>JACXII010000037.1:1306178-1651717 GCA_014737395.1 Bombus waltoni
CCACGAACAAAGCTCGACAAAGCGTTCTCGTGAAAGAAAATGGCACGAGAAAGGTAGGTCAATATTTTCGTTTCTTTCTATAATGTGACTGATTATATATATATATATATATATAATAAAATAAAATATTACATAAAACTTGAAGGTATCCACCTGTTTAACGGCTCAAGAGGACACGGTATCCGAGAGATCCGGTGCGCTAAGCGAGGAGCAGTTCCGTTGCTGGGAATATATGTTGGAACAGAATACTCAACTCTTGTTCGACAAGGAATTAGATACCCTATCAAGGACTCCCTTACGACGAGGTCAATCGAGATCCACGCCTCAATTAGCCGGTAATTTGCCTTTTCTATCAAAGAGATTTGGAAGTGCCAGGTCCTTTAATCCTTCCCTACCGAGGCCGCCCGTTGTTCGATTTGGTAGCGGAAGAAGATTACTAAACGGAGGTCCTAACGCGGCTTACTTTGGCAGCCTGCAGAGGTTGATGCCGTATAATCTCGAATACGATTTCGCCGTCATTCAGGAAAGGAACGGATTAGATTCGCTGGAGCAGGACGCGACCAGGATGCAACAATATTGGGGAGTGGCTACGACCGAATTGTGATACGCAAGTTGAGCACAGTGCTGTTGCGATTGATTGAATTGTGAAATTGTATCGTGATGTTGAAAGGTATGTACGTACACGTGTTATCGTTATTTATGGCGAATATATGGCACCAGAAGATGGACTTATCTCTTAAGCAGAAGTACGAAGAATGAAAAGCGGCAATGAAATGCGGCGAGTCGATAATACTAGACAGTGATTTATGCAAGAGCTATCAAGCTTTAGCTGATCGTAACAATGTAGAAACTACTCGACGTATTTCGTTAGAAATTACAAACTTATTTTGTTCTCTCCTTATCTTGTATATATGAATTTCGGATACAGGACTTATTGGTTCCGTTGTTGTACGTTTTAATCAGAATTTATTTTACAAGATAAATTATAACTCAAACGTTTTTATCATGTTTGTTGATATACCGACTCACTGCGTGATTCAAGCGATCAGTGAGGTTATTTATGTTCAAGAATGGAACGAATTATCGCTAAAAATGCATATTGAAACTTACATTTATACTATACACGACATGCGATATGTTTTGTACTGTCAAGCAGAGGGAATAAAAGGTATTCATATTTGTACAGTCTTGTTGCCAAATATATGTTTATGAATTATAAGGTATTTTTCTAAGGATTACATAAATATAAAAAAACGGTGGAAATATCATTTGTAAATATTGTTTTAAAAATATAAAAAAGTTAAGTTGAATACATACAAAACTCCATTAAGATATGCTATCCTAAAGACAAACTGCAAGCTAAATATTTACATGGAATACATATGTATGTATATAATTCTATCCAAGCAACAAATAGCGCGATCTCACACTGTTTGTACAAAGTATACGATTACGTATTACAACGAGTTTAAAAAATCGCTCTTTTGAATATTCCATTTCTCCATTCTCATCCTAGATGAGCGATTCTGTGATTAAACATTACTTATCTCTATAAATCCATACTATATTAAATATGAAATATTGTATAACTTGATTTTTAAATGCAACTTCAATTTGTGTAAGTTAATCAGATTCTTATAATAATTGTGGTCAAGAATATTTTTATACAAATGAAAAATGTAGCGATTACTGTACCTGAAGCTACCAAATAAACGATCAAACGCCAAGAACAAAAAATTTGTTATAATATATCAAAATGATCTAATTAACATGAAAATATAATCACAAAATTTAAACTTATATAATCGAGATTCATTGACCCGGAACAAGTACATCGCTTAGTTGGCTTATATATTTTTTCATCAACTTATAATGATAAATTAACAATCTCGGTACCCCCAGACATCGTCCCGTTATCTCTGTTTTCTCGTCAGCTAATGTTTTTTAATGGTGGCGTTGATAAGGCATTATCTTATTTGTCGACCAGCATTAAACTCTCTATTTCTCTATCGCAATAAAATTTTTTTACTAAATCAGACAAGGAGATTAAATGAGATATGTGTTACAAGTACAGTAACTTTCTTTTCTTCTTTGTCGTCTGGATAAATTTCAGATACTCAAGGTAATACAGCTGACTTGTATTAAGATAAGCATGAGACTTTGATTGATTAAATACAAAAACCCGGATAAAAGGTTTATTGAATGTGCGCGCAACGGATTAACTCTTACTCTTTTTGATGAATATGCATATTACTATGGAATACTGTTATAAGTTAATGTTCAATCTTTTCAATTTGTAAAAATTGCGTATAACATTGCAAACTACAGATAAATCATTAAAACCGCATTTTATTATTCTTGATAACGCACTTCTCCCAGTTAAATCTTCGGATCTTTAACAAGAAAACCCAGAAGCAGATAACACATTCGAAATTATTAATATTTAAATGGATAAAACGTTCAATATAGGATAGACCTTAACTATTGTTTTTAAAAAATGATTGAAATGTAAAACTATAAATTTGTAACTAGAAGAGTCCTTCAAAGAAGGACGTATAATAAAATTGATCGTAATTATGCTTTTAAACCAATCCATTCTCATACCAAAATCTTAAAGTCATGTCAATTAAAAAAGTTAACAAATAATTATACCTCGTTAATTATATACTTTTCATCATAAAATTTTGTTTTAATAAAATTAGTGATTTTTGTACAATTCCTTATTTGTATTTCTGCCACACCCCCAAACTAAATAAAACTGCTCGATATTCTTGAATCATTAAGTGATTATATTGATACCATCCCAATCTCGAGTATTTCTTTATCTACAATATAAGTTGGTAATATGTATTTCACGATCATGAGCGGTATTCGTGATAAGATTATTGAAAATGGCTAACAAGTTTTAGGAAGTAAATAATCTTGCAATGCTAAAATAAATAATGCTTGTAATATAGCTAACCTTTAATTTAAATTCGATTAGTATCAAATTTTATAATATTTGCTTTCTAAAAACCTTAGATACTGTTTAAATATTTTAATTAAAAAAAAAGATCAAATTGCCTTAAAAACTAACAAATAAATCTGAATTAAAGGCTAAACGATTTTTTTTCTTCGTATGAAAATAAGATTATTTATTACAGTTGTTTATTATGCACTTTACTACATTCGCTCCAACACGTCACATATTAACAACGTTCCATTCGTTATGGTAAATGGACGTCATATATGCGTGACGGTAATAAGTTAATATTCCAGAATCATAGTATTTATATGTACATAGCATTACATATACAAAATACATCATTTCGAATATCAACTTGACCTCTCTTTTCCATTTAGTTTACTCGTTCAAAATTATCATATAGATAATATGGACATTTACTAAAACAAGAATTCAAATTTTAACAAACAAAATTACCGTCAACGCTATATTGCAAAATTTCTATTGACAAAACCAAACACTCGCATTTTACGTAAGTAAGTCATGTATGAAGCAATACGCATACAAATGACGTCTCTAAATATGACAAACATATTGTTTGCAAGTTTGATAAAGTATTTATTGGATGAGAAACGCCTACAATAATAATGAATAATGTAGCAATACCGATATAATCATGATATGGTTCACTGTAGCATAGATGCAACTAAAATTCCATTAATTCAGTGTATGAATGCATTAATTAGAAAATGAAAGGAATGTGAGAAATGATTACTCTCGATAAGTAGGTAAGTAGATAAGAATCGAAACTTGACTGTGAAAGATGTACTTCAAATTATATAAATACTTAAACAATCGATGATCCTATGATTAGATAGAAAAAGATATGATTTTATGTAGTGTGTTATACATCAATTTATTTTTGTAAATTTTTATACATTATAAATAAAATTTATATAAAACAGAATACAGAATAATAATAGTTATTTCTCTCCAATTTCCTCATCTCTGAATTAGTTAATCTATGAATTTTGATTGTACCAATTAAGTGATTCCTAATATCAAGGTTATGGATGTATAAAATAATTTTTGATCGTTAATTATCAAAGGTAAGTATTTTACTGATAAACATTTTACATAATGTTACGTACAAGTACAACTGCACTTGCATAAATAAACTTCAATTATTTCAGAAGAAATGGCTGCATGGTAATTAACATTTCGTTACTTATTAATCTCATTTTATTCTTAATAATATATTTCTTTACAAAGAAATAATAATCCTGCAAATATTCCATCATAAACATTTTCTTAATATGATATATTTTTCTGAAAATGTTCGTTCGTTCCTTCGTTAATATGATATACTAACATTAATGCATTAAAATTGCAAATAAAGAATGTATTATGCATTAATAATTCTCCCTACTTTACACTTAATGTAGAATAAATTACAATTAATTTGAAGAAAAATTGCAGTTCTTCACACGATAGATAGTTAGAAAATAAAATTATACAAAATATAAGATATAAATGAATGAAATATTAAAATGAAATATATGAAAGTATAACAAATATATGATAAAGTCTAAAATATAGCGCGCATGTACTACACAATTCATGTGACACACCCATACATCGTATATACGTATGTATACACGAGTCCGCATCATAGATATAGAGCATATCGGAGAGTCACGTGCGTAGGTATACAAGAGGAAAAGAAAAGTGGGGGTTTGTAGGGTTTGCATAACCTGATTGAAATCCGACTCCAACAGTCAGTAGTATTTCGACGGCGGCAGAGGTTGTGTGTCGTGTCTTTCCTTCTTTCTTTGTCTCTTCGCCTTTGTTATTCGCTTGTAATTGCGTTCGTAACATATATAGGAATTCTATCATCGCGATGTGCGCACACGTTATATATTCGTCTGTGAAACACCGTGTGACTACTTTTTGTAGTTAATTCACTTGCTATGATACCCACCAAAAGAAGAGCTTGATACATAGTGCACGTGACAAAACTTAGTGAGTAGCAATAATGCATCATTACACTTTATTACCGTTAACAATATCATCGCGGAAATGTTTTCCGGTTATTTGGTTTTTGATACGTGACAGACCGTGTGATTGCGTCAACTTGTTTTCAAGGTGTGTTCCAAAAAGCTAATCCCGCCGATTAATCGTCCACATTTTCCGTTTGTACGTTAAAGTCAAAATTCAAATTATTTCTTACCGACTGTAAACGACAAATTGATTCCTGTTTATCACGTTTTGTAATTTGCAACATTTAGAGTCGTGAAACTCACTCTTTGATCGTGAAATAAAAACCGATCCGTAATGTGTGCGAACAAGTCCATAGTTTATCGAACGTTAACGATAAATTCTCGAATCGATCGTTCGACTGATGTATATATTTCCTTACTGTCTAGTTTCTTTTCAACCTAACTGATTTGATCTTTATTAGTTTGCTTCTGTTCGTCACTAGGAAACCATACGTGAAACCGTACAATGAAATCACATGAATCCTTTTACAATAAATTAAAAGTCCGCAGTCGATGAGTCGATGTGACAGCCACGTGTCGATTTATCGTTGTAAAAATTTACGATTATATCATGTACATACATTGTGTAAACGAAAATAATCTTAGTTTACTTTTAATAAATTCTTTGTCTATGTAATATTTAAAGGGCTTTATTAAAGATATATCGCTTCCAGGAAAAGGAATAGCTAACAAATTATTCAGTATCTTATTTATAGGTAAACATCTTTTCTATACTTTTTCTATACTACTGGTTATCGCACAATGAGTATTCACCGTTTTTACGCAGTTTTTGACGAAATTGCTTCGAAATTTCGTTAAAAAATAACAGTTAAAATGAGTATCACTAAAGAAATACGACTGAATTTTTTACATTGCTCAATCTGACATAATGATTCGAGGAACAGAGATACACTAAACAAGCTAAAATCTTATGGAACTTTGCAAGATGAAATGAAATTGTCGACTTTATGATTCATCGAACAATAATAATGTGAATGAAACAATAATAATAAATAATAAAACAATAAAATAACAATAATAATTTTATAAACAATTCTACTTCTGTATCAAACGAATTAAACGATAATTTGATTAGTTCAGTTAATTAAATGTCACGACAAATAAGTGATGTAACTATTGATTTTGTAACGACGAACGAGAAGTAAATCAATTTTTTATGGACTTTGAACCTTACAACATATTCTCTTTTTATTTCTAATTAAACAAGAACTGTTTTGTTAAACAACTTTCCTTACTACTCAAAATATGATTACACGTAATTGTCGCAAATAACTTTTTTAACTTTTATTTTCTGGTTTTAATCGCTAGGAAATGTTCCATAATATGTATGTAAACTAATTGTTGCTAGATAGACTAAATCATTGTCACATATACATATATTATGGTAGATGTATTTTGTTGATATTGATTTAATAGAAAAGGTGTTAAAACAGAAATAAGAAAGAACTTCATTATCGTCTACTGTATATTATTAGGACTTTATAACCACGTTAAGTGAATCGTTAAGTAATTAGATAAAAACAAATATAACTTCACATAAATGTATGTCTTTTATGTACATTAATTTTGTATAATTTTTCATAATTTCCCTGCAAACTGCGGAATGACGTACGTCGCGCTAAGAGAATGTACAATTTTATGACCTGCAAATATTGCACAAGAGCGACTAGCGTTATATGCTATACAGAAAAACTTTCAAATCGAATTAACGATGTCACGCGCGCTTTGTCCTCTAACCTTAAAACATGGCGATCCAAGAAAAATTATGAACAGATGGCGTTTTGGTATCCCTAGGAAATGTGTATATCTTTTAGTAAAAAGATGTTTATAATATAATAATAATAGTAATAACACACAATACAAAAGAAATAATACATGTAATTTGTTAAATTATAAATAGTTAATGAAATATTTAAAAAAAAGGAACTTTTCAGATAGGAAAAAAGTTAATGTTACAAATAATAATTGCGAGTATAACTTAAAATATACTATAATTTATTGATTAATGAACAACTGTTTGGTTAGATGAATACAATGATTGCTTGTAATTTTGATCTTCCACTGAATAATGGATATCGAATGTTTAAGTCCGATCACGGTGGTTATAAACCATGCAATGAAATGGAAGCCAGAGAGAAAAATATTTTCAGTGTTTGTTTATAAAACATTATTTATGAAGTGCTATTTTTAAAAAAAAGAAATAGTGTTTTCTTATTTAGGCGCAATTATTATACGCAACAATAGTAAAATAATGAAAAAATGGATGTATAAATGATTACGAGTACAATATATTTGTGTCAATGGTAATAGAACAATGGCATCGGAATAATTGCATGCTTAGTTTTGTTTCTTTAAGCGGCTTTCTTTACATCTTTGTTAGATGTGCACCAGTATATCTATGATTCGAACGGATCGATAAGTAACTTAGCATGACTTTCACAACGCTTGACCATTATTCTGTCCGATCTGGACTATATGATGAAAATCGTACATAAAAAAACAGATGAAAATAAATTTTTAGATACATAACTAAATCTTTTTTGTTTGCTAAAAAGAAGCAGTGAAATGAATCCTTTTAAAGTATACTTTCTGTAGAATCATAAAACGTAAAATATTTAAACAATAATCGCTAAAAACCCTTACGGAAAATCGAACAAAGCTATACAGGATAATCCTGAAATATCTGATCAAGCACATGCGATCGTTCTATCAACTATAAAGATATGTAAATGTTCTATCCTTAACTACATATATAATTTTCATTATTTTCTTTTTATTTTTAGAATTTTCTTTATATGATTCATTGACATCAACGTTGAACAAAGCATTGAACTGTGTCCAAATAATGGACGTTATACATATCCAGTTTAAATTCTATTTTAGAATACTTATTTTTAAAAAATTGCTGCTTTGCAGCCAAATACGTAGATTTCTATACAGGAAACTTGAATTATTAAATATTCGCAATTTCTCTTAAAACTTCTGCTGAAGTACATCAAATTAATAAAATATATCAAAACCATAATTTACAGGATTCAAGAAAGTTATTTTTGAAACTGAAAATCATTTTAAAGACAGATATTTTTGTTCAATGGAACGACATTGCAAATGTTCTAGATTATTTTTGTCTTCCTCGACTTTGCGAGACCTTGAACATTTATTGTTTCTTATGTCGTTGAACTCATTTCAAGAATTATTTGTATATAAATAATAAATAATAGAAATATATTAACTAATTAATATATAAATGATGATAATTCTAACATCTAATTTCGAGAAAACTAAAATCGTAACAAAACAAAGTAGAGAAAGAAATGACACCTGATAAATATTTGTAGCTATGTATTATATATTTATCTAAATACGTAATAATACCCGACATCGTAATGTTCCTTTATACCGCAAAAAGTAAACGCATTCTTAGAAACCAGCAGTGTAGTATAATGTTTCAACGATACACTTCTCTAAAATGAATATAAATTACTGTGATAAATATAACTTAAATAATTCTTAAAAAATATTCTTTTAATTCGTGGTTAACGCCTTTTAAGCAAAAATGTTTTCACAAATAGATTTACATTCTGTGAATCCAGTTTTTCTTGGAAGTTGAAGGAAGGTAGCATTATTATCATACGTATAGTCGAGAGTTCATACATGATTTATTAGCTGAACAATAAATAAATCTCAAACGTTCACGTACGATAAATTGATGAACACATAAAGACCATATTGCTTAAATTAAGTTGTAATTCTTGTATCGTAAAAATGGATGGCGTCCCAGATTCTGTAAAAATAATTCTCCCAGAAAATACAATATTTATAAAATTAAAAAATGTATGCATTATACATCAATTAATTATGAGTAACGTTATAAGAGAAATATTATATTTAATATCGTAGAGTACGTTTCGAGTCTTTAGGTATAATGCAAATACCTTTGAGGAAGGAACGATATTGATTTCTTCATTTATACCAATAATTACTGCGTCACGAACAATCGAACCTTAAGTTCTGTTGAAAGAATATTTAAAAAAGAAGTTACGCAATTATATTTTTTTTAATATTTTTTGTTAAGACAATTTCTTGCAACTCATCAAGTTACGTTGGTCTTAAAAAAATACACATCGCACGTGTAAAACTGTTGGCAAGTAGAAATTCTAAGTATAAATACTCGTAAGTTAGGATCCAAATTTTCCTGGTTACGTAAAATATAAATTCTAAAAAAATACCTGTGATTTTATATGACCCTATATATGATTTTTTAATATGTATAACATTTTAATGATATAAACTAAAAGATATAAATATTTCATAAGAGATGTGTAGATATTAACTAGGTGTGTAATTTTGTATATTAAATATGAAAATGATCAATATTATCCACATAAATCAAATATTGTATTTGTCAGATTAATATTATATTAATCGAAAATTCAAGATTTAATAGCTAAACAAATAGAAACGTTACCTACTGTTTGCTTGTTGCAATAGTGATACCAGAGTGAAGTGTACTTTATCTTAACGATAATTAATTTCAAAGTAGTAGATAGTTTTGTCAGAATTAAGGATATTTAAAATTTTTAATTTTTATGAAATATAGATTCTATTTATATCTAAACGAACAATTTTTAAAACATTCACTTTAAAAAATGTATACTTTGTCTACAAAATTTATTTATGGCTATAATTGTAGGTAATTTATAATTATAAATATCAAATAAATCAAAGAAAAGAAAAGGATCGATGTTGCGTATATACTTTCTTCACTTATCAAGTGAAGTTTCAAAGTAACAGGTATGAAAAGAATGTAATTTTCTGGTATATAAGACATCCTTTGAATTAACTATTAATCACGAAGCAATTTTGCTACTAAAAAGCAAATAGAGCAATAAATTCCAAAGAGAAATTAAATTCCTTTTTAATCGTAATTTCTTATTTTTATTTCAGCAAGTCGCAAGTTAAATCACAAATATTTTTCATAATCATCAGGAACATACTCTAAGTTATTTAGAGCCAACAAATTGC
Source organism: Bombus waltoni (assembly GCA_014737395.1). NCBI lineage: Eukaryota > Metazoa > Arthropoda > Insecta > Hymenoptera > Apidae > Bombus > Bombus waltoni. The sequence goes on from JACXII010000037.1 coordinate 1,316,208, forward strand.
AATTCTTAACGGTTTGATAACAACTGACTCTGTCTTTATACGATTCTTAAGTTTATATACTACTATATGACGCCTATACACCATTCACGTTTCAATAGTCGAACTCGAAGCCGAACCAGGTCTGGCATTGCATGACTATTACATATTCTAATATGGTGCAGTGTTACATCTGTTTCTAGGGTGTAATCCAAGAGGTAATCCAAGAAACGTATAATTTAGCAAAAATACGTTCCATTAACACGTTTTTAAAAACATTAACTGTAGCATGATATCTTTAATAGACGGATATGTTCATATTTATGTTTATATTATTGTTCATATATTTACATTGCGATATAAATCGTTATATTTTTATTATTTTAAATAAAATAATTAGAAAAACTCTAAACATTGTACAGACAAAAATGGTAATTAAAAATATTTGATTCAAATATTTAAAAAGATCAGAAGAACATTCTAATGCTTGAAACACATATTGGAAATCAAATAGAAGCGCTAATGATTGTATTTGATCCATATATATATAACTACCAGCTGTAATTAATTGAATGTTTATATTATATATAGTTGCAAAAAATAAGTAGTTATTATAGTATTGACCCATCATTTTGCATTGAGTAGTTTCCTCTTTGAATGCGTCACTACTCTTATTGTAGTTCCCCTATGGTCGATTTTTTAACGAGTACTTTCCTGTTGTCACTACTACCCCTCTTTCAATCGAATGTGTTAAAATTTTTGTCATATCTATATATGCTCATGAGAAAACAAAAGGAAATAAAAGAATAAAAAGAGATATGCGTAATAATTGAACGTGTAACGTTTTGTAATGTTTTTGACATATATATTTATTACTATACCAAATAGAAAAGACAGTAGATTCTTAAATGCTGCTATATGATTTTCATCTATCCTTACGCATATATCGATACCTCTAGCTAAGGTAACGAAATTATGTAGCACATTTTATAGGTATTGTTCTCAGTAGTATATATATCGTTGAAAATTGATGCATGCTAATTATTGCATTTAGCGATGAAAATGTAACGTTCTGATAGAAAGTCTTTGAATGTTGAACATTCTTGAAGTTCTTAAGTGAATGTGAAAGAAGCGTCGAAAATTTTGCGAGTAATGGAGATGAACTGATATACATCGAAACACAAATGTTACAATATTTTTATACAACGACCTGTATCGAAATAGTTTGTTAAAAAATTTATATTTTTTGAATTCTTGCACAAAAGTATAGACAGAAGAAAAATAAAATAAAAAATTACTTTTACTCAATAAATATATCGTTTATTATATTCGCCACAGTATGGCGGACAGGAAGTAACTACTCGAAATTTTGTGAAAGATCATTTAAGTAAGAATATCTGTATATTTGCATCGTATAAAACATTTTTGACTTAATAACAAGTACAGTTAGTAATATTACTACTAATGCATATGTAATTTTGAATAAAATTGATATATAATAGATTTCTCAGATTACAATAGATTCAGTCAGTTTAAATTGGAGGTTCTACTGAGCCATCATTGTCGTCACTTCCATGTTCACGGCGTTGCCAAATCGACCATTACTTCATTCGTGTAAGAAAAACTACTGCGGTGTAGGGTGTAGTGCTGCACTCGTGTAAGTCGTTTCGTGTCAGTTAAAATAGTTGTGCTGTGAAGAGACGAATTATGACAAATTCGATAAAAAATATGGAGCGACTGCCTTGGGCATTCGTCAAATAACATGCATTCTTGTACGAGGTGAATACCAGGCTGCCAATCAAACTTTACGAGTAAAACTCACCGATCTTTTTCGACATAATAGGTAAACTAACAGTTTTCAGAAGTGATGCCGTTTAGTGTCAAAATCAATTCGAGACAGAGATTGAGCATCTTTATATTTTTCTCACTTACCAAATTCTTTTTTATTTTTTCCTCGTTTCCGACATGTTGCTCAAAAGCTGTTTTCAAACTTTCTTACATCAGTGTATTTCCATATAAGTAGTTTTGCCATTAAAATTACGAAAATATTTGTGTGATCGTGATTTGGCAACAACTTAGAAGGTTTACTCTGTTCATTATACGAAACTCACATATGACATGACACAGAAATTATTTCACATTTGCTAATATTTATAGACTATTGACACATTTTGTCTCCAGATTCAATATTGAATTTATTATTGAATAATCTGGAAATTGTTCCCGTGAAAAAAGAGTACTGGATCTTTCGCTTTTGTTTCATGTATTGGTGTGTGCTGATGTAGTTTTTATACTATATTTTATCACATTTTACCGTACTATACTATATTTTACTAGCGCAAAATGTATTCATGTATTTATGATGTTGCAATAATCTACTATTGTTATGCATTAATACAAAGGGAATTATCTTGCAAACAACTTCGTAAAATATCAGAAATCTACAACTGCTTTAAAAATATGCGAAATGTAAAATTATTTTTTATTTTTGTTCCCAAACTACATTTTATAAAACTTGTTTTATATAAAGTTAAGTTATTTATGAAGAAAATTTCTGCATTAAAAAAGAATGCTAGATATATGATAGTCAAATTATTCTTAATAATTAATCACAATATTATATTTGTTTAAAATGTTATATTATTTTAAGTTTATTTCTTTAAGCTCCCTTTTTTTCCTGCTTTCAATTTTAAAAGTTGTTCACAGTGTTTTATCTTACATATTTTAATTTATTTTAATATTATCATGTTTAAACCTTTCCAGTAAACATAACATTAATATCTTTTTAATAAAATCTATAAAATCTAAATAAATAAATAAAATGATTAAACATATTAAAAATATGTATATATGTGAAACAAATAATGTACATATATACGTACAATACACACAAGAAATATACATATATTAAAAATCTGAAAACTTTGTTTTAAAAAATATATAAAAGTTCAATATTTTTCATATTTAGCATTTAATTTAACAATTATATACATAATCATTTGAATGTTCTTTTAAAATTTTGATAACGCTTACTAGATTCCAAAAATTATTTACAGTGATCAAAAAGTGATAAAACTATATTAAGTACTATCCTATATATTAAATATAAAGAATAATTCTTAATATATGATTTTCAATAATAATACATATTATAAAAGGAATTTACAGAAATTGGTTTTCATAAAAATTGTATCTATCTAATAATTATCCCACTTGATTGCTATTGTAAAATCTTCCTAGCATACCTTACAATAAGACCCTTATTACAGAAAATTAGCTGATGTGAATTGAACACACCTTGAAACACAGAAAATTGAAAGAGAAAAACAGTGAGAAAAAGAAAACATAGTAATATGCAGCGGATATGGTTTATAGAGAACAAAGAGGAGGTGCAATACAAGCAGCAAGAGGTACCACGTGAGACTAACTTCATTGAGGTGGCGACTGAACATACATCAGACATGAGGGGGTCTAAAAGGGACTGGATTTTTAGAGTCCAAGTAATTAGTACTGATATTAGTATTGTTACTGGTTAAACCAATAATTTTAGAATAACTTCAATTCTTTTTAATTTTAATCAGGTACATAAATTGGAAAAGAGTGAAGTCTTATATGTGGTGGGTAACTTACCTGAACTGGGTGCTTGGAATCACAATCAGGCAATTCAGTTATCACAAGAACATGGCAGTCGGGATTCTCCTACAATTTTTGATAACAACGGTAGTGGAGAATTTTATAGCGATGATATACATGACAATGCTGGAGATAACTCATTTGGTGATGTAGATGATGAGTAAGTAAAGATAAACATTTAGCTATTCATGATGATTTATACTATTTTATTTTTCATATACTTTACCCTTTGTAAATTTCAGAGGTGGACAAATATTTTCGCAAAAAGTTGCACTTCCCATGGATGCTGATGTAGAGTTTCGATATTTTGTTGCTGTCATCTGTCAATCTAATGGTACTAAAAATTCAGCCAAAACTCTTATCATTCGTAGATGGGAAACTCATATGAGACCACGCTTCATCAAAAAGAACAGTATGTAATCAAGTATATTTTATCTAGATTAATTAATTAAAAATTATATTTTTATTATAAATTGCAACATTCAGTAAACACATTTGTTACAGCATCTAGCAATTTTACTACTGACACATTGCCGGATCCGGATAAGTTCGGCTATTACAATGGCTACTGTAAAATTGAACGGGGCTGGTTGACCGATGAAACTGTGATACAATTTAAGCTTTTTAATAATCCAATTAAATTATGGAAGAATCGATTACAAAATAGGAAAGTACATATTAAGGTATGTTTTAAAATTACATATTTGTACATTAATATTTAAAAATTGAGAATTATAACATCTTTTTTAATTTAGATGACACCTGTAAATCTAGTTAGGCACAATTCCTTAGAATTGCAACAATTTGGTGGCGATTGTGTAGATGATAGTCTTTCTATGGATACACAAGATGTTGTTGATCAACCTGCCTTTAGTATTACAGAAATTGCGGTATGTGTAATTCTACTACGTTTTTTTTTTATAAAAATCAATGATTATCATATTTATTTTTATAATAATATATTCTTGTTATAATTTTAGGCAATGAATGATGAAGAAGCTCATTTCAAGATACAGGAGCAATTTGGTCGAGCTTATAATGAAGACGAATTTGTTATCTTCAATGTCGCGGTTCGATATCCTGAAACTATCGTAAGTAATCATATGAAGTGCCTCATCAAGAAATCATAGTAAATACACAACTGAATGAATAACCATTGGTTGGTATTTATTGCTTGCATTACTTATAATTTGTATGACATTGTATTATGTACATAGGATAAATCTCCAATACTTATTTCAAATCAGCCTATTCATCTTGGATAAGTCTACAGATGGAGATATCAAAGGCATTGTCTTCAGTAATATATAAGCTAACTGTAGAAAAATACAAACGGTCAGAGAACAAAATGTCTTCTTTTGATTTGACATCTTAACTTTAATGACAAAAGTACATCTTTATTAAGTGGCAGATAAATAATGAATGAGAAAGATTAATAAAAATCGTAGATATGGCAGAGCAATAAATTACGAACTAGTGGTAATTTGTACAAAAAATTAGACACACTAAAGATACGCATTGACCATACCATGTGAGTTTTCAGTAGACCACGAGTAGGCCGGCCACGTCTTCTCTCGCGACTTGTTCAAATTACTTGGTAAAAGATAATTAAACTTGTTCAGCAGCTATTGCCCTCCTTGGAAACCAGAAGCGATGTCACGCGCACTGGCCTGGAACGAAGACAACCGTCAGCTTTGTACAAAGCAAGACCTCTGGTGCAAATGATGATGCTAACATGCAATCTGATGTATCGATGCTAAAGCATCGTCTACCACTTTACATCTGTGTCACATGACATCACACAGAGATATGATGGTTTTGATTGTCGTTCGCCCTACCGTACCTATCCTAAGGCTAATCTCTTGTAAATCGCAAAATTTTCTAAAGCGCACTGCATTATCATAGTCTAAAATATCGTACTTTGGCAATATTGATCATGCAAATTATGCATTTTATTCGTTGTACGAATTCGGTTTACGTGAGTTGTAGCCATCCTGAATAACCCCAAGAATTTAGAGATATCAACGCCGTCACACCTCATATCCATCTGTGTGCGTCGAAAATGGTGAGACTCCCATCACTCCTATATCCTTTTAGTGTACTACTAATATTTTCTAGCTCTGACCAACTCTACTGTACCGTACGTGACACCGCTGCGCGGCCAATGCCAGACTAAGCTGTCAGAATCTTCTGAATCTGAATTATAAACCTTGCAGACTTGATATCGAAATTTAATAATGAATGATTGGCAGGTGTTGCGGGATACGCGTCATCAGGCAGAGTACAGCATTTGGCAATTATTGGTTTGGTTCATTGCTAGATTATGTAGGAAATAAATTATCGTCCTTTGTTTTATCATTCACTAGTAGTTTGTTGCTTTTGCCTACAAATTATTTGAATCTGCCAAAGAATTAACAAAATTTTGTGGAAAAGCAAAAGATGTACAATGTCTTTAATGATATAGTTTAATTCCTACGATTTTTAGTGGTCAAGGATCTTTAATAATTTGCCATAAAATTTTACCACATTTCATTAGAATATCTAATTTACTTGTTTCTCAGATTAGAGATACATATTCATAAAAAAAGTTTCTTCATATGTCCTTGATCATTGGACTTAATTAATGTTGAAGCAAGCTCTATAACGGATGAGCAAAAAATATTGATGCAAGCATTTGGTGTTGTTATAAATAATAATATTTTTCCATGTATATTAAGTAAGTTGTTTTTCCAGGCATACTTAGTGGACTACTACGTGTACAGCTCAAGATGTTTTCCAGGAGAACCACCAAGTCATATCGGTTTCAGCTACATCTTGCCTAGCACATTACAGTCCAGTGTAGGGCTTCTAACAGTACCAATTACAAGCACAAAACATAGACCAATTGGTATAACATTGTCTTTTTTATCTTTTAGTATTGAATATTATTGATGATTCCTATATATGTATATTTTTTTTTTAGGACAACTTACAGTGGAATATGTGGTAATAAAACCAATTCCGGATTATCCATGGGATATGAATATTTCATATGCAAAACATTGGGAACAACGGTGGTCTGGCCTGGATGTAGGGCACAGAGGATTGGGTACATCCTTTCAAACAAAGAAGTACGTTAATATCTTTAAAGTTATTAAAAAGATAACATTTTTTTTAAATTATTTAGATAAGCTGAAGTTTATATACTGCAATTTGTTTATAGCTGTGCTAATGTACGTGAAAATACAATAGCTTCTTTAAAGACTGCATCATACCATGGAGCTGATATGGTTGAATTTGACGTTCAACTGTCTAAAGACCATATACCGGTTATTTACCACGATTTCTATGTATCTATTTCGTTAAAACGCAAGAAACAAATAGAAGCTATGGATATGTTGGAAATACCTGTTAAGGACCTTACATTGGAGCAACTACATCTGTTGAAGGTAATTTTTACGAATATGCAGCCACTCTGATCCTATATATATTTCAACTTGAATAATTTATGCTATTTTCACTGACACTATATACATAGTTTCACTTTTACAGTTATTTACAGATTTCAATATTTTCAACGTATATTTAATGGATTTTATTTTTTTATTTTATTATAAACCATACACAATTTAACAACATGAAGAACGTTTTGAAAATCTTATTTTCACTTAAATTGTTAACAACTAATACACGAATAATATAAACTAAATAGCTAACATTATGTGTACAAAAAATAAATAAGAATATTATAGCATTAACTTCATTAACCATTAAGGAATGTTAATAATAAGTCACTATATATTTTTAATTACATAATCAATTAGAAAGTTATTAAGGTGCATTTAATATAATTTCTCATTTACCATTAATCACATAGAATGCGGCTTGTTAATACTGCTACGCGTATTAATAACTTGCTTTTTATGTCCTTTTTTGTATTAAAGGAGAAATCGGTTACTTCAGGGATTGTATCGTATGTAGATACACAGACATGCAATCATGAATTTATAGGTGTAACATACCTATTCGTACTTTTCTCTTTTTAATATTCAACAGGATTTTTATTACCCGTGGTGGGACTCGTTGGGTAAGGTGCTGTATTTCGTTGATAAAGCTGAGCAGGGGGTTAACCAACTGGTGAGCTTTCATACCGCTTGCGCCGCCTAACTCGTCGCCAAAATATATAACAAATTAGTTATTTTAAAAAACTCGATGCATGCCTGTTTAAAATTTATTCTAAAACCAACTAAAATTAATTTTTAATACCACATCATTGTACCACAATATCGTACATTTTATGCTTGGATTAAAAGCTTAATCTTGATACTGTAAGATATCAAAGTATGTAATTCAATCGAAAAGTGTTTTTTACCTATTATGTAATATCACCAAATGATCTTTTTGCAAAAATGCTTTAAAGATCTTAAAGATCATTTTTTAATAATCTTTCACCAGTTTCATTCCCCTCTGACTTTACGTATCTGCTTCCGCAAGGGGGCCCGAACTTGTTCATTGAAAAAAATGTATAAAAAATCACATTATCACAGCATGTAGATAATATCATGCCTTCCATGATATTATATATTTAATATATTCACATGACTCCAGAGTGTTTGCTTTTATTTGGCTTCAAAAAAGTCTCTTACGTCAAATATTGTACTACTTTTATCAATTTTTTATGATCTAACAGAGTTACGTTGACGAAGTGTTTTATTTTATAAATTCTTTACAAAATAAAATTTTCTTACAGGTTTATCATGTGGCTGAAGGTCGAGAAAAGAATCCAAAATTTTTTGATGAGGATTTAGAAGATCATCAGCCTTTTCCGACGCTTCAGACCGTACTACAGGAATTAGAACAACATGTCGGATGTAATATTGAAATTAAATGGACTATGCAGTTGAAGGTAAAAGTAATAAATTTACTTTTTTATCTATTTAACAATTTTATTGTATTCTTACGAAAATCGTAATCTATATACACAGGATGGCACGTTCGAGCTTAACCATCCTTTCGATCTCAATCTATATTTGGATATTATATTGAAAGTCGTACTAGAATATGGAGGAGATAGGAAAATCGTTTTCTCATCATTTAATCCAGACATCTGTGCCATGATCCGTCTTAAACAAAATAAGTACCCTGTAGTATTTTTGACACAAGGCATTACCTCAAAATATCCTACTTATCACGATCCAAGATGTCAAACGGTACCAATGGCTGTTAGACATGCATTAGCAGCTGATATCTTAGGAATTAATGTCCATACCGAAGATATTCTTAGGGATCCGTCACAAGTTAAATTTGTGAAGGATGCTGGTTTAATCATCTTTTGCTGGGGAGATGACAATAATGATAAAGATACGATTCAACATTTAAAGAAACTTGGTTTGCATGCAGTCATTTATGACAAGTGAGTAATTTTCAAGCACGTGAATTATTTACGTATGAACAAAGATATGCTATAATTATTTAATATTTTCTGTAGGATTGATGAATACAACGCAAAGGACGTCAAAGAAAGCATATTTTTGGTTGATGCAAGAGAAAATCAAAAGGCACTAATTGCTTTGGCACAGTGTAATCAAAGCTGTGCACCGCAATCTCAAATTACTAATTCTTTGAATACAGAGAAGGTTAGAGATAGTGATCGTGTACTAATATTTATATTCTAAATATAGGAAAAAACGAACAGCACAATTTAATTTATTTTAGGAATACTACATGGAGATTGACAAATCGCGAAATATGATTACAACCACGTCAACTACATCCTCACTCGTATCTTTTGGTAAGAACAATCTTGGTGACGATAATATATATCCAATGTCAACCATTAAATTACCAAGTACATGTGACCATCAGGAGAGCAATGAGATCAGTGAAATGACGAAAGATTTCAGCGTTTGTGCAAAATCCTTCGGCCACTCGGTAAAAGCTAAAAGTATCTCAGATTTAGTTTGTGGCCAGACGACAGCGTTACCAGAAATCTGCGGAGAGGATGAGTCTGCGAAAGACTGTCTTTGATGTTTCTCCTTTAAGAAGCCATTCATGTCGTGGTTTGGCACAGAAGACACTACCTAGAAAAAGATGTACCACAAAAGGAAGGACGAAATCGAAGAAAACCTTTTGTAACTCATAATTTACAATAATACACTAAAGGGGTTAAACAGTTCTGGTTTCCCCAACAGTCCTAGGATCCGCAAAATTGGATCACCTTAACGGCCATTACACGGAATATATTCATATGATGCACAAGAAAGACGACCGATTGTATTTTTCACGTCATTTTATCATTCCTGCAATCGATCGACTTAATTGTCCATTTCATATTATGTCTTACTTAAAACTTTGTACAATGGCCTTTTTTTAATGCTGATTCAATGATTGTAGAAAAAGATGTCAACTTTTGTTATTCTGTCTATGGCAGATGAATACAGGAGTTGCAAGTTTTTAGTACAAATATCTTCAATATTTCATTTAGTTCATAGAAAGAAGTCACCCCTCTTATATATATTCCTTCCTTTGTTAATTAAACGTTAATTTAAAGAAATGCAAATTGACGGAAACACTGACAAATTCATGACGTCACAAATGTATACTTTTTTGTAATAAGTTATCAAAAACAGTTCTTAAAAGAACAATGCGATTTGTCTTTGACAGCTTTGAACGTAGACAAAAGCTGCCAATAACTAATTTTCGTAAATATACATATTTCAGATTCATTTATTTATGTTTCAAAGTATTTTACAATATGAATTAAGAGAAAAACAAAGCAAAGATACTTTTATGAAATAATAGATTTTTGTTTAAAAAACGACATAATTGTGTACCAATATAAAATCGATATAATTATAGAAAAGAAAGGAAAAAAAACGCTTTTTTCCATATTAAATAATAATATGGTTATTGCTACAAATAATTATTTGATTTCCTTTGACAAATAAGTACTATTATAAAATTTAATAAGATCATTCATTCGCTTTATAGATAACATTTCTTTTGTCCAGATTTTTATGCCTGATCAATCTTAATCTTATCCAATAACAACCTCATCAGTGACAAAATAAGTAGCACGCGAATATCTTTTCAAAGTTTTTGAACAGAGAAGATAATTTATACTGTTATACCGCATTGGTAGTACGCTATACAACTAAAGAGAGTGATTGTATCAATCGTTATGATTCTGGCAATATACAGAATATCTGTTGGTGATTTAGAGAAGTATACCACAAATATGTTATGGGATCACATATGTAAATGCACATGTACAGTGCGTCAAGGGGGGTGGTTACTGATCTTTTCTATTGTCATAGAGGCTATGCATTATAATAAACCAGTTAATAAACATATATAAATCGGGGCTCGACAAATTTATAATTAAAATACATTTGTAGAATTTTGCAAATTCTGACACACGTAGGTATTAATGCATTACAATCTTCAAGTGTATAATACTGATAAACATCATATATATTTCAGATTTCTAATTTTGTGTCTGTTTTTGTCTTTCCCTATTAAACGATAGTTCGAGCATATGCAATGAGGAATTATAACTATAATATTTAATCGGTTTTATAAAAACAAAAATATTCACGCACATGTGAACATTAAAAAATGCTCATAAGAAATAAGTTTTTTGCATTTGCATTTAAAATTCCTAACTCGATTACTCAAAGTACCTGATTTGAAAACAAATGTCAAATATGATACACGGTTAACACATTATGGATCGTTTATTTTTTACTTAGCTGAAAATTATATCGAAGATCGGGATAATTAACTTGACTTCAAATACATTTTTATATGATAAATAAAAGTTAGAACTTCATACATTTTATTTATTAATGTAGATAAATTATATAATATAATTATATAATAATACTTCTTCAAAGTACTTTGTTTATTCTTTAGAATATTTTACATATAAATTTTAGATTCACTTAAATTATTCATCGGTATTATTTAGGAAAATTGCCTAATTATCTGTACTTTCAACAGTTTTTACATTTGTAATTAACTTATTCAATTGTAAGACAGAGCGGGATGTACGATTCTAATGCCTTATGTTTGTAAATAATATATTAATTATATAATAACATATTTAAAGAAGCTATAAATGTGAGCAGTACGACGACCATAATGTGATAACATTAATGTTAGCTTCTAAAGACTATTCTTGTGATGTGAATTATTTAAATGTGAATGCAATTACTATTGCAACAATATTTACTTATTTTCGGAATAAAATTTAAAAGAATAAATTATGATATTCATGAAGAACATTAGTTTTCGAAAATGAAAGTTTACAACTAATCTTTAAATTTATTACTACACAAATCCTACTAAAACGTCTCTTCTCTCTCTGTCCAAAAACAATTCTTACCTAATGTTTTGCTAAATTTTGCGGAAATTATAAAAAATCAATAATGTCATCATGTGCGCATATATGACATATGTAAGCGTGTAATATACATACATACATACATACATACATACATACATACATATATATATATATATATATATTATGTGTGTGAGTATCGTCTTTTTTACTTTTTCATAGTTTTGAAACATAACTCGACCATAAATACCTCTTTGATAAAACAAAAAGTATGATAATTTAAGATTAAATATTAAATAGATCATAAAATATTTAAAAAAAGAATTAAAGAAATTTATTAATAAAAATAATTTACTTGTACATTTAGTTTTGAATCCGGTTTATTATTTTTCAACGTTTCATGTTTGTAAAAAAAATTACCACGCGTTTATTTTTAATGCAATTAAATATTCAACAAAAAGATCATCCATCTCTACGTTACATCTTGATATTATAAGGAGCGAACGTGTAAAAGTTCTACAAAAGAATGATTTAATTTTATTGCGAAAATATATAAACGACTTAGTCAACGTCACGTGGGCATGAATTGAATCAGGTTGAACCTATGACGGAAAGCGATTTTGTATGGCGTTTTTTCAATCGAAGTGTCCCTGGAAACTTTCGAATATTGAGACCGCATTCGAAACGAGGGGAATTTAATGGCGGTTGAAGAGCCCCCACCCTGAACTCGTATGCAGAGACAGCCAAGGTGTCAACAGGCGAGGCTGAACAGAGTTTACGGGATAATTCTTGTCTGTTTGTATTTGCACATTTATTTTACTGCTTATCGGTTTGTCTTAACAATATCTGAGTCACGATATTCGGGATACGTATTTTCAAAATAACTGGCGTTCAGAGAATGCAACTGTTCAAAGTATAGCACGGTGCAGATTTTTCTGACGTGTATGTGTGTATACGTACATAATGTTTTGATTCAATCGCAGCTGAAGTTCTATCGTATCTATTTAGTTATAAATGTTATTCTTGATTTTGTTTCAATTGATAAAAATTATAGTGTTTTGTTGTCTTGTTAGTTGTTACAAATTTTAGACTAGAGTATTTATGAATCAATATTTGTTTTAACTTTTTTTTTATTTAATAAGCATGTAAAGTTTTAGTCACGATATGTTTGACGCTTGCATGATTATTGTACAACGTGACTGTGATACGGTATACTTGAACACTGTTGATGTGATTTAAAACTGTTTTTATAATACAGAACTAATAATACTGGCTAATAAATGTTTGTATAAACAACTATGATAAAAAAGTTTTATTGAATACCATTGATAATTTAATTCGATTTTGTTCATTCAATTCTTAATTTTATATTTAATTTATTAGTAAACTAAAATACATATATATGTTATTGTTTTTCTATATTTATTATATGATATATTGATGGTTTTAAGAAGAAACATGTATATACAATTACATGATATATATACAATTGTTTTTGTTCTAATAATTAATCATGCAAAATTATCTATCTGACAATAATAATTATTATTATTGTTTTCTTGTTATATAGAAGAAGAACATTATATTTAATAAATAATAAACTTTGTTATATGCTATTAATAATTGAAATAACAAAAAGCATATTCTTTCAGATATGACTCTTTATATGAGCTTTTTACAACAGACTTACTCAAAAAACAGACCAATGAACGTGGATGATGAGTTTTACTTTACAAAGCAGCAGTGAGGCGAATATACTGTAATGGGGTGGGTCTTGTCCACCACACTATGGATTACAATATGGAGTTGCCTGTTGCGGGGCTTCGAATTAGCTCCGCAAACATCTCCAAAACAAATTCCATGTGATAAAACTAGGAAAGTTTTTACTGATTCTTGGGGAATCATTAGTGATGGACCTTTGGGCTCAAATTATACTCAAGATTCTCATTGTGAATGGCTTATAAAAGGTAAAAAATTTAATATGGTATTTATAACAATATTCCTTTATTGCTTTTTTAATAATTGTTTGATGTATATATTTTGCAGCAAATAACAGCCGTCAGTTTATCACTTTAAGTTTTCGTACCATGGGAACAGAATGTAGTTATGATTATGTTTTTGTTTATGATGGAGATTCTTTTCGATCTCCACTCCTAGGTAGTTTCAGTGGAAAAACAGAACCACAACAAGTGACATCATCATCTGGTTATGTATGTAATCTTAAAGTCTTTCATATTTTATAATTAAAAAATATAATAACTTTACTTTCTCTTTTATAGATGTTAATACTCTTATACAGTGATACAAATTATGTTTTGGATGGCTTTCACGCAGAATTTTCAGTTACAAACTGTTCAAATAATTGTACAAATCATGGAAAATGTATTGATAATACTTGCTTTTGTGAAAATGATTGGGGTGGGAGAGATTGCTCCAGAGCTCTTTGTCCAAATAATTGTAGTTATAATGGAGAATGTGGTTTAAAACGATGTGACTGTCAAAATGGATACTCAGGACAATCTTGTTCATTACACAGAACTCATCCAGAGGGCAACAAGTTTGTTATTAAATATATTATTCCATTAAATATAACACAATTAGTTAGTATTTACTAATTACTAAATATGATAAATAGATGGCACTGGCTTTCTCATTCAGAAGGTGGATTAAGACCACGAGCAGCACATACTGCAGTTTATATAAAAGAAACTGATTCTCTTTACGTGTTTGGTGGTTATGATTTGAATTATATACTCAGTAATTTGGAAGTGTATCGATTTAGCACAAGTCAATGGGAAGACGAGTATGGTAACGAACTAGGTAAACAGAAAGTACTAAATATATTTATTATAATTACAAATATTTGAATATATGCTGTATTATAAAATTATTTATCATGTATGTTTAAAACAGAAGGCATCTCATCTGCAGAATATCTGGATCCTATGCTTCTTGCTACTGAATTAAAACGGACAAATGCAGATGAAAAAGAATTATATGGTCTTCGTAAATCGTCCCTTATGTGGAAAGTACTTTCTAGTATTAAAGACAATAATACTTTTAGTTCACGTAATCTTGGAAATACAGAAAATGGACATGACTGGTCAAAATTTAGAAATACAGACCATAAAGATCGCGAAGAAAAAATTCATGAAAGCAGAAATAGTGAAACAAGTAAAAGTACAGTTAGGATAGAAAGAAATGATGACCTTAGGAGAAAACATTCTAGACGTCCTAGACCTCGATATGCGCAAACTACAAGGTAAAAAATAAGATGAGCAATATAATTACTGAATTAATATAACGTTAATTCACAGTTAATGCTATTTTTTTATTTACTTACTGTTACATTAGACATCGTAGAAATCTTGAGAACCTAAATCCTTATAAAAAATTTCATATAAAAAGTGGTGTATTAAATTGGGAAGAACAAAGTGCAGAAGATTCTGTTAGAGACAACATTTATGTCCAAGAATCTGAGGCAAAAAATGAGTCTACTAAATCACCAATTGATAAATTACCCAAACCAAGTCCGCGATATGGTCACGCAGCTTGTAGATATGATGGTCAGTCATACACCTATTCAAAATATGAAAAGAAGAATTAATACAATTATAGTATGATTTACAAATTATATAATTGGTAGGTGGTTTTGTTATATATGGGGGGAAAGTACAAGATGGTTCTTTATCTAATGAACTATGGCATTACAATGTTAACACACGCATCTGGACGTTACGAGCAAAAAATTCTCCATTTTACCCACCGCAATTAACAAGGCATACTCTTACTTTAGCAAATAATTATATTTATCTTTTTGGTGGTAGTACAGTTGATGGGGAATTTTCGTCGAGTTTGTATAAGATAGAATTGAATTTATGTAAGTTTATTGAACAAAGCATATTTATTATTTATAATTATTATTTTATTGTTATTATTGTTATTATAATTATTATTATTTTATTATACAAAGAAGAAAAATATTTTGTATTATATTCATTTCAATTTTAGCTGATCCTACAGCAACCACGGAAAAATGGAAAGAAGTACACCCCCGAGGTGGTAAAGAATTAGATGTACGTGTAGTTGCACATTCCACTGTGTATCATTATGCTACTAATTCTTTATTAGTTTATGGAGGTGTAGTAGCCAGTGTAGCACGATTCAGTAAATTATCCGATAGAATGTTTGTATTTCAACTCGATAGAAAAGTTTGGTCTGAAATTCATTATCCAAGAGCACACTTGAGAGATACTTATGTTCCAAGAGAACGGGCATTTCATACTTGTAATATAATAGGTAATTATATGTCTTTATTGTAATTGCTTTAAATAAATCATAAAACAGTACATATTAAATTCTATTAAAAATTTTTTCAGGAAATTATTTAGTTGTATTTGGCGGATATTCTCATAGACATAATAAAGAAGAAATTTGTTATGATAATCAGATGTATCTTTATCATTTAGGCTGTCATGCTTGGGTAAGCCATGATGTGCTAGGTTTAAATGACAAAGGTAAATGGAAACTTTAACAGTTATAATAAAAATCACGCAAAATCTTAATTATTTTCATTTTAAAACTTTCATTATAATATTTTAGATTCTCGTTATCCAAAACAACAGGGAGTATTTGCACATGCAGCAGACGTGCGGAATGGAAATACATTGCTATTAGTTGGTGGTTATCATGGAAACGTAAATGCAGATTTGCTTGCATATACATTACCGCCAATGCTTGCACCAGGAGATGAAGATAATATAGAACCTGAACAAATTTGTTCAAGGCATAAAAGTTTGATGGAATGCACAGCTAATCCAGAATGTGGTTGGTGTTCGGCAGACGAGGTATCCCCCAATGTAGAAAACGTAGCTACTATTTCTTATGTAATGAATATTTAATACCTAAAATATTTTATTTATTTTAGATATGTTATGGCAGAACTATTGGTAGTAACTGTACAACAAATCTTCAAACGACACGTTGTCTAGGCGTTTGTCCTGCACTTGGAGATTGCCATTCTTGTTTAATACATGGCCAACCTGGTGGAGGATGGGGTACAACTGCACGTGGAAAAAAATCTGTGTCGAATAAACTAAATCGCGGAACTTGTACATGGTGTGTCCAGAATGCACGCTGTCATCATAAAGATGATAATTATGGTGTTTGTGGTCTTCGAGACGATACACCATCACAAATACCTGGATGGTGGGGTCCAAAAGGCACAGAAATTATGAAAGTTGAAGAATGTCGAGAAATGGATAAAAGGCCTGGATTGACATTTTTAAAATATAAACCCCCCGTAAACTTCAGTCAACCTGACTCGGTAACGATAGTTAATGCCACTACGGTAGATTTTAATGTTCCATCTATGCAAGGAGCAAAAACAGAATCAGCACTTGGAGGAGAAATGATTGCTAGATTAATTGGCTTTCTCAGACCACCTCAGTCTTTTTGGGATAGCACAGTGGAGCATTTGAAAATTTGTGTCAGTTATAATAGTGCAACTTTACATGTATCAAGAAGCGATGATCCTCAGGAATTGGTAAATTGCATATTTATTTTTCATTTAATTTAACAATTTAAATTGCTTTATAGTGTGTTAATACAAAGTATAAATTCTTTCATTAAATTTGCTTAGGAATTAGTTGCAAATTTAACTGCAGAGACATCGCAATGTATTCCAACAAAATGGCCAGATGGACATCAAATGATGTTGTTGCCAGGAAGATATTTATTAGATTTCGAATCGAAAAGAATGGTTACTACAAGTTATGCATATGCCAGTAAAATGGAAATTACTCACAACAAAAAAACAGAGAATCCTAAAGTGTTTACATTTGAATATCTTGAACCATTTCAAAACGGTTCTTGCCATCAATATAAAAATTGCCTTCACTGCTTAACTGATTCTTCGTGCGGCTGGTGTGATATCATCAATAAATGTCTCTCACGCTCAATTAACGAAACAGAAAGTTGTGTAGCTGATGTAGAGTGGGACGAAGATGGGAATCCTATTCGCGAGTGGCATTATTTAACTATCACTCCTTCAGCTTGTGCTAATTGTTCTAATTATATTTCATGTGAATCTTGTGTTGGTAGTAATTTGTGTGAATGGTGGACAGAGGAAGCTCGTTGTGCAAGGATAGGTAGACTGCCTAATGCAGTTATTAGCTTTGATCAATGTCCAATTCCTTGTAGACAACGTTCAAATTGTACACAATGTTTAGACGAGCGTGGAAGATGCGTCTGGTGTGAGGCCACACAGGAATGTTTTTCTTTTTCGGTATATACATCTGAATATCAATTTGGTTTGTGTCGAGAATGGATGGATCAAGCTGGTTTAATGGGAGTAACATCAAGGTCTGGATCGTCTTTAACAGGCAATGATCAATGCAAAAGCTGTAGTCGGCACACAAACTGTTCGAACTGCTTACACTCATTAAGTTGTGGGTGGTGTTACAGTTTAGAAAACCCTATTATAGGAGCATGTGTACAAGGAGATTTTAATCAGCCGCACGTGAATTGTAGTTTAGTCATCAATGAATATCAAAATACCACTTTAGAGATGGATGAATCGGGTTGGGCATATGCTCAATGTCCAGATGTTGATGAATGTGATTTGGGTTTGCATGATTGCCATCCCAATGCAGTATGCACAAATACTCATGGTAGTTTTAGCTGTCAGTGTAAAAGAGGCTTTAATGGAGATGGCAAAGAAAACT
Source organism: Bombus waltoni (assembly GCA_014737395.1). Classification (NCBI taxonomy): domain Eukaryota; kingdom Metazoa; phylum Arthropoda; class Insecta; order Hymenoptera; family Apidae; genus Bombus; species Bombus waltoni. The sequence continues at coordinate 1,334,865 of JACXII010000037.1, forward strand.
GTACCAAGACTTGTTATGAGAAATGTGTAAATGGTTACTGTAGTGAAGCACCTGACTATAAATGCGAATGTAACCTTGGGTGGACAGGGCCAGATTGTAGAACAAATTGTGGTTGTTATAATCATTCTACTTGCTTACAAGGACCAGGCATTTGTGATAAGTGTCAAGATTGGACTACTGGTAGATATTGTGAAGAATGTAAAGCAGGCAGTTATGGTAATGCTACGACACCTCTTGGATGCAGAAAGTGTAATTGCAATGAGCATGGAGACAAAGATTTAGGCATCTGCGATCGGCAAACTGGCATATGCTTCTGTCGTGATAATACACAAGGAGATATGTGTCAACGTTGTAAAAAAGGCTATTACGGTGATCCAAAAGATGGCGGAATGTGTTACTATGGTTGTATGTCTCGAGGTATGCTTGGGGGAGAAGGAAATGGCAAACAAGGTCTTGGCAGCAGGCACTCACAGTTATCATTATGGGAAAGTCACCTTGGAGATTCTCCAACAAGAGAGTGTCTTTGGATAGTAAGTCCAAAAACAGATCTTTCATCAGACAACATGCTCTCAGGAACTCAAAGTGTCATACAATTTACTATACATGATGATATTAATGTTAGTTGCCAAGAAAATAGCGTTTATGTATATGATGGACTTCCTCAATTTGTTTCATCATCGACTAGTCATCAGAGTCAACTTTTAGGTGTTTACTGTACAGAAAGTACAGATTATCCTGTTACTGTAGAAGCTAAGTCTGGATTTCTTACTGTTCATTATAAACAATTGGACGAAGTAGAAGGTTTCAATGCAAGTTACTTGATAATGACGTGTAATGACTGCCCTGGAAATCGAGAATGCCGTAATGGTAATTGTTTATGTAAAGCTGGTTTTGTAGGAATCAGCTGTGATATTGAAATATGCCCTAATAATTGCACTTCATCTAAAAAGCAAGGAATTTGCGATAAAGGTTACGGGCGTTGCGTTTGTGCACCTGGTTATGGAGGACGTGATTGCTCAGTTAAGATTAAAGAACATCAGTTAATTTTTACCGAGCTGTTTAACTCTGAATACTTAGCTGATCATTTAGACCATCTGAGAAAAACTTTACCGCGATTTGGTCATACATTGGTTGCTGACAGAAGGGGTAGTTTATGGATGTTTGGGGGGTACTCTCTTAGTCATGGTCCTTTAAATGATATTAGACTTTTTGATACTAAAAATAATACATGGATGCCTATTACAGTAGAATCTACTTCAGAGGCAACAATGCCTCAAGGTAGATACTTCCATGCAACTGAAATAGTCCACAGTAGGCAACAAATATATGTCTATGGCGGTTTGTCAATGAAACAAGAAGATATTCAAGGATTATCAAATAACACTTTAAGCGACTTTTGGAAATTTAGTCTGCAAAATCAGAGGTGGATGCAAATTATACAGGATGAATTTAAGAGAGAACCACCACTTTTGGCAGGACATACGTTAACTTTACGTAGAAATGGAGAATCAGAAAGTCTAATATTAATTGGAGGATTTAGTCCTAAGTATGGTTACCTCGATACAGTATGGGAATTTAATTTAGAAACTGAAGCTTGGGATACAATAAATACAATTGGAAATGGACCATTAGGAGTATATGGTCATTCAACTGTATACCATAGCAAGTCAGATAGTTTTTACATTTTTGGTGGATACACTTATGCGATAAATCGAACATTTATTTCTAATAAATTATATGCATTAAATTACAAAACTCGCAGGTGGTCTGTACTTCCACCATTTGATGATGATCTTACTGATGGAAGTAGTTTGGTAAGTAAACATTTCATCAATTATTATTTAGTTTTTTCTTGTTAATAAAAATAACATTTTATTACAGCCACAAGCTAGATTTCTTCATTCTGCAGTCACTACTGATGAATATATGGTAATATTTGGTGGTCGTCAAAATCCACATAATACTTCTGATTCATTAATTGCTTATAAATATTCATGTAATTTATGGATTCGTTTAATAACAAAAGATATGGAAGTTATTGGAAGTCCACCACCACCAGCATATGCTCATGCAATGACTCATGCTGATCCAGAATCTAATGCTGTATATGTAGTTGGTGGTTTTGATGGTGGAATTAAAAGCCATGTCACTCTTATAAGCATACCGGAAGATCTTTGTAATCTTTGGACAGACAAAATCACTTGCAGAAAATACTTTGGATGTTCCTTTTGTTCTGTTATTACAATTAGTGGAAAAAATGCTTCATTTTGTTTCTCTAATGAAGTATCAATTAATAAAGATGACAGGTAAATTTTTATATTTCTGTGAACATATTTATAAGTGATTTCAAATATATGACAAAAATATCCGTTTTAGATGTGATATTAACGTTACACAAGCTCAACGATCAAATGGAATTTTTTGTAATTCAGAATGGATGGTCAGCAGAAAATGTCAAAATTTTAGAACTTGCACAGAATGTTTAGCAGAATGGCCATATTATCAAAATGATGAGCCAGTATGCAAATGGTGTACAAACTGTCCAAATGGAAAGTGCATACCGTCCGAAAAAGATTGCGACGAATTAAATAAATGCAATATTAGACAAATATCGGTAACAGATGTAAATCAGTGTGGAGAGCGACAATGTCCAGCAAGTGATTGTGAGAAATGTAATAGCCTTGAAGGTTGCGTGTGGACAAGGCAGGTCTTAAAAACATGTAAGTCTTTAAAAAAAGTATCAAAAAATACAAAGTGCTTAATAGTTTTTAGATGATTCTTAATAATTTTTCAAAATATTTATAGCGGAATTAGGACTTGCAGTAACGGGAGAACCCGTATACGATTGGAATTGCGTACCAGATGACATTTTTGAACGATCAAGTATTAAAATGGGAAGTACGCAATGTGAAAAACGGTGTGCAGATCATAAAGACTGTAGAAGTTGTCTAAAAGGCACGGGTGCTGAAGGTGGTTGGCGGGAATGTAGATGGTCGACGCAGCTTAATGAAGTAAATATATTATTTTGAAAAACTGGAACTGATTATCTGAAAGCTTACAATCATTTAACAAATTGTAGTGTATTTCTCCATCATATCAACCTCTATACTGTGCTGGCGGTGTATGTGGACTAGTATTACGTAGTTCCGATATGGATCATTGTCCTGAACCATGTTCAGTTTTTAAACAATGTAGTACATGTTTGAAACACTCGCATTGCGGGTGGTGTTCTCTGGATTCAGCTAATATAACTGGACAAGGAATATGCACAGAAGGCTCTCTTGAAGCACCAGCAGACCATCCAGCTGGTGGAACATGTGGAATGTTATACGAACAACAATTTCCTCAAACTGAACCACGTAAGCAAATATAACATGTAGTATTTAATGTTTAGTAATTCATTTGAAAAATTACAGCATTCATACCATTCCTATATTATTTAGAGTCTTTGGGAAACCTAGATAATGTTACAATGCTAATCCCGAATGTAATACCAAAACCAGTATTTTCTTGGCACTATGTAAGATGTCCACCAGAAAATGAATGTACAAACGGACACCATACGTGCTCTCCAAAAAGTGAAAAATGTTTCGATTTAGAAGAGGGATTCGAATGCATGTGTGGCGACGGATATAAAACTGAAACGTAATTTTTGTTTTTTCTTTCATTAATTTTATTTCATAGATAATTTATTAATTATTCTATATTTATTTCAGTCCATCATCATTTAATGAATTTGGGAGGTAAGGTTCAAGTATGAATTTTGAATTATTTGTTTATATATCTTATATTTATAACATTTTTATTATACATATATATAATTTATCTTTTCCTTCTCTTTTTAGAAAAATTTGTGTTCCGATGTGTACGCAAGGTTGTGTTAGAGGAACGTGTATAGAACCAAATGTTTGTCGTTGTGACTTTGGTTATGTAGGTGCCAATTGTTCAATTCAGTGCCAGTGTAATGGTCACAGCAATTGTGCGGGCCCAGATAGATTAGATGTTTGCTTAGAGTGCCATAATAACACTATGGGACCACAATGTGACAAATGTTTGCCTTTATTTGTTGGAAATCCAGCGGACAATGGACAATGTGTTCCATGTCTTGAGTATTGCAATGGGCATACTCGAATATGTATTAATGAAAGCATGACTGTACCGGTAATTTATTCTTCATACTGAAAGTACAACTGTATATAAAAATAAGAATAAATATCGACGCTTTTAGAAACGAAAATATCATTTTTCCATAGGATCCAAATTCAATTGATAAGATGTCCATAGAATTATTAAAAAAACAATTAGTTGAAGGTCCTGTAGCTAAAGCAAAATGCGTAAATTGTGGAAATAATACAAAAGGTGACAAATGTGGGGAATGTATGACTGGTTATTTCAGAGGAACAGAAGATCTTCGTGACGTATGTCGACCGTTAGTATTATTATATGAACTTTGTTGCTTGTATTCTATTACACTAGATGCACTTACAATTCTATGTATTACATAAAAAATTTATTTTTCCAGTTGTGAATGTCATGGACATGGATTCACTTGTGATCCTGTAACAGGAGAAAAGTGTAATTGTGGTAATAATACAGAAAGTGATCCAACTTGTACCAGTGGACCTATGAAGGGTACAAACACTGGTGGCTCACCATGCTGGATGGTGCAATGCAGTAAATGTAAAGAAAATTATGCTGGTACACCAACTATGGGTCATCAATGTTATAAAACTGTAACAGTTGACAACAAGATGTGTTTTGATTCTAAATTAATAGGTAGGTTATTTAACAAATTTATGCCATAGTTTTATCATTATATTATTTTATGATTATTTTATTTTAAAAATATTCTAATATAAAAATTCTATCACGTTTTCTAAATTTGTCTGCTATGTGCATTTGTTATATTATTATATTATATACTTTAATTAAATATTATTTTTTTTTAATTGCAACATTTTATTATATCAGGAGGATCTTATGGTTCGTACTCCTCCATTGATGAATTATGTACTTTCTTTTATTGATCTTCACTTATTCAGATATAAAAATTGATTATTTTCACTAATTATAGATGAATGTAAAATGAAACCCAAACCATTGAATCCTGGTCAAACAGTATTTTATATGGTACAACCACGTTTTATGAACGTCGATATTAGAGTTATGGTGGATGTAACTCAAGGGGCTTTAGACCTATTTCTTAGTCCTCGGGATGATTCATTCGTTGTTACATTAAATTCATCAACTGGATATCAAGATGTATGAGTTAAAAACTTCTTATATTTATAAGGTATTAAATATTAGATATCTTCTAATTAGAAATTGCCTATAGGTCGAACTGGATAGCAGATTTATATGGCGTAAGGATCCACGTAATACATGGTTAGATGAACAAACTCGTAGCCAAATGAAAATTGTCGAATTCCATCCCCATAATACGTTTTCGTTTGCTATGAACGGCACTACTACCGAACCAACTTGGAATACCGGTCCTCAGTACATTGTGATGGAACGCTACGCAAACGGTTTGGCTACTTTTTTAACAATCGAGAACAGAAACACGTTCTTGGTTGTTAGAAATCTTACGAATCGGTTAGTCTTAACATTGCCACAGGACAAGCATGAGCTTCACGAAACGAAATTTCATATCGCATTGAGGGCAATTGATCCTGTATATCCGGAAATCAGTGGTCGAGCTGCTTACGGGATGATTTTCTTTCGACAGGATCAACTTCACATCGATTTGTTCGTCTTTTTTTCCGTGTTTTTCTCTTGTTTCTTCTTATTTTTAGCTGGTTGCGTAGTCGCGTGGAAAGCGAAACAGGCGGCGGATGTTCGAAGAGCGCGGAGAAGGCATGTTGTCGAAATGTTGCATATGGCTAAAAGACCATTCGCATCGGCTACCATCATTTATGACCGAGATGGTAACGATTGTAATGCAAGCTCGCCTCAACGGAAAAGCAGACGTAATAAATTAATTAGCTTTCACAGTGACGTTAGACCAGTAGCAGTTGAGCCTACTGACGATGGAGTAGCTGCTGTAGCTACAGTTTTCATTAGATTGCCTGGTGGTCGACAAGCTCCTGTTGAATTGGCTCTTGGCAGCTCATTAATACTGTTAACCAGAGTTTATCCAGTTAACAGTAGAGTGTTCCTAAGACGTAGAAACAGTCACGCGTTGAACTGAGCTTCTTTCTGTAGACATTTGTTTTCATCTGTTCGTTATCTTCATTTTTAAGTCTGCTTATGCTCTCGAAACCTATAGAAAAAGAAATATGTAGCGATCATGTCTATTCTCTATCTTTATCGATCGTTTTTCGTTGATCTCATCTTTTTAATCATTAATCTATTTGTGGTATTTGGTTCGCGATCATATAAATTAAATACTTTTTACGAAAAGCATTTATATTTTCCGAACTTGTGTAAATCGAATCGGCGATTTCACTTGTTGAATTTTAACAACGATGTTTGTCCTTCGTCATCGTTGACATTGTTCAATGTTCGCCAGTAATATGAAATTTTAGTCTAATGGTTGTATTATAGTTCTAAAGAAGTTATAGGGGTATTTAAACTAAATGATAATATATATACACACACACTTACATATATATTGTCATACCATTCCATGACGAGACTGTATGTTTGTATATAAAGATCTGTAATTATGTATTAATTCGTAATTTATACAATTTTGTAGAAGCATTTTATGTAACAGGACATGATTTTGTGTCTTGAAACATTCGTAGCTACCTTCTAAGGAAAGTGGATGATTTTATCGGTATTTTATGAAATTTTGCATTACCATCTAACGAAATATACATAGGAAGGGATATATAAAAAAGGCAGCTATAGGTATTATTCTACTTATCAAAATCTTAATTGTATTCTAATATCTAAACTGAAATTACTGAAAATTTTAATAAACATGAGATTCTCGATCATAATGTGCAAATCTAAGTGAGTGACTAAGACAACTGATATTGTTATTATTATGAATGAATTATTAAAATATTAGTTATCGATGAGATTGTGAAGCTTGAAATGATATAATATTTCAACGTAAACGCTTTTAAGATTACATGCAGTGCAACAAAAATGCGATAGTAATATGTCAACTGGCACTGTTATTTTCTAACAGTTAATAAACAGGGTGATCTTCAAATACGACGCGTATCTTGGTAAAAGAGATATAGCAAAGTAATAAATTAAATGTTAAGTATACGTATCAATTAATTTAGTATAGATTAAATGAAAATATTTTGAATTTGTAAAAGTCATCCATAAGCTGATCATATGCTCCAGATATGTCGACCACCTTATTTTTCCATGGGTCTTCTTAAATTACTATTTTTACGTTTAAAATCAGTATACTTTCATGTGATTAATTTTAATTAATTTTATGATCTTGCTATATCTCTTTTACTAAGAGTGCACATACACATGTGTTTGTATGCTACACTGAAAAGTATGTTAGGGCTGCAATCGAAAGCGAATTGTATCCACGTAATTAAAAAAACGATCAGTATTAGAAGAAGTTGATTAGAAAGAAGCTCGATGATGCGTGCGTCGAAAAGGTTCCTATGCCAAAAAAACTGATGAGGAATAATATGAGCGTCATAGTATAATGACATATTATTTATGACAAGAAACAATAGATATGTAAAAGATTTTAATTAGAGAATGTTGTAAATATGAGGGATACACATTGCAAATGTTAATTATCGACACTATATAATATTATTTGTAAAAATATTAATAGTACGATATCGTCAATAACAATTTGAATTTGGTGAAACTGAAAGCAAAACGTGTCCTTTATCAAAAATGATAAACCACGGTTACATATTAATCAAAATATAAAAGTAAAAACATAGGGTATTGATGTAATGATATTAATAATGCATACTCTTAAGATAACTGTAATAAGCAAATTAATTGAGAAAGTGAGCAATGTAGTGACATAAGTAAGTGTAAATATCGCGAGGCGTTTTATGCTAAGCTGTTATGCAGTATCAAACGAGTTTAATATATTCTGTACAGATTGTTTCTCAGGATAGTTGTTACATGATTTGAATAATTCCCACTGTATTTGTAGAAAAAGTTTTCAAAACTAAAGGATTTATATATTGTTCAATTCAATTTTTGTAATGCAATTTATTTTTTATCAGCGATATAATTAATATGTACAGTAATATTTGAGTAAAACTGTATCGTATTTATTTTTAATAAATAATATAGGATTAGTAATATTTTCTAAAAGTACAGTGTGAAATTTTCAAACTGTTTTTGGGAGCATTCTAATTATGTCATCAATACATTGTAAGAATGCACGGTTGTTCCTTGATTATAGGAACGATGATACACTGAGCAATTGCTAAGTGAGCATATGACAATGCAGCACATCCTGTCTATTGAATCTTCGAATTTATTTTTATTTTTCTTCTCTTTTCATAAGTCTCGTCATCACGTATCACGTCGATTGTCTTTTTTGTTATCTGTTGCTATATTTCTCTGTATTTCTTTCTCTTATCTTACTAGCATATCATTTTCATGTTTCATTTTCATCATGGTGTATAATTTTATTCGTTTATATTCATGCGACCAACTATCCTAATATTCATCACGAGATTTGCACGACAGTCTGTAAGCATATGTATAAGAATAATACAAACTAACGTCTATGTACATTTATATAGATTTACGTGAATAGAGATATATTATATATATATATATACATATATACACAGTAAATGTATAATTTCTCGGTTGTACAGATCTAAGCGTTATCTCCAAAATGTTCTATTTTATATATGTATAATTATTACATTGCATTCAATGTAAGCGATATCTTCCAATGCCGGCATTGTATCATCGCGTAAACAAAAAGAAATGTTTGTAACATTATGAGACACCATCGTTTATAAAAGTAATAATAAAAAGGTTGTGAAGTCCGGGTACCGGCATCCCTACAAGGATTCGCCAGCTTCGTGGATTTATTTGTATTGTGGGGAGGAATCTGAGGTTGTGCTAATGAAGATTAATGAGTTGTATTGAGAAAGCTTTAATAAACGTGTGTAAAATTGGGTTTCATCCGATGAATTCTCATTCCATGAAAAGTACAATACGCAGGTGTACGTTCTGTTACTATAGTAACTATACACCAACAAATTCCCGGACTTCAAGGTTGCTCTAAGCATGCGATCGAATTTGTATATGTATAGAATGTTATTCGATGTTACGTGCATGGTAATATTACATGAAGCTGCAAACGTTTTTACATTTAGACAGGGGTTAAGGTGATAAGATAGGTGTAAAATGAGATTTAAAATATCTGCACAAAATCGTAATGGTCATAAGCGTTTGGTGACTTGTGTAGCATGGAGCTCGACGGAAGAGATTTATTCATGCGGGTATGATTTTGTATTTATAAGAAAAAGTATAGATAATCTGAATGATTACCTTTTCAGAGAGGATCATTTATTAATAGCGTGGCATTTGGAAGGTGGAATCGCACATTCTAGCATTGTTACAGAATTTCCTGATGATTTTTATCCGACCGACATGCAATGGCATCCGCGGCCAAATTATGCGACGCTAATTACAAAAAAACAATCGTTAGATGTTCTGTTAATTACTACAGCCGACGGTATTTGTTTTCATACTTAAAGGTGTAATACTAAAATGTACTATTTTGGCTGTAACTCCATTTTTCAATATTACTAGTCTTGACTTTGATGTCTTTGTCATAGGAAAATATCATTTAGTTAATAAAAATGGACGTATAGAAAAGAGCATAGATGCTCATAAAGGAGCAACAACAATAGGCAGATGGAGCAGTGATGGCTCCGCACTTTTGACTGGTAATTAAAACATCTTAGACGAGGTAGTTATTGGAGTAATCGTTATTTGACTAATTTCTAATTTATCATAATCTTAGCTGGTGAGGATGGCTTGATAAAAGTATGGTCACGCAGTGGCATGCTTCGTTCTGTTGTTGTTAAAGGCATGTTTCCCATATTATCTGCTGCCTGGAGTTCAGATTGTACGACAGTATTATATTCTCAGGGAGCTCACTTAACTTTCCAGTCACTTAATTCTAATTCCAAACCTCGCAAGGTTAAATAATATTTAAGAAATGTATATGATATATGTACAATTAAAGAAGGAAATGATATTTGAGGAAAAATCTTATTTCAGTTACTGGCCCACGATGGTCTGATTTTGGTTTTATGTTGGAGTCACACTCATGGATTGATAATTTCTGGTGGGGAAGATTGTAGATACAAGGTAGAATATGAAAAATTTAAAGAAAAATCTAATTATTCAAATGAAAGAATCAATGAGAAATTAAATTTTCATTTAAGGTATGGGATTCTAATGGCACTCAGCTATTTTCTAGTAGCGTAGGAGATTATCCTATTACATCAGTAAGCTGGAGCTTTTCTGGGGATTACTTTGCTGTTGGATCGTTTAACACGATCAAACTTTGTGATAAAACCGGAGTCAGTTTATATTACATATTTTATTATTTATTTATGTACTCTTCTTTGCTGACATGTACATATTTTTAGTGGTCTCATTCATTAGAAAAAATAAATTCTGGAAGTATATACAGTATTGCTTGGTCAAGTGACAGCACTCAAGTAGCTATGGCTTGTAGTAATGGAACTGTATCGACAGGACATATAATAGACAGGTACAAAAATAATTAGAATAAAATATTATGTAAATATGTATATACTTGCATATTTAATACGAACGGAAAACAGGAGATTGGAATGGAATAATTACGAAGCCACATTGGTCAAAAGAAAAGTGATTGAAGTCAGAAATGTGGGAAATGAAATACAAGAAACATTAGAGATATCGGATCGCGTGGTGCAGCTGGAATTTGGTTTTGATTATTTAGTAGTAATTACACCAGCACAGTGTCATGTTTATTCGGTAACAAATTGGAACACTCCTGCTATATTCGATTTAAAAAATACTAGTGTATCAGCGGTACTTCTTGCAGAAAAGTAGATATTAATTATTTTATGCATTAAAAAGATATTAATAGGATTAAGAGAAAACGAAATAATTGATAAACGCATTGTTTTATAGGCATTTTTTATTGGTTGAATGGAATAGCGTATCATTGTACAGTTATCAAGGTCGTTTATTAGGAACTCCGAAATGGAAAGGAATGACACAGGAACGACTTTCTCCACCTTGTGTATCGCTATGTTCCGATACTTTAGTTATACGATCGCAAAGTAACGAAAAACGTATGATAAAACAAATTTTTAAATAGAAAAGAGAAGGTAAAAATATATAAAGGTTATTACAAAAATTCTTTTAGTTCTTCATGTGTTAGAAGTGGCTTATAATAAACCTATAACAGAAAGCCAGACTTACACACATCTTCAAAGTATTACAAGGGTTGCGTTGAATCATATTGGCGGAATAACTGATCGACAAGTAGCATTAATCGATATAAATAAAGATCTGTTTCTAGTTTCTATACGAATCCCCGGTTTTGGTAGAGTATGTAAAATAGGTATGCAGCGTTAAAAACGATTTTATATTTAGACACATTGTTAGCAATACCATTGTACTGCTTTTCTTATTTGTGTAGCTGCTATGGCGCAAGATATAGCATGGGCGACTGATGCAAATGTTTTAGCAGCGATGTTAGATGCAACATTATCTGTATGGTTGTGTCCTAACTGTGTGCATTATAGCGATCGTAAAATTATACGAAAAACAAGGATCGATAAAGAAAGCAGGTTTTTAACTCTATTGTATAAAATGCGATTCGTTCTTTCTCGATAACAATACATGTTTTATTAATGCTTTTAGTGAATTTGGTAAACAGCCAAGTATAGCTAATGTCAATAATGGGATGGTAATGATACGACGTGGCGATGGAGCATTAGTGGCTTCTTCCTTTTATACGTTTTTTATTAGTCTTCATCAACATATACTGAACAAAAGATGGAAAGAAGCACTGTCTCTTTGTCGAATCGCTCAGGTAATTAATGTCTACCCTCTTTTTTCTATCAAATAGAAATTTCTTGACACAAGGATTATGAATAGAATGAAGTATTGTGGACTTGCATGGCTGTTATGGCAACTGACAATAAAGAATTAGATGCTGCAGAAGAAGCATATGCAGCAATTTCGCGATACGATAAAGTTAATTATATTCAGTATATAAAGGTAATAATAAAAACTTTAGAAGAGATTGAAATATCTTCATTTTCTAAATAAGCCGATAATCTGAAATCTTTGAAATTAGAGTCTACCAAATAAAACTGAAAGATTAGCGGAAATGGCGCTTCTGTCGGGAGATCTGTTAACTGCAGAAGGCATACTTTTGCAAAACGGATTAACCGAGGAAGCTGTACGAATTAACATCGAAATATATAATTGGAATAGGTACCATTTTTCAAATTTGTAAAACAGTTTTTCAAAAATATTGCTATTTCTAATTTATTAATTATTGATTTAGAGCATTAGAATTAGCGATTAGACACAGAAAGCAACTGGATGAGGTATTGAACGCAAGAAAAGAATATCTTCAAGTAATCAATAAGAAAGAAACGAATCAAAATTTTCTTGAATATATGGCAAACGTTGCAAAGACGCAAGTAAATCGAATAAATTTATCACATTGCACAATATCGAATATTTTGCACATAATTTTTATATTTTTACCAAGCAGTGAGACAAAAAATTTTCACCAGGAAGCTACTGAAAGGGCTTCGTTTAAGCGGGACGAGATTGAATTACCGGAAGCAGAAATGCAAAAAAACGAAACACTCAAGCAAGAAATTGATACCTGAAAGCGCAACAGTATCTTTCTTTATACAAATTACTTGTTAAAATATATAAAAATAAGGTACAAAGCACCTGCGTTTCCAAATATTTCAGTTAAACAAAATTTTTAATCGTTGATGAAATAAATGTCACGACGACTTGTTTAACTTTTGGAACCTAATATACAAATATTTTACATGAGTGAGAATTTACATTTAAACACTATACAGTATAAGTCACTTTTTTTATGTAATTATATGTAACATGTGTTATAAAATTACAAATTTTAAAAATATAGAGATCATAAAAACGAGCAAGATGGTGAATAAAAATAAGAATATAAGTTTCCGTGAGTACCACGTTGTTTCTTTTGTAACAGGTCTGTATCGTGTTGCTAAAGCGGACTGAAATTAAAAATATATGTTTCTTTCAATTTAAAGAACATTCGGATATTGTATCTTCTTTATATAATACGCTTCGTCTTACCCATCCACCGTTAGCTTGTATCCATGCTGCAAGGTCCTCTTCTAATACATCCGTCATACCTAAAGTCAAAAATGTTTTTAAGCGTAAGGAAAACAAAATTAAAGGAATAGCATTTCAACTTAAAAATAACTACCTCTCTGGAGAAACTGGGGCGACGGACAAGAAAGGAAAAGAGCAAGAAAAAGAAAGAAGAGGCTAGAAGAGGTGAGAGAGGAAAGAACACAGACGGAAACGAGAGAAGAACAGGAAAGGATGACGGTAGAAGACGTTATAGAAGAGAGGAGAAGGAGAGAGAGGCAGAAGAGAGGACAAGAAAAATAAGGAAATCAAAATACAACAGGCATTACAGGGAAATCGCGAAAGAAGAGATGCCAAAGTACCTAGAATGGAAGATGAAGTGGAAGGAGAGAAAAATTATAGCGAGATTTAGATGTGGAAATGAGACGAGAGCAAGGGAATACTGGAAAGAAGAAGGGGAGAGAAGATGTAGATTATGCAAAAGGAAAGAAGAAGACCTGAGACACGTGATAAAAGAGTGCGAAATAACAGGAGGACCAAAGGGCATGGAAATAATACTAAAGGAGACGGGGGAAGGGCTGACGGAACTAAAGAAAATATTAGAAAGGAGAAGCGCAATACAAGGAGGGGAGGAACGAAAGCAAGAAGCACAGAAAGGAAGCAAAGTACAAAAGGTGCAATAGCGGTAGATAATAGATCATAGGATAGAGCGTAAGAAATAGTTTATAGTACAGAGTGTAAGAAGAAGATTACAGTAGATAGGAGGTAGATTTAAGAACAGAGAATAAGATAAACCATTGTAGAATAATAAGACTGATAAAAATATAAGCGAGCAAGGAATGCAAAGCCAGAAGTCCGTCCAAAGTCGAAAGGCAAGGACTAAGTTCTAATAAATAAATAAAAAATAACTACCTCTCTGTATAGCAGGCAAATACTCGGGTTTACCCTGACGTACGCAATCTACGGCAATACCACCAGCAACCGCGTAAAGGGCTATCACTTTGCTCCATGTCATTTCTCCATTCCTGATCATTTCCCTGGAGATAACGGCAATGGCCTCGCTGGCAGACTGTTCTGATGAGAAACTACCACAACCGATTTGTCGTGCAACACGATTGAACAAATTTGGATGCATCTTTTCCAATTCAGTCCCAACTGATACTAATTCCGGATAAACTTCACCAACGATTGCTCCTCCAGGAAGCAACATGGCGCTTCTCATTCTTTTCAGTCCCAGCTTTCGGTGAAAGATTCCAGATCGTTTTAAACGGTTTCGGATATATTGGGCACATAACGACGATCCCTACACATGTATCATCACATCAATTAAGTAAATTGTTATTGCGCTATTATTTAATCTATTTACTGCGGAAGAAGAGTTAACTTATCACTTGGATTTTCCCAATCCATATTACTAATTCTAATCTAATCCTATTACCTTAACTTAACTTACACTTAGAGATTAATGTTACAGATGGTGATACATAAGTAAATACCTGCGATACTGTGAGCTCGATCGAAGCCGAAACCGTTCTCCATCGAATCGTATGAGAAATCTTTCTGGAAACGACGTCGCTGACATTACTGAATCTTCTTCGTGCTGAATCGACGACGTGAAAAGGCGTAGCTTCTTGATTATTAGGAGGCGGAAAGGCGGCCAAATTCGAGTGCAGAGATATAGCGAGGCTGTGCCTGCGATACGGTTGCCCTGTGTTCCCACAATTATCCTCCAAGCCACGTAAAGATCCGACGAGCCCAGACATTGAAGAATCCTCCGTGGAGAGTTCCTGCCATTCAGGCTTTTCAGGCTTAAAGAATTTTAATGATCGTTAAAAAAACTTGACATCTTATCTCGTAGGGTAGGTTGTTCTCTTTTTTCCTTTTATGGAAGAAAGAATTAAACATTCAGGCTCTTGGAAATTTCTAATTTATACTATTTTCCCGTTGTAAGCCACATCTATTTGGACGAAATTTCTACGTGATGATTTCACAGTTACATATTGATTTGTTTAGGGGTATAGAGAAAAGTAAACATTCTAATAAGATACATAATATGACTTATGGATGGTAACGCGCAACAGCTACTTGCTCTGACGATAATTTAATTTTACAGAAACCTCCTCCTGATCGTCACAAAGACATGACAAAGTCCATCGATGAATATCTTCAGTCCCTGCATGACGATCTTGAGACGCACACATGCATTTTTTGTTTTCCTCACTACAAGATGCCATAGTACATTCACGCCAGGTATCGTAACACAATTATTATTCCATCGGCGAGTACGGTTGTTGTTATCTGGCAGCCTTATTTAGCGCAGCTATTTCACATGCTTCGCGGCGCTTTGTGTGCCGCGCCGCTAAGATACACTTTCATTGTGTGCATATTATGTGCTCATTTTTATTCGATCATTTGCCTTCTTAACTAGCACGGAATTAGGCACGGTGTGTGTCATTTCTAAATTAGCGCGATATCCGCGCGTCTAACTGCAAAATCATGGTCGTTCAATCGTTGGTCAGCCTAATTAGAATAGCGCGCTAATTAAGGTATTCGTTTGGCCTCATGTTTAAGGTCGTCTTTCAATTATAACACAATCGAGTATTGTACGCGATGATAACATTATGTGGATATTAATACCAGTTCGGAGAAGTTATCCTTCAGTAGGTTTTACATTAAAAAGATTATGCAACCTCGCAAATAAATCAACCATCCGATCAACAGACTCGATAATTGAGTATTGATAGATTTTTTCAACGGTCCAGTGATTTTATAATTATAAGCTAACCGATGAAAGAATCATTTTATTTGCATAGTAAAAGGTGATAGGTAACATGTGAAAAATTAGTCGCGTATCGTACGTTCCAGTCTCGTCTGGGTGCTCGTTAATTATCAATTATCAACTATGTCCAGCCGGCCGATTATCTTTTGAGAGCCTACGTAACATTATGTTTAGCAATTTCGTTGCACTTGTTTTCGCAACTCGTTATGCTTTTAACGTAACTTTGAAACCGCGAACTGATATTGCTATTTCTTCAAATTGCGTATTATTGCAACTCGTATTACATTCAGACACATCGTGAAATTTCAACGTTACTTAGCTTATTTTTTCTTATCTAGGAAAAATATACATTGAATAAATATTTGTTTTAATATATTAGCAAACAGTCAATTATGTATTAGAAGCAAACGTTTACGAAAATTAATTCGAGTCACCGTGTATATTTCAATAATAACTATTGAAACATAATTTTCACTTTTGGCTCATATAAGTATGTATTCTTTTTGTATGGATTCTTTTTAATTTATTTGAGCTTCGCGTCGCCAATGAACGAACTGAATGAATTTACCATTGGCAGGGCCTGCTTCTCCTCCTCCTCCTCCTCCTCCTCCTCCTTCTGGACCCGCAATTGAAAGTCTGGTTTCATTGTAATTAACGCTCGACCGCCTCATTACTCACTGTCATCTAACACGTTGCGCATATACATTATATGCGTAATATGTTTTTGAATTATCGCTTATCAACGGTGTAGCTGACCGGTTGATTATCGTTGGAGGAGAATGCGCGACGGCGCGTTAAATCGTTTGTTTTATCAATTTCCAAGGCTTATTTCCGTGTCGCGATGATAACCGCTAATTAAGCCAGTCTTGTATCTTTATATGACGAATCTCGCTAGCCTTTTTTGGAGACCAACGAACTCGTAAGTTATCGTTGTTCTTCTTGAAACGATCAAGGAGGATGGATAAGGTAGAATAACAAATGGCGAACACGTGTCTAACGACTAGACTGCGGATATTTATTAATTTGTAATTAAGTAAATTGCTTGTAAAAACTGTACGTTCTAGTCACCCGGTTGAGATTAAATGCTTTCAATTAGCCGATGATTCTCGTTAGAGATGGTGAAACAGGGTGTTTAATTAGGCGAAAGCTAAATTGAATTAGCTGGTTAATCGAAGCATCGAGTTGCTTAAGACAGCAATTAGTTGGGTCATAGAAAGACGCTCGAACGATAGCGGAATAGAAAAAAAAGATTCATTTAACATCATTTTCACGATTTCTTGAACTATTTCATACGACATAGTCGTTTATCGCGAGAATCGTTCATTATGATAAGAACTGAATCTACGTCAAAAGATGGAAAAGCTGAACAAGAAAAGAATAAGTTGCGAAGTAAACTTTTTAGCAAAGTGTACGAAAATATATTTTGATGCAATCCCAATTACACGAAAGACTAGCGGAAAAGAAGTTTCGTCACAAGTTATCTCTATGAAAAATTGAACGTACGAGTAACAAAAGTACACAGCCAGATGTTAATTATGTAAGTTTTACCTGGTAACGACACGTATGGATGACACGAACGTGACCGAAATTGTAAATCATTTGCAAGAAATTTTTGCGTCACTCGCGATTAGATTTTAGGCGAATTTTCTCGGTACTCGTGAAAGTAAATATTTATATTTTCTATCACATATATTATCATTGCAATTTGAACCTCGATGATAAGATAATATACAGGGCAATGAAACAACAAGTGAATTACTTACAGCAACCTTGTACGAAAAATGTTCAAATCTAAAAATTTAAGTTCGACGAGATTCAACTCGAATATGAAAAAGTTTATGAACGTTTGCCAACTGGAACGAACTTTCGAGTCAGGCGATATTCAAGACGATTGTATCCATTAACGTTATTCGTCAAATTATTACGAAGAAATTACGAATATTCCAAAGATTTGGTTTAATCATTTTGCAAAATGATTAACTTCGTTAGCATAGCGAAAGAAATTTAAATCGTATGATTCGCGCGAATTGATTATCTTGAGCATCACCTAACTGAAAAGTTTACTCTATTGGACGTTAATAAACATTTTATACGGCGAGCTTATTGAAAGTCAATTGGAAATAAATTGACTGTAATTGGTGAATCGACAACTGCGACGGACAATTAAACCATCGCGAGTCAATAAATTTTTCAGTGCAGTTAAAGTCAACGTAAATGTAAGAACGACGAGGAAGAGTATAAATCACGAATCGAGAGAAGGCGAGTTTCTCGTGATTCTTAATGCCGAGAAAGTACGATTCTGAGTGGCGATATATGCTGAACGATTCGAATTCTTCGAACCATCAATCGTGTGGCCTTTTCGTCGTGAACATGGCTTGTATTTCGAGCACGTAGACCATCGGTGTCATTCGCAAAATACGAATGGCAAGCATCGCTAAAAAGAAAAGAAAAAAGTACTTGCCGATGACACTGGATTGATTGAAAAAAGAAAAGAAAGGCAGTACAACTTTTCAAAGAAGATACGATATTCTAAACTTTGACAAAAGAAAGGAGATAAGAGATTTGGGTATGACTGAATTTTTTCAATAAACAGATACATAGTTATAGAAATGTACGAGAAGCGATTAGAATTTCTTCTAAAAGCAGATTCGTGATAAATCTTGGTAATCCTGGTATTTTATTAATTTAAAAAATTATGATTTTTCCCGCCCCTGTAAATTTCTTTTATCCATAGTCGCTTGATGCATCATGCAAATGCGTAATTAGATCAAGTAAATCATAAAAAATAGTGCTAAATCCGTATATATTAGCATCGTATTATCGCTAAACGAGAGTAATTTCTTGAAAGAGAAAGAAGGCGGTTAATTATCTTCGAACGTTAAAATTAACCGAGTACTTGAAGCTATTACAGATACACACTACGATACAAAACATAAAACATCGTAATTCAACGATATACGATCATAAATACGATCAGTATTACAGATCAGTATATTCATCAATGTTACATCTATATGGTTAGAATTTTTTGTCTAAATCAACTTTGACGTTACATAAACATAACTAATATATTGAGACGTATCTTTTCGCATGTTTTAATAGATGTTTTCCATCCTTAAGATATCAACAATACGCTGTATTTAGAAAATAGATTGTTTCTTGCATAAATTTACATAGATTATCGTGTTGTCGATTAAGTTTACCGGTAAATTTCATGGCTGACGTAAGAGTAGAGAGAAGAAGAAGAAGAAAAAAAAAGAGAGGAAGTGTGGAATTGAAAGGGCGACGTGTAACTAACAGTACGAAAATATAGGTCGAGACGACATCGAATAAAAGATGCGGGCTACATGTTCTTCAGGTAACGGCTGTACCCCCCTCCTTTTATAAATTTCCCAAAAACCGAAGCCAGTTTTGTCATACAAAAAATAATCTCTTTATTGTCGCTTGTAATAACTAACATACGATGCTTTTCAATTTTTTTTTTTTTTTTTTTTTGTAAATATAAAATAAAATATTTGACACACTTGACATTTGACGTAACTTTCGAGAAATTAAAAGCATTACACTTTGGTTAAAAGCACGCTTTTCGTAATTCTTACGAAATATATTCCGAAGAAATGATTCCTTCATGGGAGAGATATATTGTTACATTGTCGTTATTGGCTAACATAAAATTTTATTTTATTTATCTTTATTGACAATTAATTATTTGCAAGTGTTCCAACAAGAAGCTATATATATATCGTTACCTTGAATGTTAACGAAGTACAGAGATTTATCGCTATTTTTCTTGACGGTTGTTCGTACGATTACAGCTCACGTGTGAAATCGGTTCCAAACACTTTCGTAGTTTGTACATTTAATCACTACTTCATTGAACACACTATATTAAAAGCTTATGCTGTCTATGACGGACAATTCATGCCTTTTATTCTTTTAGAATTCGTGAATTTACCTACGTCAATTAGATTGTTGTACAATTTAAAAAAAAGAGTTATAGATGATCGAAAGATACGAGGAACGCGCGACGTACCGTCGAAATTGTAGGGAACACAGCGCGAACAATACTGGTGACTTTTCAACTACACACGATACAGCTTGAAGATTTTGCGTGAACGCCGTACGAGTGTTATCCCTACTTACATCGCTGTACAACGGTTGAGTCACTATACGAAAAGCATTTTTAAGAAAATTTGAGATTAATTTGCAATTAATAGATACACGTTGATCGAATGATTCTGAAACGTTTCATCATTTTTTCGAGTTGCTCTTTTTAATCAAGACGGTAATAACACTGTAATGAATGAACATTCAGACTCACATTTTCTGATCGTGATAGTATTTGACATTTAAAAAGGTTAAATGACCGGTTTCAAAAGTTAATTTAAAATTGTATATTCATTGTTGTCTCTTTTGTTCATCTAACTTCATGTAAATTCTTATATTACCTGATCAATCAATTTCTCAATTTTTGTTAATATGAAAATTTACATGAATGAACAAAGGAAGTAAGGACGAATGTACAATTTTAAATTAAATTTTAAAACCGGTCATTTGACCGAATATGGTAATGTTAGTGTTAAATTATGAATATGATAAAAATTTTCATATGACAATAGTTTAATGACCTAATTCTTTAAATTAATAATTTTCTATATCTTCTTATCAAACAATATATCGTTTTTAATACAAAGATTTAAAGATGTTGAAAATTTAGTAAAATATTTCTAAAAAATATTTAAATAGGAGCTTCGAAAAGTACTTACAGTAGAAACCATTAAGCTTTCATTGTATACGTTAATTTTGAACGATTACTTATAAAAATATTAATTTGTAATGACTATTTTCGATTTTAAAATAGTTGCAGCGTTTATATGACATTACTTTCAAAAGAATTATTTCAGCTACTATAAATTTTCCAAAGTGTAATTGATTTTGTGTTTCATTTTTGATTGTCAAAGTTCCGAAAATTTTGTTAAATTATCACACGTTATTAAAATTCATAGTAAAAAATTATACTAATTTTTTCTGTACGAACGTAAGCGATTGTATTTACCTCTTATCGATGACAATTTCTAGGATTTTGGGATGCTTTTAAATAGATCTTTCGTTATACTTTAGTTTTACATGTTGGCTTTTTAGGGTCACATGCAGTATATTTATATAATAAAGAATGTCACATGTATTATGTGAGAGAAATCCTTCTCAAAATGGAAGGAACAGTAAGTGGGGCGATAAATTCGTGTATAACAATATTCTGTTCACAACGATGATATGATAAAGTAGCATCAAGAGGCAACAATATTTTTTTTTCGGAAACGGTATAACTTACATTATATATATAATATAACAACACTGCGGAAAGCTTGAAAACACTCCATTCAATTACGTTTATTTTTCTTTTCTCATGGTTTATAGGCATATTTATATTTATATTTATATATATATATATATATATATATATATATATATATATATATATATATGTATGTATGTGTGTACGTATATATGTAATATATTTATATGTATATATATATATTACTCACTAACGTAAATTAATGTTATGCTGTGCTACGTTAGAAAATTTGAATAATAATACTTTCCATTGTCTGCACATTATCATTACCTTTCTCTCGACCACGAATACACAATAAATAAATATTCATTCATTCGGTTATCGCGCGACTACAATTTCATAAAAAAAAGATAATCGTACTAGCAGCATTTGCAACCCTTAACGTTCCTGGTAAGAACCTTGGAATAGTTAAGAAAAGGACTCTGTAACGTAGAAACACAAACTTTGATTTAAACAATTAACATATGGATTGTATATGAATTGTATAAATATAAACTAATAATGCAATAATTTAACTGTATGGAACTCTATACACGCAGATTCTCCTTTCTTCAGCTATTCTCACGTGTTGTACAAAAATGCACTTTTACTCGCATTGTGTTTGTAAGACACATAAATTCTGTCGATTGCTTTATTTCTTTCTTCCAGTCGTGAACGTCTTTCGCGTTTCATATTTCTGTGAAATGTAACTACGCATCTTTAAAATTACAATAAATCGTCCTAAATACACTCGAGTATCTTTCAATATGATACCTCTTACGCTTAAACTGAGTAACCCAACTCCGTTCTGATAGTGTAATAAGATTTCTGGTAATGTAAAACACATACATTTTTTACGCTATTCTATCGTAGTGTATCTTTTCGTTGAGATCAGCAGTGTACTCTTTTACTTTTGCTAACTTCGTGTGAACCACGGGAGTATAATCATAGATTTATGAAACATTGGAAAGTGAACGTGATTCGTTATTATTCTTTCTCGCTATGAACTATCTCGTTGATGTTAGACGAATCTCAGAAAACGATTCAGCAGTTAAATTCGATATTATAGCATAACTGGTTATATTTAGAATTGAATTCAATATCGCCGTGTATAATGTGTTGATTGTTCTTTGTTGTGTTGCTCGGTCGTTCTTGCATTTGCGTCTCGCACGATTGTATGAAGAGTCGATATAAGAAAACTAATTAATGTGATTGATTGTATTAATGTAAAACTGAAAGAGGTGACTCAGCCGATGTACGGAACGTTTCTTCTTAGGCTCCTCTTTTCTAGTGTTTTTTTTAGCGTTCTTTCTTAATGCGTAACCATATCAAGAATAACGCACACATTTTCCACGTGTTATTCGTTGCGTTATTTTATAGTTGATACATGACGGGGGGTGAAAGATACATAATTCTCCTACGCACACATTATAATTATGTATTGTCACTCGGACAGAAGTGGTGCCAGCCACTTTTACATCACAACCAAGGAATCTAAAATCGACACCTTCAGTTTTTCCATGCACGCGCAATTTCACTCTTCATCTTTTCCTTTCATTCCAAAAAAAAAAGAAAAAAAGTAACAACAAGAAATTAAACAAAGAAGCAGGTACTCTAAGAATTAATCATGTATCGTACGACACCGATACAGATTTGATCACAAAAAGAGACAAAGAATAACGATAGTAACGCTAGTACGTTTTATCAGAATGCCCGAAGAGTGTATCGACAAAGTATATCGAAAAAAATCATCGTACTGTTCCTCTGTACATATAGGTTTTCATATCTGGTACTAGTTGTTATTTTACTATCGACATGATTCTATATAAAATATACAAATCCTTAATATACTACATGAAAACTATGGCTTTTCGTATTTCATTTTAGAAAACAGGTCAATCTTCACGCGATTTAACCAACATTTTCGTTCGTTTTTCTTCAAACGTAATCATCTCTAAAAAATAAAAGGTATTATCGTTGTTCAAAGTACCATTCGCCCCCTGCCATTAATATATTTCTTCGTTTTCTTTCTTACAACGCTCGCTCGATATTCGCCAGTGTACATACAATAAATTTAGTTGATTCATTTGACAATAATGAAAATGCGTATATAATACAAACGACTGGGCACCCCATCCCTTCATTCGTCATCCCCCATCCCTTTCACGCGTTTATGTCAGTGTGGAATGAATCGACTAAAATTAATGTACATATGAATGTGTATGAATTGTGTTGCGTGTGTGTCTACTCGCGCAAGGGGCGCTATTTATAATATTTACAAGAAATTAATATGAGATAAACATACATATTATATGTATGTAGTGTATATATACACATATACGATTAACTCGTGACAGACACAATATATAACATATAAACAGTACTTTTTCCTTCGTTTGTCTCGCACCTACATCCAACAATTCATTAAAGCTAGTTGTAACAATACTAAAGTAAATAAACATTGCAAGGCATTAACACATACGTATACGAGCATTATTGTTAAACTGCAAAATTAACAATAGATTCCGTTAAATTAATTTGCAGCATATGTACGTGTATATATATATATATATATGTATATATATATGTATATATATATATATATATATATATGTGTATATATACATATATATATATATATATATGTATATATATATATATATAATGACAGCATCTGGTCCAATGAATATTAAGTATTCATGTAAATAACCAATCATTTCTTACATATGTACATGTTAGATATCAAGATTTGTAACATAACTAAAGATGACTTAACGTTGATTATTGTCGATGTTCATTATGTCGCAGACTATACTGTATGCGTTAGCAACCATTTCACGCCGTTCTATGTCCTGCTAGAGAATTCGCGACACAATAAACGTAGAAATCGTCTGATTGTTTCTGTAAACGTCGAGACAAATAATCGAACAAACAAGCGTAATAAAACGAAGGAGATAAATCTATGTAATCTCAATCGGTACAGAACCTCTTACAGCGCCTCAACAATGAAACATGCACATATAATAATACTAGTACTCCGCAAACGACTGAAGATGCATCACAAATACCGCGACTAGAAAAAGCGCGATAATTTTGCACATATAAGATACGAAGATACTTGTATATAATGTATACGACACTATATGTATAGAAGAGAGTCGCTAAATGGCAGTAGGGAATCAAATAAGCTGATACGTTGTAGTGCCAAATCCTGTCTTCTTTTCAAGCACCAGCAAATCCATATACTTCTAGTACCCTAATCTCAAAATCGCCGCTGGCACAAAGGGGTGGATTATTGAATGTAGAGCACCGATCTGTTTTACCGAATCTTATATTTTCATCCATCCATATCGCTTGACCGTCTCTGAAAATAATAAATCAATCATTTTTAATACAATTTAATAAGTATCATAATTTATATAAATAGCATACCGATTTTTCATAAATATTATATTTAAAAGAAACTCTTACCCTCCTCCAATTGTTATCATTTTGGAATCTGCCGCCATAAACAGCTCAGCTGAATGATGGACTCTAGAATCATTGTGCGAAGAATCCATACCCACCCAAGGGTATTTTGCTCGTTCAGGGTACAAGCTGAATAAGAAAGTTTCACCTGTTCCAAAATAAGCTTGTCTTTGTCCTTTATCATTTTTCAAGTTACGTTCACACCATCTTGTGGAGCAGTAGGCACCAAATACCTTATAACAAAAAGTACAAACGAATGTTTATCAAGTAGAGATAAAAAACCAATATTCTATAAAGAATACACTTACTTCATTGTTACATGTTTTTATCATTAGAAGGGTTGGTTCATGTTGCTCTACCCTTACATAAAACGTTGTCAAAGAACAACCATGCTCTTCTGTTGTATACAATAGGATTGGTTGATACATGGTGATCCGCATAGGCAGCCAGGACCATAACGTGAATAACTGTCACAAAATAAATGTACAGAAAATTAATAGAACTATTTTATACAATTACGGCCAGTATTTATAATTGCGCAAACATTAGTTATCAATAATCTTCTAGGTGTTCAAGAATACAGCAAACTAAGTCGTAGCAGAGGTAGATCATGCCTTTGACTGAAAAAAATTAATCAAGCCAAACTATATAAACAAGAAATATATTTATCCTTTTAGTCTTTTACTCGTTTTTTTTCTTTTTTAATAATTTTATTAAATCATATGCATATGAAATTTGGCTTTTAAAACCTATATTTTTAATGGTAATTCATATTTATATACAAAAATTAAATTTTATATACATATATGTATATCGAACTCCTAAGTATAATTAATCACTTATATTAATTTTAATTTACCTTTAAATATATTTTGCGATAAAGGAGATTGTCAATATTTTTATATTCTTATGTACCTTTAATATTAAAATAATTATCACATTCAGCTTTTTTGTTGTTTATAAATAACGATTTCGTAATTTATAAATTTTTCCTCTAAAAATCTGACACCAATACAAGAAAAAACTATCAAGAAATACAATCAAAAAAATATTATGAAATTAAATGCTTGAACAAGATGCAAAACCATCATGCAAAAAGCAAGAATATCATTCAAATATAAAAGTGAATTGTTACAATATTATAAACTATGATAATAAGTAGATTAAGGTCGTGAAGTGGTAACTTGATGGAGCAATGCAAGTGATATGATAAGAGCTCAATAAACTATAAAAATATAAATGTGCATGTGACTACATATACATTGAATAGTGTTCAAACAGTTTAAAATTGTAACTACAAGTTTACTTTATTTATTATTGACGTTGCACACTAATTACATCAAAAAATATTCAAAAGAAGTGTAAGAAGAATGTAACAATAAAAATTAGTAGAGGTTGAGGGGAGGGAGTTCCAGGAACAATCACTACAAATGCATGATGATAAGACAGGGATAACATGCCGAATTAATAGCAGAGAATAGTCAAACTGAGCACATAATTTATTCAGAAGGAATATGAGTGAGTGCATCGTTCTCTTCAATATATAAATCAGGCCATACATCATTCAGTTCAATGTGTATACTCTGTAAGAAAATCAAACCTCAGGCAAGTAAGGAATACAACAGAGAAGTGCCAATGAAATTGCGACTACAAAAGCCGACTTAATCGATAATTACTAATTGTACTTATACCTTGAACGTGAATGACAATCATATATCATTTACATCGATCTGGCCCTTTTTAAAATTTGATTAGAAGATCTGCTAAACGACTGCCATTGTTCAATCGACATGAAATGTATCTTACAGATTTAAGCTAATACCACTCTGATAATAACCAAAGATAGAAATACCATGTTGGCTAAATATCCTATTTAATATGTACTTCAAGGCGGTTGTATATACACCAATAACGACAATATCGACATGCCACAGAGAGGCGACCAGCGAACTACAGAAAACTCTGCTACTGCCGAACTTTTTATTCTTTTTGGATTAGTGTTGAACGGCCGTAAGTACTTACATCAGGCATGTCTAGAATCTGGGAGCATATGCTTTGTATGGGATAAACCCCCATTGACAGAGCACGCGGTCCAGGACTGTGTGCACCCTACACCCATGACCATTAAATCCATCATCATTCCAGTAACGCAGCATGACACAAGACAACACAGAACCGTCAGTTATATTGGCATACAGCTTTGGTTCAACTTTACGTGTCAGAAAATAGGAATAAATATTATAACACTGGTTAAAACCATCGGAGACACAGAGCATAACAGGAAACATCGGCCATATTTTTCAAGTCTTTCCTCTAATATCACACAAAAAGTGTGGAGTAGATATATGAATGAAACGCCCAACTCACTGTTAACCAGTGTAACCGATGTAATGATCTCAAAAAAGAAAATTAAATGATGTAATCAATGTGCTACCAAAGCATTGAAAGTAATTAGTATATAAAATTAAAATAAGTTCGTTCCGAACATTCGCCGTTTGGTTTGTTTTTTTTTTATACAGCTGTTACGACCAAAATGTGATATTGTACTGCGGATAAACTGGAGTTTATGAAGCACGCTCTGCATTCACTGATCGAAACTGATGTAGCGATTTGAAGCGCTTTCAGCAGCTAATTATTTTTGCACTTTTGCCTTGAGAGATAAGTTCGACCATCCTATCGATCAATGACAAGCAAACACATTTCGTGTAGCCCACCAGTAACAGTCACCATCTATATATTGAATTTTTCAACGTAAAACATATAAGTAGTAACAAATAAACATTTTCGATAGAATGTATGAATACAAACGTATATGTTTCTTTTATTATTACATTGAAGATGTCATATTTGCGAAACACTGAAAGCCAGTGAAAACCTAATAAATAGAAGATATGATTTTATCGGAAGAAATTTTTGTTATATTTTCTAACGTTCAAAAGGCAGTAACTGCAAGTGGATAGACGGTAACAGCAACAAAGCTGGCACGATAAGTGTAACAATGGGTGAGTATGAATGAATGTAACAGGTATAGTAGTTCAGGAACAGAGGGCAGAGCACATGAAACTAACAACACATTTCCCAAAAAGATAATTATACGATACCCTGTCTTTGTATGTGTCTTCACACTCTTTCTGAAAACAAAGTGAATCATTGAACAGCTTTTGCGTAATTTGCATTCTGATACCCTAAGAAACTATTAACTTAACCCATCATCTTTGAAAAACGTCTACTTATATTATTCTACAGTAAGAAACATTAATCACGTAAACTATTGATACTAAACCTTTGAACCTGCAACATTTCTCACAAATAAGGAATCATTCGCAACATTTAACGATAAAAATAATGGGCTCACATATATGTACACTATCTTATGAATATAATTTCATACTTTGAAAATAAGTGGGAGAGTAATATCATTAACATGCCATATACTATCAAGTACTACAAAATTAACAGAGTATACCCCATAAGAATTGATCAGGAGGAGAAACAACCAGGTAGAATGAAATAAAATTTTAGCATGTACGTGAGTCCATACTTTGTTGGAAAAAATTTGTCAAGTATTCGGTGTTTTACACCGTCTTGGAAGGAAGAGGAATACAGATAACATACTTCTCGTATCGTGAGCGTGTGCGACATCATCTGAATGTTGACTTGAGACTGACTCGTCGGCAAATTATCTGTGGATCGTGATCTAGCCAGTGATTTGGATCCCGATATAACGCTTTTACTTTTTAGAGCCATTTCTGTGCGTAAAAATACCCTTGATATGTATGCTGAGCTGAGTCCACGTATCCCAAATGCTGTACGTAAAAATTTAGCTGGCGTTACCTGTAAGTTTATAAATGATTAATATTTAATATTATATTGGTATAGATATGGATATAAATTATTGTAACGTATTTATTCCATATGAGATTGAAATAAACAACAGTCCGTATTTAAGTGAGCTTAAGAAGAATTTGCATTGCTTATTATTTTATATGTAAAAATATCAAGAAAAAGCTATAATTAGTATGTGTTTTGAACGACTTTGCGCAGTGTAGACGATGCATCGATAATGTGCTAAAGAATTTTTTACACTTATACTTACCGGTGTTTGTCTGCAGAACTTCGATAGAGCAGCGTCAATACCGTTCTTCGAAATTTCGTTCATCCACTCAGAGTTTTGCAGCGATGAATGCTTATAGAATAATAAAACTATAGCCATTGCTACACGATAGAAGACCTGCAACAAATAATGAGAAATTAATGCAATATCACAAAGAATGATTCAGTCTTATAAATGTGCAAAATATTACTTTCTGCACAACACACTAAGAAGAGCCAATATGTAAAAATGCACATATCTAACCGATTTCTCACTGGCATACAGTCAACATTTGAATTCGCCATTCATACTATTCCTGGAAAAGCGTTCCGTATTATACATATCTTTAACTCTATCCTTCTCTTGAGTCGAAGCCAATAATATTTTTTAATGTACCATGAAAAGATGCGATAAAGGAGTATAAATGTTTGAAGTTGATCTCATTCGAATCTTGCAAATACCGACCTTGATGCCTTCGTGAAGAAAACAGTCCATAACCCTGACTAAATGCTGGAAAGGAAGAAGCTGCAAAATCCACCACATCCAATCCATGTAAATTCTTTCTGCTCTCGATCCAGAACAGTGCCTCGCCAAATGTACCGCTGCTGATTTCTTTAATGAAATATTACAGTTCTATATATTCTTAAAAATTAATCGTACATTCAGTTTAAATGTATAATAAACATAATTTTCACAAATCACCGAGACAAAGAAAGTTGTTTGCAGAAGGTTTAGCATCAACTTTAATTTTTCATGCAAAATCATATACTTTAATAAATATACGCGAATAAAGTGATTTATGCATAGTATATCCATAGATAGGCGATCGAAGTAAATCTCGTTAATTTTATATATGTTGCAAAATGCAAATAAATATGAAATATAAATATGATAGAGTATTCAAAAGATTAAAAGTATTATTATATAATATAAGTATTATTGTATTTATATATTTATTTATTATATATTTATTTAATAATACAATATTATTAAATGTTATATCATACAACGTTTTATAATTAGCTTCGTAATATTTTCTATTTCTGATTGTAGCTGTTTTACGCTCAGATTACTAATCATTAGAAAATTTATGATTCATTCGCCAAGCATTAATAAATAATTACATCTATACATATATACTTGTTCCGTTCTAGTCTGTTTAATGTAGAAATGATTTGTGTATGATGCATTTACAGACACCTATGACAACACCAATCAGTCAGAAAACCGTTTAAAAACGAAGCTGAAGACACGGCTGCTATTTCCTGGTAAACATTGTATCTATAAGTAAAATAAGAATCATTTCAAGCCAAACAGGCCAGAACGGTCGTTTCGTGATTCATCTTGGACAACTTGTGCCCAAAGCTACATACCACGTGCTTTTTAGTGATTTGTTCGACGGTTTTCCAGGTAACCTCGTAGAGGAGTTTCGTTTGCGTAATGAACATCTTGTCTTTAGCGGCGACCAAGCTGGCCATACAATGATAACACTCCTCCTCTGCAACAGATGGATGGAAAACGGTAATCTCGTGAACATTTCTGATTTCATTCTAATAATAAAACTGGGATTCTATCCAACCGCGTGCCTAACATCTTAATTTATGCGAACGAGCAAGAAATTCGACTTACGGCACGCGATGTGAATTTCCATTGTGTCGGTGAAACAAATGGGAAGAGAAAGAAGCTTTCTTGGAACACCAGTCCTTCTTTCATCCTACGTATTTCTAAGGGAGAGGTGGACGATTTATTTATTTATACACTCACCTGGCATAAAGTGAAGTAGAAGAGCCGTGATGGGATAGAGAGAAGGGCTGTAAGTGATATCAGGACAAGCGTATCCCAGCACAGACACAATCCTGTCCGCAACGCTCCTGCCTTTTCTCGTCAGGTGGTACGACAGGCAATGAGTACTGTCCACGAACGGTGGTAGCATGATTGATTTTTCCGGTAGCTCTGTAAACAAGTAATTCCATACATCAGTCGTCGTTGCTAAAAACAAATAAGTTGGAATCGGAACGACCGGGCCACCGCATCTGGTCTAGCGAGATTCGATGGAAAATTATCAGCGGAGTATCTAGTAATTAGACCGCGAATATTTATGCATAAATCGTGGAAGAAATATTTTTCTAAAATATTTGTTTGCGAAACCGGTAAGTTTTCATTCGATAATAAGGTCTCCTTATATAAGAATGAATTCAAAGTAATAAATTAGTTTGCATTATATAGCAATATAATATTAACATGGAACATTAAAAAAAAAAAAATACAACGTTAATGCGTTGTAGCTGAGTACAGTTACATTAATCTATTTTAAACATTCTGTACGTCGCATTTGACTGCTTACAGTAGTTGAATTCATTGTTTATTGATCATTTTTCTCACCAACTGAGTAAAGGTGCTACGCATCATCGTTTTCTAACAATAAATACACGTCCATGTAACGTAGAACACTACAATTCGAATATACGAACTCTCGAACCCACGTATCGAACTTGTAAAATCACGCGAACTTAAGATCAGCTTGCGATGACTAAAGTAACATACGTACAAAGGAGAGTTATTAAACACGCAGTAAATTAAACGTCGCCATTAATTTACAATGAAATAAACAATTACGAAAATATATAAACACTTTCTTAATCATTTGTTAGAACATTTTATCGTTATATTTTGTAAAAGTCTAAAACATTATAACGTAGAATGATAGTGGTATCGCAGTCAAGCGCGATTTTATAAATATTGGTGGTGGTTAAGAAACAAGCAGCAGCATGGAAAGTAGGTGGATGAAAATCGTTTTAAAACCGGTATTTACAATTCACGGTATTTGCATTCTAAAAAAAAAAAAAAAAAAGGGTAAAAAAGAAGAGAGCTGTAGGAGTAGTTGAACTTTGCATTTTTGCTGCGTTTAAAGAAAAAAAAACATCAGATATTTGAACAACGAAGAAAATGAATTGTTTCCAAAGAGCTCGTAATTATGAATACATATTTTTGCATAATAATTTACCAACTAATAATGTTAATGAACTGACAAATGGTAAGTCTATATTACGCATTTCCTTCGTACAGTTTTTCACAATTTTACGATTTTAGGTCGAACAAGAATTCATTTATAAATCTTTGTTTCATTATCAAATTTGACAAATTAGATATCATTATCAAAGTTACTATCGGCAATGGCTTCCAGGTATCGTTTCTTATCTAATTTTATTTACTGAAAAGTTGTAGAAGCAAGCAATTTTGATATGCCCGTAAGATAATTATAACTACCTTGCTTTGTGCAGAAAAATTCTAAATCGACTTAACCCTCATAAATGGTAGGGTTAAATACGTGTTACGTAACAGATAAGATCCTGTTAGAGAAACAAGTGGAACATGCGCTTTATCTAACGAAAACGTGCAACCCTATTTGAGTTTACGTTAAGTTAATTTACTTCAAAATTGTAAACCGCAAAACGACCAGTATAGCTATTTAATTGTACATTATTATATATGTAGTTGCAGGATTTTAGTACCTTAGTTAAGGAAAAGAGGAACAAGCGATGAATTATATGGAACTTATGTAACAAGATTCGGTGCACGAGGAAGTAAGCTATCTACGTGAAACGTGATAGCTTTTGCAGTGACAGATTTTAGGCAAAAAACATTCCGACTGTACGTGCAAGCTTCACGTATCGAGACGCTAATAATACATGTGTGTAGATAGATTTTCAGCTCGTTATTATTAGAATAGCAAATAACATTGTACAGTTTCTAACTTTAATAATTCCTAAGAAAACGCGTTAAATTCTTATAAATTTTCAATAGCATCATAAGTATTCACAATTGTAATGCTTAATTTTTCTTAGAAAAAGAAAATAATTTTAGCGTTATAAAATCTTTTTCCGTTGGGTCATTTCTGCTAATGTACAGTGAATGCCCATTATCTGGTTTATTTGCTTCTCAATTAAGAGCCACTTCTAGTTAATCCCGACAATACACTCAAACGTTCAATGTTGCCTGAAGGATTTGGAGTATCTTTTTGTCGAAAAAGTTCTATTTTAGTTTCTTTCAAGGCATTCGTCGACAGTTAATAAAGATAAATGCGAAGCATACTGACTTCCACTTCTTAATTTGCGTTCATAAAACCATCAATTTGCATAAAAGTCCACGAGTCTACCGGTATCTTAAAATTACACGAAATATTAACATTACACGAAGCGTGTAATATCTAGTTATTCGAAACAAACCTGTAGTTCCAAATACTTGATTGACCATGTCCCAATAGAATCCATCGAGCATGTTCTTTCCATGTGCGTGTTGGTTGCAAAGGGCTGGCCACAATTGCGCTCTAATCCCGTTGTTCAATGGCCACGCGTTTTCCCTTATGATCATCTTAGCCTCCCTCTTTCTGCCGGCCTGGAGAAGCGCATTGACCTCGTTGAAGGTCTTCAGCGTTTGCTTCTTGCTGGTGGGCGACTCTGGCTGTATGACGATGTTCGTCGTGTCGACGTGCGGCGGGAATGCGTCGTCGACATCGACATCCGCCTCCTCCTCGAGTACCGGCAGCATATTCGGCAGATTGTCCGTCGAGGAGGGTGTCTGTGTGACTAACATCGCACTACGGCGTGAGGTTCTTCTTCATGATGCCGTTCTCCGTTACTCTTTATACTAATATTTACGTCATATCCTGGGATGTTTCAATTTTCATCTGAAATGAAAGAAAAAATAGCGTGTCTTGTAAAGTACGATGTATAGATATATTACACAGAATAAAATATCTTTTATAATTCAATTTAGGATGGAGGAAAAGATAAGGTCTGATTCCATACCGCCAAGTCGAACCGCCCTTCGAAATTTTTATATTTCGATCTCGTTTCGCTTTTATTCGATCTTCTTAAGTAATTCCTTAGATTAAAAGTATGTAATCGTTAAACGCCATTGGCTTGAGCACAACCTATATTTACCTTTATTAATTAATATTATGCTAAAAAAGCAAGTGGTACATATGCATATAAATAACAATTGTTTATAAATAACATTATTAAATATTAAACAGTGTTTTTAATACAATTACCTTAAACGTTCAAAGAGGCTTAGGATCAATGTGGGATTACACATGTAGTGATTAATAATTTAAATACATAACGAGTAGGTGAATATTCATAATAAAGGTGATACGTATTGCTATTTAATTTTATTTGTCGATTAAGTTTTCAATGAATATAATTCTATTTACTTCGAGAAGGAGCCAAATACGTTAGACGCAATATATAAAAATATAATGTTTTGCTACCTATTTTTAGATTTGCTCGTTATCGAAGGTGGGAATGTTTTAGTATGTCCAATGTCTATTTGAATAATCAGTCGTGTTGTAAAACTAATTCTTTTGTACGTCCTTTCGCAATTTATTTAATTACATACGTAGGTCTGAATAACTAAAGCTTTGATTGTTCATATTAATTGAAGTGAAAATTATTGCTAAAATCACTATACATTGAAATTGTACAGCAAATGATCTACTTATTTCCCAAATTACAAATTATTTGTTGCACAATTTCCCAGCTTAATCAATGTTTCAATTATAATTCCGCCATATTCAAATTAATTTGCTATTTCGCATTTGTTCTTCGTGTTAGTGTTGCGCACACTACTATACCGACGAATTCAGAACGATAAGTCAGCGATATACGAGCACATAAGTTGACGTAAACATAGAATGTTTGTTTCCCTTTGCTAGATGGCACTGTACAGATTATCGAACATTCGATTGAACAGTGTTTGACTATCTCACGAAGGTGGTACTATATCTTACCTCCTATAATTTTCCATAGTAAACACTTACAATACAAATATTCCATAAACGCATCAAAGAATGAAAAATCATTTTTTTTTTTGCTCGAACCTGAGGTAATTCGCTAACAGCCAAATAACACTTATCGTGACAATTATACACGTTGCTATAGAATTAGGTATGTTGCAATTTCCAATTATACTGGCGATTTTGTAATCTTGTAAGTTGCTTCTTTTCCCAATTATACATGCCCATTTTCGAAAGCCATTTCTCGACTAGAGTAAGAGAGTTCAAGACCGTACGACGACATACGTTTCCAAGAATCTTCCGTAAACATTCCCATAATAACCGTGACTGTAGTTAAACGTATCGTCGCTTGGGCCGCGATGCGCTTAATCGCTCCAGTGTTCGTTCGAGCGAGAAAAGGAGCGAAGAAAAAATAAGGTGGGGAAGAACGATCTAAGTCAACGCATCTCTCGCGTTTGCCGTGTGTAATATATATTTCGTCGACGCGGATTTACTTTGCAACCGAAATCAATTGTCTCCTGTAAAGATGCCAGCATAAACAAGACTCGCGACCAAGCGTCCCTTCTCCTATTTCTAGACGATGACAACAATCGCTTGCTCAGTCGGAGTTTCTTTATTTCTCCATTCATATGACAGAGCAAGAAGAGTTTGTTTTATAGAGAACAAATTGATTTCTCCGTAAGTTCCTGCTCGAAAAATCTAAGAGGTAGGAATTTATAATATTATATAAACAAATCGTAAATATAAATCATAGAAATTATTGGCCCCTCGCCGTAACTAATGGGATGCCCTGAATATTTAAAGTAGGACATTAGAAAAAGTCTCTCGTACGTGGCATTCACTTTCAAACCCTGTCAAACTTTCGAGTTAACGACACTGATACCATCGTGTGGTGTGGGAATGATCGATGCTTGTAGAACAAGAATCGAATGGTACTAGTTGAAAAGCATGGTGGTAAAGTCCGATTCGCGCGGGACGAAGAGTGTCGATCAGACAATGACCTCGACAACGTGTTTCTAAAGGAGTCAGCCAGCAGGAGACAATGGATATATAATATCGCCTATAATTAGCCTCGTTAAAGCTGTCTCTAATAATAAGCAAAGCAGCCAGATGCAAAACCGTGAGCGGCGATAATCTGTCGATGTACTTAATGGATATTAATAAAATGCGCGAGTTATCTCGCAGCCACAAACACGTTTAATGCTTATCAACGTACCATATGCAACTAGGGAACATTACCGCACACAATCCGCGGAGGACTACTCGCGAGATAAAGCCTTTTACGACGATGCTCGCTGAGGCCTGGAGGCTGCGCGGCAAACGGAATTCCCTTATCAAGACATGTTTAACCCTTTGCGTACTGTATATGGAATTAACGTCGGTAAATAAATTATTGGCGAAACGTTGAAACAAAGCGAAATTTTTTTACTCGATCAACGTTTTGCAATTGCTCGTTACAGTCGCCGGTCAAGTAATCATAATTCAGATTGACAGAATCGTTAATTACTGGACCGCGAATGTTTATGAAAATTTATATTTTTATCGGCATGGATAAAGAATCTTAGAAAACAAGATAAGGAAAAAAGATAATCTAAGAAAACAAGTCTGAGCTGAACAGCGTACATCTTCTAAAAGAAGAAAGAAAAAAGAGAATGGCCATTTGACGCTGGTCGATTAATAATAACGAGACGCGACGCTGCAAAGTGTGCCGTATGAAACCAGACATCTATTAATATCAGCTACTATTGCCCTAGTAATGAGAAGCCCGGAGTGGTTTACATAAAATTTTATAATGAATTCAACGATTGGATTCCGCTCGACAAGATGAACACACGCAAGAGCAAAGGCTGGGGACTCGCGGTTGCCGCGCCAGATAAATATTATTGCAAGTCTGAAGCGCTCGAACCACTTGATAGTATAAATATATCTCATCGAAGACGAGGGCAAACGCGCCAACGTTGCATTGTTGAATACGCTAAGCAAACAAGATCGGACCTATAGGCCGTGATAACTGACAAATTTGCATAATTCCACTAACTCATGATACGTGATGTTCGCATGGTAATTCAACGTGTATCTTTCGAATAGAATCTCGCTTTCGATTCCAGCGTGATCGCCGCCAAGTGCAACAATTATTACACGGGACAATTGCCGACGCTATTCCGAGTAGTTACTTAGAGAATTAGACTATGCAGCCTGTTGTTGCTCGATCAGGCTCAATGACACATCTCTATTGGGTTTCTCTGCACGGATTCTCGTGTATTTCTGTTGTCAAATGACTAACACGCGAATGACAGTAACAATGAAACGCGTATGATAAAGCAATGAATCGTCGCATGTTTTCTTCTCCTCTAAACATTGAATATACGCAGAGAAGAAAGAAGCATGTATTCAATTTTAAAAACATACAGTGTTCATTGAAACTGATAAGTGCTATACAATGAATATTTTCCAATTTGTAAAGCATCTTCGTTTATGGGTATTTGTCTCGAATTAGAAGTCGGTCGATGTAGAAGTTTAAAGAGCGAATAGAGAATCGTTGTTGAAAAATAGTAAACATTTTTGGGATTGTTTAATGTATAACTTGTTGTAGCAGCGAGTAATATCTGATCTGAAAGCTTGGTATAATCGTTTTCGAACACCTAGTATATGTATGTAGGTCAGAGATAAAGAGGCTTGTAGATCAAAAAATAACGCAGGTATTCCCATGAATTCTTTCCCTTTTTAATGAAATAGTTAAGATGTAGATGAACCACCAAGTGGAGAATTATTTTGTTTTTGGTTTCAATTAAAAAAAAAAAAGAAAGAAAACCTCGAAAAGATATTGATCTTGGCAATAATTCAAGCGTACAAATTATAATTATTCAAATATTTCGCATTATGGATTTTACGTGATATATAAGACACGGTATGGAACAATCTCTTACAAACACGGTTTTATATTTGATTTTGAAAATCCAAGGAGCACATGCATGTTGAAAAAAAGATCGTATCTTTAAGATTAAGATATCTTACTGATAGATTAGTAATCTTACCTAGCCTCGGATTTTAAATATTGAGCAATAGAAATAATTTCAATGTCATCTAATTTTATACATAAATTTTCTGTTTATTCGTATGTAATACAATGAGTATGTTCCTATTAACTAAACCCTGCATAAGCAAAAACATTATTGTTGAGTAATTTGAGTTTATTTTTCTAAGAAATGCCGCTATTATTAGTTTCTCAAACAGATAAATGGTTCTGTACGTATGCATAGCGCGAATTTTCTTAAATAACCAAATAATATTATAATAATTCACGTTTGCCCCTTTCCATTTACTATTAGACATATTTTATTTCAAGAGGTTCCATATTACGATTTTACTTAAAAATACGTTATCAAATAAAACTATTTTTGAAATAGTAATAACATAGAATAGCATAATATTCGTAGATTCACAATATTATTAACATTAATTCTTAATTATTATTAATATTAATAATATAATATTATTAATTATTATTATATTATTCATTTTATTATATTATATTATTATATGTAATATTATATTATTAATATTAATAATAATTAATAATTAATTTTAATAATATTCCTACATAATTCATCACAGCTGATGCAGCAGCTAACAGAGAAAAAAGAATCAGTAATAATTCTTACAAGATAAGTAATTTGACGTATGTATCATAAAAGCGTACAAGTGTTTACCATACCTTCTTGACGAACCAATCATATTTCTTCGAGAAAGTTATACCGAGTCATAAATAGATGTATGATAATCGTTCGGATGATGGTCTATCGAGCAAGGTAAATAAGAAAGAACTTAACTCAGGATAATCAGTCAGTGGAACAGTTAAAAGGAATAATCTTTAAATCAACCGACTGGTTTCTAGATAAGCGTTAATGTCAAATTCATTATAGCATTCTTTTGTTATACTTGTTTACATACGTAAAAAAAAAAAACACCAAGTGTCAACATTTTATCACTCATACAAATTTGACTTTTTCCTTTTAATCCTCATTATCTATAAAGCGTTGTATACTTTCAATGCACGTCCCAGAAAGATTAATCAAGTGGTGCTTATAAAACTAAATATACATCTGGAAATATTAAAGTTTCCAATGTTTGAACGACGTAGCGTATTTCACGGAGAGTGAACATTCCTAATAATTTTTCCACGAAAAGATTTCATCACGCCTTAAGAACGTTTGAAATATTCACTAGGTAGACAAGAGACCGAAATTGGAGTCAATAAATAATACATATGATTGGAATTGAAAGGACGTAATTTAAAAATTTCTTGGAAATAGCGGTGTAATTCCTCGGAATCTCCATCTGATTCAAAGCCAAACTGCTTAAGTGCAGCGTTCATTTAACGCACTTAGCGTTATCATTGTAAAAGAACGTTCCTTAAACGACGTTAAGCGCGAGGCAATGAGGAACTACCACGGAAAGTTAATGATAACCGGTTTCATAGCCAGGCGAAGGTCGAGTCGATCTACAACCTGAGGAACACCAGTTGCCATCGAGTTTTTCGTCAATTGTCCTCCCGTTTGTACCCCATTGTTCCAAAGTTCGTACGCTTTGTGGCAACGATAATCTGATTCGACGATATTAAGAAAAGATCTCTGTCTCTCGATATTACGTAGAATTGACGCAATATATACGACGCTTCTCTTGCGTTGTTTGCTTAAAAAAAAAAAAAAAAGAAAGAAATCGCTGCAACGATTTTATAACTAAGCAACTGCTAACGACAAGAGAGATGGGAGATTAGGGTCATACTTCTCAGATATGAATTTTTCCTTTCTTTAAATGAATTAAACCAAGGTAAAAACAGTTTCTTTGGAATTAGAACGAAGTTCGAGAAAATGCAATTCTTTCGGTGAAAGAAACAACAATCGGATGTACTGTTTTGCGAGATTCGACGAAGAATTTATTTTCGGACGAAAACAAAGTATCGCGAGATTAATAGGTATGACAAATAAACGAAATACGTGGTTGCACAATAATGGTAAACAGTTCACGGAAGAAACTGCCGGTGGTTAAGCGTGTCTGGCGAGAAATTTCGCTATAAGTGAGAGCCAAATATGCGTACGCGACTCGCTAATATCATCGTAACCTTGATTCCAACGATCCGCCAGAGTTATCATCTTATTCCCCTTCGGGATTCGCTGCATAATTCATGCGCTCGCCAAACGCACGATCTCTCCTTGCCGAGACGTTTAACCAGATATTGCGATTAACTCTATTTTGTGCAAACTGGAACACACGGGAATTGGCATTAATTGATTTTCCGATTTCTGTTACAGATAAGGCAATTAGCCATTTAATTTCACCTATTGGAATTTGTCCTATCTGCTACCGTTTCAGAGTTATAGCTCGCGATAAATCGCGTGATCTTAACACATACGGGAATGGATTTCAACACACCGAAGAGAACCAATGAACTAATTTGATATTGTACGATACGAAAGTTACACGAAAAATAGCAACGAAAGTAACAATATGCACATAATAGAATATTTAAGGCACCATTCGCATAGCGTTCGAGGGATATAATTATTACATCAAGTAATCGAGACAGTAGAAATTCTGCAGCCAAACAATGCACGATCACTGAAAAAAAAAAAAACACAGGTTAATTAGCGGAAAGTTAATTCCATTATACCTACGCGTTATTACAAAGGTGAAATAATAAGGTCTCATAGCTTTGGTCGATAATATCTAGCAGACGTCGTAGATTCTTTGCGGTTGTCGGTTACAACACTTCGTTGAACGGAACGTGTAATTACTTCATTAGCGCTTGATTAACGAATAATTCGTGCTACTCGTGCACTTTTCGCCATAGCTTTCCGAAGATCTATGAAAGATAGATGCCCCCCACCCCCTAACTCAAACCTAATCCAAAATCTTTTTACAGACATATTTTGAAATATATGTGTGACGTATTATTTATACGCTAACGTAATAAACAACGAAGCAGAAGAAAATATTACAAGCGATATGCATTAGCGCGAGGCTGGTCTCTAAATGGGTGAAATGGGAGAAAAAACGTTTCATGTTCAACCACGCTTCGCAAATAAAATTGATCGAAACTGTCGTGATACAACGCATAAATCATCCTGATTACACCATAAAGCTTAATCTCTATTTAGAGAACAACATTTATCCGTTATCTTGTATTAAAAAACAGAAATGAATGTCTTCAACGTTCGCAGACAAATCACACTGGTTACTTCGTATGAATCACTGTGCTGTATACATATCGCGGTGATGAATTTCCTCTCGGAGAAAGATATCGATTAAGCGGACTTGAATCGAACGCGAATCAACAGGAGAGAAACAAAGAAACGAACAAATATACACCACTATGAGCGATAGCGTACATACATAATGATTTATCGAGTTACGGTGATAAATGAAAAATCATGGAACAAAGTGGTGGATAATTGGATCGAGTTTATCGACGTCGCGAAAACTGGAGCTCGAAATCTTTCCCTTTAACGCGCTAGGCACGTATTACAAGACTCGTTCACGATGGCATCAATCCAAATCACATGACACCAGGTGCGCACGTTATTCCCAAGTATTTCTTCCCCTGCCTCACGCGACGTCGCGCTATTTTAATGACACGTATCCGTCTGTTATAAATATTGTAGTTATTTTCACACTTTCCACAAGCCAGTAGCGCTTGATAAAAATCTTGTATTTATTACTTATTTCGATAGAACTAGAACGTAAGATAGGAAGCATCAAGACCTCGATAAAGCGCGAAGGAGTCTACGTACTTTCTTTTTATTAATATGTACGTCTTTCAATTACTATTTCGCTTTCGATATCATCATTGTCATTATTTTATTATTTAGTATACCCTAATGATATTCTTTTGTATCGTTATAACATTGATCCAACATTATAATCACCGTATATATGAACATAATTGCTAAAAAGGCTGAATCGATAGATTTTCCGCCGATATTATAAAACAATAAAAAAAAAAAAAAAGAAACAAAAAAAGAATTCACACTTTCAACGTGTTCCAATTGTCAGTGTGAAATTTTATATTCTATACAACTAATCAATCTCGTTGATTTGTCAAAGCAAAGTGACACTGACCTAAATGTTTCGCATAAGCGAGGCTCGGTTATATATTCCGGTTTTCGATGTCGATGATCGATTACACAGGCCATTGGTCGGCTGATCCCGTGATAACCGGTCGGTCAGCTGTTTATCTTGTATTTGGTTTTTGGCGTGTAATCTGCTAGAATCGCACACGGTCTATTGGATTTTTAAATCGATAGCCGCGTACAAATAGAACTTGCGGATACGTTACACGTTCATGTGCATGCTATAATTACACGGTTGTTCGTGTTTAATGAAATGCAGGCGAATTGGCAGCATTGTGCAATAATCCACGGACACTGATGTTAACAGGAAGAGAAGCGTTTGAAGTTTCGAACGTGTTCTGTTCCGACGATCTGAGTAAAGTTTATTAAGTTTGGAACGAGTGAAACTACAGAGGATAGCTATATATAGAAGTAAATTAATGTAACCGGATAGCGTCGTTTAGTAGTTTCTAAATCATATAGATAATAGAGCAAGATAAAAATCTGCAAAGTGGTGTATTCATTATGATATTTAGTAAATGAAATAATACTTTATTCAGATTCCACCTTTTTAGTTACGATCAACAAGATTGCACAAGTATGTGCAGTTTAATTATTTAGTCAAATTTAGTAGTCAAAGCGTAAAGTGTATATTACAACAAAATAATAGGTTTATGTTAATAGTAGGTTTTTATTTTAAAGCGACAAGGAAGATTATTTTACTGCACTTTGTCTGTTAACACCGACGACCGGTGACGTAATACTAGTTAATTATTAATGTACAATATATATATATATTATTACGCATATATATTATAAATATGTTTATATTTTTAAGTAACAGAAACAATCCGTGTGTGTACGTGTTACGAAAAACATAGTACGAGATAATCTCTATCGCTTGTTTCTAAAAAGAAAAGTTTTTTACAGGAGTAACATTAAAAGTGAAAGTAGTCGAAGAAATAATTGTTTTGATCGTTAACGTTAATAAATTTAGACTCTGATTACTTGGCAGCAATTAGAAAACGAATAAATCAGTAATTCCTGACATTTGTAGATGCTACGATAGTAATGATAAAGAATTCTTTCTTAGAAAAGTACTCGATTTAAATTCCTACCATTTCTTACAAAATTAGTTTCTCAAAGCTGCGATGTAATTATGTATTTAGAAGAGAAAAGAGGGAGAGGGAGAGAGAGAGAGAGAGAGTCTTAAACGTCGAAATTGTAAAATATTTTCTACAAACTATGTGATTAGTAAACTCGTGTAGTTTATTATGAAAAATTATCTCGACAACATTATCGGTAAGTTAAGACTAGATGCAGCGTATTACATTGAAAAACTACGAATAGGTAAAAATGCTGATTTATTGTAATTCATTCTACATATATACAGAAATTATTTCCCTTTACAATTACTTGAATGTATCAATTTTGTCATTCTATGTATTGTACATATCAATATTTGCAACATGTAACACTTCTTTGCTACATGGAATAATTCCACGTTAGCTAAGGAAGAAAAAAGTTAGGAAACTGCTTCTTGGAGTGGAGATACGAACTGCACTCAGCTAGTTCTTTCCGGGACCAGTATATAATCACAAACTAATTAAATCAAAAGGTAAACCATTGTTTTGGCAAGCACTCGAACTTCTTAAAATCTAATTTCAGTATCGCAAGTGATCATCGTCATCGCGGGGTGTGCATGTAATTATGAAGCGAACATCGTGGAAACGTAATTGCAACGTGAAAGTAAATCTGTTCCCATTAGCGATCTATTAAAAAGCGAACGCACGAGTTTTCCTTTGTAGCTCGGAACAAAGGAATTTCCCGATCGAGAACTATTTGTTTATCCTGCTTAATAAATAAGATTAGCAAATACGATTAAATAGAATTAATAATAATAGAATTAAAGTAAGAGTAAAAATAGTTGTGGTGTATTAATTTTTTAAATATCTAATATTGTTCTTAATTATTTAAAACTAATACGCTATTGACTCTTAATTTCATAGCGGATAAGTTTTCGTACGATCGTGAGAGATAATTCAC
This sequence comes from Bombus waltoni, assembly GCA_014737395.1. NCBI lineage: Eukaryota > Metazoa > Arthropoda > Insecta > Hymenoptera > Apidae > Bombus > Bombus waltoni. The sequence goes on from JACXII010000037.1 coordinate 1,378,800, forward strand.
TTAACAAGTCACATAACGAAAAAAAAAAAAAGGATCTCAAAAATAAAATTTCTTCTTAAACAAACGTACTGCGATGACATCATGTTAACCGTTTCTTTGCCAACTTTCGCAGATTGCATGTACATATTCGCATCATTTGTTTTCATATCCTCTGTTATGTAGCTCCGTATCGATTATATCCAGAAGAAAAAAACGATAAAAATTCAAATAATTAAAAAAACAGTGTGAGAGAGAAGTTGAAAGAGTTATGTATCAAAACCGAACGTTTTAAAAATGGAAACTTGGTCGAACTTCTTGCAAAGAAAACGTATTATACCGATTGAACATGGTCACGATATTAATTATACTTTCCTCCTAGTAGAATAACCGGCAAACGAAAGAATCGATTCACAGAGCGTCATTAATATTTATTATTTTCTTCACGAGTGGTTACCAAATCAAGAAATGACTGCTTCATCGTGAAACTCTGAATATTTGAAATTACCATTAATCGTTAATCTGATCTAGATTCAAGCAAAAAATATTATATAATATTTATATAATATGTGTAATTAAAAAATTGTAAACACTGTCGAGAAAACAAATGTAACGTTCGATACGAAAAAGGTTCATAAAATCGGTAGAAAATTATAAGATCTAAGAAACATACATGCACATACGTATAACGAGAAGAAATGACATTTACGATTTATTAATTTTTTCTCGTTTCCTTTTCAACGGATGAGGAGATGTCGGCGATTTTGTTACGAATTTTCCACTAGAATTTTTCGAATAATTTCTTATGCATGTACTTACCAGTAATTCCAGATACCTCGAGTGGCATTCGATTCATTTGAATATTCAGGAGCTGCTTGGCTCTGTTCGAATATCCAGTTTCCACAGGGAAATTCGCGACATTTAGGTCACCGATTTGGCTCAAAGTTTGCGCATAGTTAATGCACACCGTGTGCAATAATACACCGAAGTCATGCTTTATCACGCTAATACTGTGCTATTTTTTACTCGTGGATCGGTGGTATGTTTTGAAATTTGTGATATACTTGTGATATATAGTAGGAAAATAAATTTGTGATATTATGCAATTGAAAGGCGAATTTCGAAGAATAGTAAAAATAAAATGAAATCGAGCAAACGAAGTAGATGCAAAATAGTTTTATAAGAAAAAATAACGCGTTACTATCGGCATGAAATTTTTACATTTATAAACAGAATTGTTTTCTTCCGTTCTCCATAATATATCCCATTTATTCCATTCTGTTATATACCGCGAAATATAAGAAACGCTATATTTGTACTATAATATATCGTATTCGTTTGTATTACATTATATTCGTTTATTGCATTGAATCGTATGCCTATTACAATCTTTTTGTATATGTGTCATCTCTTAAAGCTAAATTTTACTTCTCTATTTATCCAAGTACGTATATTTATATTTTAATTTACTTATCTTAATTTACAGGTTATTGTACATCCTCCATGTAAGTAACATTGTAATCATAAAAGCAAAAATTGAGAATTTCTTGCCGAGGTTGAGGCCGAAATTATGTAAACATTAAGCGGTTATTACAGCATACGAAGAATAGTTATAAAAAGTCAGATATTTGCACTCGATTTTCGCGATGGTAATATCACCTCGTTTTCTTTGGCTGGTGATTATGAGGCGATAAAAAATTTCCTGTCGAACAAACGATATACGTATACGATCTCAAATGAATCAGCGAATCGACAGATACAGGATCTGCAAAATTTCCAAGTTTGTGCTCGATAAAATTAATTGTAATATTAATTAGAGTAACGAGGCGAAATAAAACAGCGATAAAGGAACAAACTAACGACAAAACAAACGCAGAGAGTGAGATTAAGATAAATGGGAACAAAGAAGCAGAATTGTGAAAAATAATCGGGCCAATGATTCGAAATAAGTAGTTTCCCGGTGTATTTTTCAATGAATTTTTCATCACTCTCGATATCCTACGATCGTACAATTTTTGCTATATTTAGTTGTCGCAATCGCGCAACGTAAAACCATTTGTTTGACCGCAAGACATTGATTTTATAGTGATCAATTCATTGTGCAATTACTTTTATCGCCAAACGCACCGGATTACACCATCGAGCGTAATTACTCATTTTCCTTTTTATATTTCATTTCTCTTCCTTTCTCGTCGACCTATCGCGTTATTCGAGTATTATTTACTTCGCTATATTTACGACATTTACAGAAGCTCGTGGCTGACGCCGTCAGTGAATTCATTACAGAATCATTTTTCTTTTTTTCTAGCAGATAGCGTTTAATAACATTTTTCCGATTTGAGTCCGATCGCGCTCATCACGTGAATTACTTATCTGTTCGTACTTCCTGTAATTCTCTACCTCTCGTACATTCGGAGTAAACGAAGATTAACGAATCTCGATCGATTTCGTTGCGTGTCGATGTCGGTTCTTTCGAGCTGTCTAGGCTCGCGTATTTACTATAGCAACTATACCAAGGAACGAAAAAAAAAAAAAAAAAAAAAAGGCGGTGGATAATTGAATTTGCACAGAAGAATAAGTTTTAAGCTGCTTAAAAAGCAACATCCGTCCACTAGAGAAGACCCGGCGAGCACTTTTGATCGGAGACCTCGATATCCGGAATTATATCAGCCGGGGAAACGCGTTAGCGAATCTGATACTATCAAAAGCATCCAGACACTTGCTTACTTTTGATAAACCGTATCCTAGTTACTAAATTAAGAGTAAGTCGAGTTGCAATTTATAATCATCGTAGGTAGCATAGCGTGCAATAGCGTTTTGTTAAACACATTTCACAAACCGGCCATTGGGAGCTTATCTGGTCAGTTATCAAGGCAGCCATATTTCTAGGAAATCTCTCTTTCGTGATATGCTTTTTAATCTCAGACCGTGTAAATACCGCGCACGTAAATATAGTTGATCGATGAACGGTGCTGTTACTTTCACGGTGAAACGACGCGGTGGATCGATCGACCAGGAAGCAACTCGTTAAATGTACCGTGCTTTTTTTCTAACTTTTGGTAACAAGCGTTTGGAGACTGTTCGTACATACAAAATTCGATTATTCTGCTACATTAGTTGTTCGAGTTGAAGCTTTTGTTTGTTCATGAATGGTTCGTTAAGATGGTAAATATTTCCGGAATGCATATCGCTATTCGTAATCGTATCACGTATATAATAATATAATAAAAAAAGACGAAGACACGGTTTAATTTAAAAAGATAATATAGTTGCATATATTCTTCTGACGGCTGAAATATTATAAAGTGGATTAGAATTTTTAGATTTTGCAACGATAAGCAAGATTCGTCGAGGAGCAGTCTTTCGCTAAAAAAGTAACTGTACCTTATTATATAGATGTTTAGCGTACTTGTTTATTCATTTTCTGCGTAACATTCTGCTTGACAAAGCATGAATGAAAAAGTTCGTGCAGGGAAATTTTAACTCGCGATAAAGTGAGATCGAACCTTTCTAAATATCATGTGACGCAATTATGCAAGAATAACTTTCAAGTTTTTTTATAGCCTCTATCTTTATTCCTTGCTTTTTCTTCGTATATATTTTAATATCCTTTTTTTCTAGAATTATTATATAAATAAAACGCCTTATAATATACAATTATAATTAAATATAATTTTATGCATTGGTGTTCAAAATAGTACAACGATAGTTATATAATAATACAACGAAACTTTTAATTTAACAGGAGACATTGATTCGATTCTCCATTATATATATATATATATATATGTAGAAATACTTTTAACATACTATGGAAATACAGAAGATTATACGTAAATACACATAAATTGTAGTATTGTGCTGGTTACAAAAAGAATCAGGTCAGCACAGGTACGAATAATTTATGCAAATGCCGCGATAGATCCCACTCATTTCATGTTTTTCATTGGACACTTTATATAGACACGATCGACGGCGAATACTGCGTTGTAAAGTGCATTCTAGTTTAGTAGTGACAAAAATAAACGAGAAGTCTTTGCGCGTAAAAATAGAGATAATTGTGACGATATTAAATGACGAGTTAAGAGCAAAATATTTCCTTCAATGTAATAAGTATTTACCTTATCAAAACAATTTCTGCTTTCTCTTATCTCTCGCGAGTATATTCATCATTTCATTCTTTTTTTAATGACTCTTTCTCCTTTTTATTTATTTTTTTATGCGCATGTACAATACCTTTAATCTATTAATTTATTAAATTATATATATATATATATATTTAAGTTACATTAATCTATTGATTAATCTATTAAGTAAATTACATTATATCTGTTATATCTCATTGCAAACATTAGAATATTGTTTAACATTTTTATAAAAATTCCTTGATACAGAAATACTTGATGTTTATTAACAGTTACATAAAATTACGAATATATTTAATATTCGTGATATTTATAAATATATTTAAAGAATAGCAAATTAGTTAAAAATATTGAAGAACGCTTAAATTTTCGCACAAAAAAAGATAGTAAAATGTAATAACTTCCAAGCTCTAATGTCCACGTAATCTTTTGCTCAAATATACTACTTATCCACTAAAGTGATTCCTTATCCTATGGATATTTTACTTGTTTTGAGCAACACTTAAAGTGGTCATAATAGAGAAATAAAAAAGGAGTTTTACCAAAGACAATATTTCTGAAAAAAAGTCTATACCTACATCGCATAATCACCGTTCCGATAATTGTCCTACGCAGAGTTACACTCTTCCGGGAAAAATTATTCTTTCATAATGGTCATATGCTATACTTCCTGACAGCTAAAGCTTCTACTAGTTTCAAGGCCTTCTTTCACGGAACTAATTGCTTATACGAAATGGTTGACAGTGAACATTAAATTTAGAATATTTTCTAGAACGAATGCCTCAAAAGGAGAGCCACGTTCCGAAAATCAATGTATAGTTACTTCACTCGTAACGTGCTGTGGGATAATATCTTTTCTTTCTTTATATATACATGTGTGTGTACATACATATATATATATACACAACATGTATATATAAAGAAAGAGAAGATATATATATATATATTTACAACTAATTTATATCTGAGTCATATTTACTCGCTTATATATATATATATATATATATATATATATATATATATAAATTAATAGATTAAAGGTATTGTACATGTGCATAAAACAAATAAATAAAAAGGAGAAAGAGTCATTAAAAAAAGAATGAAATGATGAATATATATATATATATATATATATATTCAATCAATTATCAATAAATCTTAATATTTAAGGGATCGCTTCTACTACTAATTGTGCGTTTAAGACAACTATTCACACTGCGTGTGTACTGATCGTTTAGCAACGCAATTGTTTAGTAAAATAAAATGCATATTTACGACAAATGTCCCGTAACTTTTCCATCTATTTCCAGATGGATTGTAAATTGTACTAGCGATATTACGACAGTCGTGTCTCGTTGCAATGCTATGGAAATTTCAAAAAAATGTTGTTGTACAACACATATTCGTAAAAATGGTCTACGATAAAGTAGTTTGAAGTAGTTTCGCGAGCCACGGTACGTCCTCTAATTGTAAGTCTAACAGTTTGCCCGAGTTCTATGAACCTCTAAAGGCCACATTTATAATTCGTTTGCATCTTAACGCGGATACTTTAGAGCGCGTGTCATTTTTAAAAATGAACCCGTGTGTACGACCGCGTAGTAACACATCAAACATAGGAATTTCCGGTCCATGCATGACCGCGTTCGCAATCGATGTTAGAACGAATCTAAACGAGGTAAACCACCCTATCGCTGGCACTTGACCAACCATTGGCTCATATGTTTATTAACGCACGATAGAAGAATATAACGCGCATCTAAACGATTTCATAACGCAATTGCAGCGAGGAGAGCGTCGTGCTTTGCATGCCAATCCGTCCTCGAGATTCAACGCTGACATCTTGCTGAGTTCATCCGTTAGATATGGTCAGTTCATTATGTGGCGTACAAGAAGATCCACGCGATCAATAGCGAGCTTGTCTTCCGGGAAAAGTGACACGTAACGTGAAATATGGCGGAAATTATTATTAGAATATAAATTTGAAGATTTTCGAACGACTACTCGGAGGTTGGTTATATAGCAATTTGCAGGAATGAGATTTATTGTTGCAATTTGTTGCGTTGGAAGAACAGTTTTGGTGATGGCGAATAATCGAAATTAACTGTCTCTCCTTTGGAACATACTTTTACACATTAAGTGTAATATTTAACAATTTTGGAAACGTCCGTTTAAATGTTTTAAATAGCAATAAATTTGTTTAATAACTTGGTCGAACTTGCAGGAAACATTTACCTAACAAATGTGTTGGTAAACGATTCTCAAGAAACGTAATTATCACTTGTCCGCAATTTTCAAAACATAACAACGATATACATTTTTGTCTCGTTTGATAATTTGTAGACAAACAAATAAATTATTGTACGTTTTTCCTTCCATCGCTCGGATACTCGCCCAGAGGTGTCGTCATGGATAACGTACATAACGATTGTTCGTTCGTCGATATGCATTAAAAAGCGTTAATAACGCGAAACATTTCTCAAGATAAGGTATCAACAAATAAGTCGTCCATTTCGATCGCTACATCGATGACAAAATTATCAGCCGTAATACGCGTTGGCTTGAAAAACTTAACAGGCCGATTCCATGAAATCTTTAATAATTTTGGAAGATTATTCTTTATATCAGAATGTTAGAGACCACCGATTCTCATATTTTTGAACATACTTTCGCGATATATCGATCGCCTCCGATAATTTTACAGACTTTGCTTAAATCGTTTACTTCTAAAAAAAAGAGAAGACTCGACGAGTCTCACGTTGCAGAAATTGGAGCATAAATTCGAATCTTTTATCTAGAAGAACGATAAGTTTCATCAGATTGGATGTAGGTTCGCCATTGATTTATAATTAAACGTATCAAATGCTTTGTAAAATATGTGCAAATTGGCGGCAAAGTATTTGTTAATTCGTTTCTTCTAAAAAGTACGCGTCATCGGATTATTTGAAAGATATAAAGGCTCGATGGATGGGAATAAAGTTAACGCTCGTTGTATTATGACGAAATCATTGCAGAACAAGCGTAACATAGCGACGAGCTTAAAGGACGGTGCTCGTGAAAGCGTTTACGACTTTTAAAACACGCGAAAGTGTGGAATAACGAAAGGCGAGTTTTAACAGCAGTTCGAAAATAGTCGCCACGCCAGGTCGTAGACTTTGATACTTTCTAGAATGAAAATATTTTTCTATGGTGCGCGAGCGATTGTAAATTCTCTCTGTACGAATACTGCGAATATCTTGCCGGCGGATTGCATCGGACACGGTAATAACATACAATCGTTTCACCGAATCGCTTTGGGAATTCGTTTACGTTCATTTAACGTTTCGTTTATCAAGGAGAATTCATATCGTTGCAGTGATTTGTTATCGATCGATATCGCATTTCTTCGCACTATCACCTACTTAATCCCTTTCCTTTTGTTCCTTTGTGTCGAATTTTATCATCGCCAGGCCAAAGTAATCCGATCGAACGTTCTTAAGGCGAAACATATCTCTAAAAGTTAAATTCGATCCGACTCGATCGAGATCTTCGACAAAGACTGTACGATAATAAGAAAGAACTAAATATGACGTAAATCGGAGATCAAAGGTCCGTTGTCGTTCGTTTTCCGTGATTTCACACGTATCGTCGTTTCGACCATCCGTTCGTCTGATTTTGAACGTACGGAACTGACAACGAACGAACACGACACGTCTGGATTCGTAGCATCAATCGATACGTATAGCAAAATATAGAAACGTATAGCGAAATATGTGTAGAAACTTTGTATCGTTCGATAAGTCGGTGTGCTGCGTGTACCGTAGAAATATTTCGACCGCACACGGTTCGTGTGATTTATCGAGATTCGCATTTAAATATCAGATCCGTGCAATACGATTAAAAACGTTTTGATAGCATCGCCTTTTGTTAGACGGCTTCCATCAGATTGCACGTTATCACGTGTAAATCATGTCATAACAGATTTACGATCGATCCGTCCTGGCTTACGGTCTATTATAACAGTCGAATACTTAAGGATGAAATAATAACGATTATGAAAATATATACAAGCCTGCAAACACAAAGGCGCTCTAACAATAAGTCTTGTCCACGTGTGAAATTCCATCGTCGTATCTGGTAATTAGTGGTATCAGTCTTTGTTACTTTTGTACTTCTTATTTACACTGGTTAAACAGAGCATAACAGTTACCGAGTTATTAGCTATTTACAGACATAAACATGGAAATTATACGCGTTTATAGTTTTCAGTTATTTAAAAAGGCGACGTTTTACCGAATCAATCATACCGAAACAATCCCTGACAAAGATAGCATTGCTTAAACTGGTTACATTGTTGCGATTTTGTTCAATAACGCATACAAAGCTCACAGGAGAAAAATATGATAAGTATCGTGCGCTTCGCTTGTAATCTTCGTACATAATGGAATCTAATCTAGGAATCTAGAAACGAAATTCTACTCGAAGCGCAAAGAATTGGACGCGAGAATGTAAGCGTATTTATATCGCTAAACGTGTAAATATCAAGATACCTACGTGCAATAAAGCATACCAGCCATCCATCACACGTGAAAGCCATTCGAACCGCATCGTCTCGGATTTTTAATATCGTGCAAGCCTGTTTCTACGCGTTCATGCGAACTGATCATAAGCTAAGAAACCGTTTTACCATGATCGACGGTCGGTCTAAATTGAACGAGCCGGTTAACAAAGCGAAACAAAAACGAAATTGAAAGATTACAACTATTACCGTGGCAAAAAGTTTAATTACGTAGGCAGAGTCGTAAAAGATGGCAGCCAGCAGTGAATTAAATCGTTCGATACGAACGGCGTTGAACGTTGAACGGTTGATTAGCGAGTTAAAAAAGAATTCAAGCGGACAAGTGTCACGGAGCCCTAGACGAACCAGAGGATTAGAGTTCAGTTTCGTTTCGTCCCGTCTCGTTCAACCTATACACAAAAGTCCCTGAAACGAGAACTGCCTACTTCCGAGTAATAAAGCCCAATGCCGTAATCATCGTGATTTAACGACATCGACCCAACCAAGTGCCGCGGAGCGTCGGTCGTGCGAATCGTTTTCCCGTCCTCTTTCTTTCTCAATACGCGCCACATATGTACATAAAATAAACAAGCATTATACGCACCAGTCCGCAAGAATGTAGCCGCTCGCGTCGCAACCTTATCATTTTCCATGCTGTGTTGCACTTTTCTGAGCATTTTGCCTCCAGATATATATACCATATCTATCTATCTATCTGTTTATCTATCCATCCATCTATCTATCTATCTATCCATCTATCTATCTATAAATATTATACTATGTACATATTATATTATATTATAATATATATATATAATATAATAAAATATATATAATATATATAATATATATTTTATATATATTTTAATATAATATATATAATATATATTTTATATATATTTTAATATAATATATATAATATAATATTAATATTATTAATATTATATTATTAATATATTATAATATTAATTAATATAATATATTAATATATTATATTAATATTATTAATATTATCTATCTATCCATCTATCTATCTATAAATATTATACTATATATATATTATATTATATTATAATATATATATAATATAATAAAATATATATAATATATTATCTAATAAATTATAATATAATATATATATAATATAATATTAATATTATTAATATATTATAATATTAATTAATATAATATATTAATATATTATATTAATATTATTAATATTATCTATCTATCCATCTATCTATCTATAAATATTATACTATATATATATTATATTATAATATATATATAATATAATAAAATATATATAATATATTATCTAATAAATTATAATATAATATATATATAATATAATATTAATATTATTAATATTATAATATTATTAATATTATAATATTATTAATATATTATAATATTAATTAATATAATATATTAATATATTATATTAATATTATTAATATTATAATATAATATTAATATAATATATTAATATATTATATTAATTAATATAATATAATATATTATTATATTTTAATATTAATATATATATTATACTATATTATACTCTCTCTATATATATATATATATAGAGAGAGAGAGATACGCATACACGCGCGAATAAGAAGGAACGTGTGGAGACGTAATTCGGGGATCAGCGTTATTGCATCGGTGGGAAGTAAGAGGTATTGTGTGTACAAGTGCATAAAGCTTTGTACAAGTGACTCGTTATGGTTTATCGAGAGGATGCTTTTTCGAAATTAGGTTCACGATGTAGCGTGGCGAGAAAACTAATAAATAGTCTGTCGTTCCGTTAACCGATGCTTCGCCCGTACATACGACTATCGTTATTTCTCAAATTAATATCTCGCGATGTACAGGATGCTTGCTGTAACTGGGTCGAGCTGTTGTCTTTCAAAGATGTTCAGAGACGCAGAAGAAGCAAGTAGCGAGCAGAATTTAATTGTTTCGAATATTCGATAACGTATCCAGGAGGCGTTTCGAAGACTTGCCCCGACTCTTTCCAATTGAACCGCACATTCTTCGATGCAAACCACTCGCGACGTGTACAAATGGAAACGTATCGAGACCGAAGCAAGTAACAGACCTTTCGCACTGATAGTCGGAAACTATTGTATGCAGCAACGTACGGGAACTCGGTTACGTTGATTTTTCTAATTAACTTATCTTCGACGATGATATGGATTGCTCGTAATATATGTACACAAGATATACAAACTATTTAAAAGCTTAACGAGCAGTAAATTCGTCATGTCGGCACCATCGAGCCGTCACGTACGCTAGCGTATAGAAATTTCAATCGACCACGTGTCCATTTCATAAACTGCTAAAACTTCAAAGAGTAATAAATATTTCGGAATACTCATCGGACAATAATGACGAGAAGACGAATTACCATGTAGTATACGCCATGATGTACGAAAGTGAAATTATTTACCGCGTCAAGTTATTACCGAGTTAATCAAATGCCACAATGCGAGCTATTGAAACGTGAAAAGATAATGAGAAACGTTTAAACATACGATAAGTAATAGACTTGCTACCCTGACGCACAGCAACTATTGTATACGCTAGTGTAGAAGAACTCGGTCATTCATACTCGGGGATCGTTATCATGCTGGCGCGTCAGTGTTTCACAATACGATCCGATGAGGCGTGTACGGACAAAGAGGAACGTTTAAAAACACGGCAAAGTGCACTGTATCGTGTTCACCGATAGAATTATTCATGCTGGGTTGTTACGTTGAAACGAACGTTTCTTCTAATTGCTATAAATTATTCGACGTAACGAACGAAGCTTCGTGATTTTCAACGGTGATCTTTGGCGCTTTAATAATACATCGGTAAAATAAATAATTCAGCTGGATTCGCCGTCGCGCAACAAGAAGAAATAAAATTGAGAAATGTTTCGAGGAAGTTGAAAGGCATAAAATCCCGTTTCCGCTGAAATTATGCTTCTTTCGCGTATTGTTCGACTTCCTGGCGAATTACCACGCGGTTTATTAACAAACTTGCCACCGTAGTTCAAGGATTCTCGGTAGAATCTCGAAGGCGGAATAAAAACCAAAGTTGAGACGGTCAGTTGCGAACATAGGTAAAAATACGCGTATGTTGCAAAGCTTTATATTCGCATAGATGTTTAACTATTCAGTTAAAGTCCTGCAGATTTTTTTTTCTTTTTTTTTTTTTTTTTTAGATATCACTTTTCCTATTCTCCTATTCTATTCGTGTCCTATTCTCGGGAATCGAAGAACATCTCGCGTTTAAATTGTAAATTGGCAAACGCCAATAAACGTTTCCTTCGAAAATAGCGTTTGCAATTAAAATGGAGTATTTAACGATTTCAAGAACTCAAAGAAGATCGTCGATATCGTGATAAATAATTCAACAGCCGCGCAGGATTTCCGTCGAGGAAATTTAGAATCGTTTGAAAAGAGCTAAGGACCGTGAAGCTTTACCGAAATCATAATTTCTTTCCACGTTTACGCGAAAGAGTAATAAACCATTTATTGATGAAACTTTCGAGTGATTGCGTTTTATTACGAGTTAACGCGGCATTGTGTGTTTGACTACTTCGTCTAAACAATCCTTCGCATTTCAGAAAATAACTATGTGTATCGCAGAGAGAACTTTTGTTGGAAAAATAGATAGATCTTAAGAAATTTGGAAAGTTAAGACGCGCGGTTCTTCCAATATTACCGAAGAACGACGGGACTTTAAATTATACACAACTTCCGTGTAAATTGTCCATTCTCGAAAATTATATTAAATCGATTAATTCGCAAATGATATTATCGTAACATGATACGACTGTGCAGCAGCAAAATAGAATGGTTTCACCGGAAAAAGATGAAAACAATTTCCGCGAACAATAACATAACGTTCCAATCCGCGAAAAACGAAAATCATCGTTCTATGTAAATGGCACAGTGCTTGCCAATAAATTTCTCTTTCGAGTATATTATTCGCGACTATAAATCATCACGGTCTTCGTTAAGAAGACGAAAAGTCATTCCGAAGAAATTGAGAAACAGTAAATGCTGCGATCGCCGAGGCATATTCAAGAAAACCGATTATTATCTTGGGAATAACTGAGCGTATCTCGTTTACTAGCTCTCATACGACAATGTGTCCTTATCACAAATGAGTAATCGATTAACGATTTCGAAAGATACGCTTCCACGGCCGAGTCGAAAAACGAATTAATTTATCAAATGACTCGCGTTAAAGCAAAACCTCTCTGTACTTGTATTTGACTAATTTCCCAACTGAGCGAGTTTTTTTTCCAATTTTTCTTCCAACTTTTTAACGAAGCATTTGCATTTCCTTATTCGTTGCGCATAAAATATGCTGTACAGTTGCCTAGAAAGAAAGCCTGTATACGCATTTCTTGGCAAAGATCGAAACTGCACGTAAATAATGAAATATTCATTAAACCAAGAAACTGTTCTTCCACGGCCAATTATATCGGTAATTATTATACACGGCGTTACGTATTTAATTAATTTAACGCGAGGATAACGCGCGTCTCATTAACGCTCACGGCATCGAAAGTTATGCACGACGTTGCATTTCTTTCTGATAAGTTGCACGCTCATTCTGAATTTCATAACTCGCGTAAGCTCGGGCGCGGATTAATCGCGGCTCGACATTCGCGCAACCAGCCACGATCCATGGGTTACTTATCGCGATCGCTCTCCATCAGTACGAAACATGTAAAGTATACATAAGCAGAAACACACGTTTCGAACAATTTCGAACTGTTTCAAGGTAATATCACGTTTGCTCTATATTCGAATTCTGGGTTAACAGGTACTCACGGGATCGTTACCAATTCGTCGTATCTTGGCACGATTGTCGCGAATCAAGTGTATCTGCAAATGATGTCGAGATCGTGTTTCCTTTTTAACCCATTAACGTTAGAACTATCAAATAGGTCGAAATGACTGGTATTAGGTTTCTTGTTTCCGCAATTACTAAAAACATGCAAGCATTATTCGTAATATCGATGTTTCTTGTAACATGTTAATATATGTAGTAATAAAATAGTAATAACAGTATTATAATTGATCATAGTCGTTGGAAGCTATTTGTACGAAGATAATTTTGCAATAATTTGTTTTGCTGCTCTTAACAACCTGGTATTATAAGTGTGCTGGTTAAATTTCATTTAAATTAGTATTTATCAATCATTTTTGTTTGCTTGTCGTTTAATGTTATTATATCATTGCTGTCGTTATTGTGCCTTTATTACATATTTACTTTTTGATTATATATACCGAGAGTTAAACCACACGCGGTTTTTGACAAAACTTTATGATATACTGCCGTAAAGTTTGGCAATAAATTAGCTACCACTTTTATCTTGGAGCAGTGGATCTCATTTAAAATACAAAAATAAATAAATAGTAAAAGTGATTTTTATAATTATATTTAAAAAATGCTACATAGCTACTAAAAACACTACTGGATAATGCAAAATTACAAATTGGGCCTTTACCAATGGATATTAATCAAAAATTGTCTATGAATTCGCCTAGAAAATTATTTAATCCTGGAATAATAAAATCTTTAGGAAATTACAACTTAAGTAAAAGTTGATTTTCTAATGCTTAAGATCTGTATAGAAATAACATGTCAGAATGATTCGTTTGAAAATCACATTTAAGATCCCACGTTGGAAGGAGTGATTTTATGGCTAATATCCATATGTAGCAATATCAGGTTGATATATCGATGAGAAATGCATGCCTGTTAATTCGTCGTATTTTCTCCATAACTTTTCATAACGTAAATTTATATTTTATAAACATGTATTGATAATAATACACAGTTCTAATGATAAAGAAAAAAGCGACTTTGTAGTATTCAAGATCAATGCCTATAGAAATAACTATTTAGTTTCGCCATTGTGTTTTCCCGCCTCGATCAGAGAACTTTTACGTACGCTTGTATGTTTTCTTATATCTCCGATAGCTATAGAAATGATCGAATGCATATACATATCTATATCATATAATATTTATAACCATTCGCATAAATAATGATTGCATTATATTAACACGTGTAAACATTATATACCGAGTAAAACGAATATAATTTTCAGAGTTAATATGTAACTGCAGAATTCGAACGATGCGAATCGCCAATACAAACATACGAATGCATACGGTGGAGGGGATTAACGTTTCATCTACGACACACGTAAACGATCAATGACGAGAATTCGTAGTCTTTTTCAATTTTTCTGCTACCATGAACGTGCATTTTATTTTTATACACTTTTGTCAAATTCTAGTTCGATTTACATACCTCTTATTACTAACGAGTATTGATATTTAGAAATGAACCGAGATTTCTTAGACGAGAAAACATTAAGACATTTATCCTCTGTTGGCAGTAAATAATTCGAGATCATTTTAGAAGTAGGTTTTACCCATCTATGCGTGTATATGGTTCGAGGGTGATTCGCGCGAAGTTCGTCGCAAACAAAATGTTCCCACTGACCACTAATAATCACGTGCGAATACATTTGGCTGCCAGTAACGAAATTTGCATGTAAAATTCGGTAAATTTATTTCGTTTATCTTTAATCATTTTATATTTTATATTTTTGTTAACAGTACCACGTATTTCATAAAATATTTATACCATACATTACAATCGAATATAAATACATTAGAAAGAACTGCATCTAAGTTGAAAAAATATTTACATCGTTTAACGATTCAATTAAATTCTTAAGTGGGCAATATTAAAAGAAATCACGAACAGCGCTCGAGCGAACCGTTTCTAACTTGCACGTTTAAGAATTTTGCTATCTGAAAATAGACTAATTGACTTATGTAATTCGGTAAACTCGGTCCCTCGGTTTTCAAGTGGGAACGGAACTGTACGATTTCCACGACAAAACTGTGGACGCATTACGCGAAAGGATCTTTCATCTCGCCGGTTACACATCCGTGGCAACGTGTTATATACACCCTTATCGCCAGGCGCATTTGCTCGGAGGGCCCCTTCGCAAGGGGACGGATGCAGCCAGCCGAACGATTAGCGAGCAGCATCCGGCGCCCATCTAAAAGCCCCCTTTCTGTGTATATGTAAGCATCGAAGAGCCGGATTAACAGCCGCGGAGATTTCAGCGGCAAACATACCGATTCTCGAGTGGCCAGAAATGGGAGGGTCCCACTCGACGACGATTGACGTTTATTATACGTTCATAAATCATCCTGGCAAATGTCCACAGATGCGTGCAACAAGAAACAAAATCTGCTCTAGTTCCAGAATCTCGAAAGAATCGTAGATATTTCGTAAAGAAGCTCCGACTAAAGAAAATTGGTGCAGGGCGGAGCCTAGAGTTTTCGTGCTCGGAAAAGCGCAGGCGATATCGCTTCCTTCGGGTTACCGGCCCTCTGATCAATATTAATACGTGACACCGGCGAGAGGGTGAACTGGTAAGACACACACATACACACCACAGTGTGTCAAACGAAGCATGAGTTGAAAAAAAAAGAACGGAAAGAGGGGGGAGGACGGAAGAAAAATTATCACGCGTTCAATCACACTTGAAATGGTACATAAGATAGATGAACAACAACGATAGGATACACAAGCAGCGAGCAAAGCAAAGAAAAGTAAAGTTGACCAGAGCGGGTACGAGCGAAGAGATAGGCTGTTGATAAGTGTGTATTTACCGCCAATCTAGGAACGTCCACAGCCTCGTCGGTGCAGCCCACCTCAATGGTTGAAACGCGATAGTATAGGCCCTTGTTTCTTGCCCTAACACGCAGCATGCAACACTTTTGCGTTCTCGTAGACTGGCCCACGGCACGTCATCGATAGAATCGTTCGCAGAAAATCACGGTGACTACTGTCAACGATTTAGAAGGGCGCGGAGATCAGGGTTGAGGCACTCTATTCACTCACGTACACGCACTTTTCTTGTCGATTGTAATGCTTTAGCGATTCTCTGTACGTACACGAAGTCACAGTTGTATAATTGCCACTGTCGTTGCTATTAACATATATCGGGGTATAAAGATTTACTTGTTTCTCAATATTACGCGTACTCGTTACTGTGAACGAAGATTCGAAATTGTTAGCATACAAGTATCGGTACAAGCGGAATCGCTACAGAACAATTCGACCTCATACGTACGATCATGATACGTCCGCGTATTGCATTCTTTCAAGATCAACTGCGGGATCGCGATTTTTAGTTCTCTAACTTTTCTAGTGGTGCCCTCCTAAAGCAAGCGTAGTCCACGAATATCCAGTATATAGAAAGCCATCTCAGCTTGTGTTTCTAGTAACGTTTCCACGTAGCGGCAAAACAATAACAGATTATACTGCCTTTATGTCAAACGTGCTCCAATTTCTAATAAATATTAGACGAGCAATTTGTTACATTATCGTTAAACATGACATTAATGTTGATATTTGTACTGCACGTGGGCTATATTTCAACTATTAATGAAAAATATTTTCTAAATATTAATATCAATATCAATCGTGATAAATATCCATTATCAGTAATATTACCGTTTTAGTAAAAAGTATTTAAGGTAGAATACGATAGTTTTGTAGCTATTGGTTTGTTTGATACAGATTAAAGTATCTTAAAAGGGCATGGTAAAAAAGTATATTTATATTTTGTTTACAGACAATGTGAAGCTTAAAGAAGGGAAACTTTGTCTATTTAACTATATAATATAAACAATAATTTAAATTTCATATTTTGTAATTAATATACAATTTATCTACCAAATACACACATTAAACAACACACAGAAACATCATTAATGACTAATAAATTAATATAATAGAAACTTATAGATTTCTGCTATCTTAATTACATGATTGAGGCACGAATGGCAAAAAATATTGTGAAAAATTATTTTTAGTCGTTACTAGCCTCATCTGAATCTTCGGCTAGGATTACATCATATCCTGGCAATGTTCTTGGATCGAATGTATTTTGAAAGCATTTTTGAAAAATGAAACGAGCCTTTTTATTTGGAGGAGATGGTGAATTTGGTACTTTGTCTTCAAATGCATCAGATTGATCACTATCCAAATTTTGTTCTTTGTCAGTTTCACTGTTACTAGATTTTCTTTTTGTTATTGTAGAAAATATAACATTCGCTAATTTTTTTTCAATTGTAGATGTTTTATTAATGTTTGTAATTATGTCACAACTAGATGAAGAATTCTTTTTTACGTTTTCTTCGATATCTTGTTCTACTGGGAGTTTACTTACTCTATTTAGATTTTGATTATCTTTGGTTGATGTACCAACTTGTCCCTTTGGTTCTTCTATGAAACATGGATGTGGCTTTTTAACATCACCTAATTTGTTATTGAATTTAACTGACTTATCTTGAATTTTACTATCAGATTTATTATTTTTCCTACAAACTCGTTTATTTGTTGCTCTTTTTTTTATGGATTTTTCTTGTGGTTTATTAATTAATGTTGTTTCTGCTTGACTATCTGTATCAGAACTCAATGTTGACAATACTAAATTCACTTCAAAAGATTGATTTTTTAATGCGAATATAACTGGTCTAAAAAATATTAATAAATATTTTATTCCTTTGTATAATTTCATTTTACCTATGTCTAATATAAAGGAATTGAAATTTATATTACTAGTTTTTACCTTCCTGCTCCTTCAGAGTATATACTAATTGGTGTAATTGCAATTTCTGCAAAATTTAAGATGGACCTAAATTCTTTCATACAAAAGGTAATCGTTGTTTCACTACCAATATCATATCGATTAAATTCTCCCTTTCCAAGTGCAAGTTGTGTACGTATTGTATTTGACAAACCTGTCAAAATTTTTTCATTTTGTATTTCATTTTAATAAACTACTTTTGTTATCTCTTAGAATTTACCTGAGACATCATCAACATAATTTCTTAATAAAAGTCTTTGTGCAGAAACTTCAAATGTTATTTCAATTAAATGTTGATGAAAATTTTGCACCGCATCGCTTAACACTCGTGGTTGAGACGAAAGTTTGATTGATGCAGAATCCTTATTATATATAGTCTGAAAAATATAATAAAAGAAGGTAATAAAAAATGAAAATATAAATAATTTGTTACAGATATATGATACATACTTGTAATATTTCACAATCTAATATGGGCAATAAATGAGTCTTAGTAATACTGTTTTTATATTTTAAAACAAACAAAATTTCAGATGCATCTGGCTCTAATTTAATATGACATGTTTCTACCTGTTTGTCTATTAAATGTGGAGCCTTAAATACAGTCATTGCACTCTATAAAATAGAAATATTACCATTTGTAATATTACACAGAAATATAACAATATTTTATTACCCTCATTGATATTTTACATTTCAGTGCATCATTTTCTTGTAAGTCACCATAAGCATAATATGAAAAATAGCTTTGTAGGAACATAAAATCAGCATATGCTGAATTTGCCATATTAACAGTACGAAATGATAATGTATTTTCATGTGGTTCTATGTACATTTCATCTCCAATTTTTGATAATGCATGTATTGCCTTCGCTAAAACTGTAATGTTTTATTATATATAAATGATATTTTTTAATACATAACAAAACATAACCCATATGAAATCAACATACTTTTTACATTTGCTCCTGCTATAACACACTTCATGTTAAATTTCTTCCATTAAACTATTTCTTATAAACAAAACATTGAATAATTTTAAATGTAGTAATTATTCGAAAAAAAGTGACCGAAGGAATCCATAAACATTTCAAACAACTAAATTTGGTTAACCGGTTATGACAGAAATGTATATTCGTATATCTGAAATATAAATTATTGATACACATGAATAATAATCATTTTATACAAATAATTTACATTATAAGCAAATATAAACTTTGAGTAAACTTTGAGTTCATATTTTAGCGCATTGTAAAACAAATTGACAATTAATACAATCTCGAATCTCGAAAATCGAAAGCTTATCTGTCAAACATATTTCCAATGGTGCATTTGACATTTCATTAGCTTTTGTTCTTCACAAATATCAAATGCAATAAAATAAATATCAACGCTAAAAAATATATAGGAATTTAAAAAATATTAAATTCGTCATGGTGAGTACACGAAATTAAATATTTGTAATAGAAATTAATTAATTGGAAGTACAAACTGTTTGAGTCTTATAATCTAACCTCACGGAAAAGTATCATAACTTTGTAAAGTCAATAAAATGAAAATATATGCTATTAAAGATTCATTATACAATTTTTTTATTATGTTTGCTAAAAATAATATTTGATATTTACAGCTTGTTTTAGTATTGGGAGATTTACACATACCGTACAGATGTAGTAGTCTTCCAAGTAAATTTAAGAAATTATTGGTGCCTGGTAGAATACAACATATTTTATGTACAGGTAATCTCTGTACTAAAGAATCGTATGATTACTTGAAAACACTAGCCAGTGATGTACATGTTGTTAGAGGAGATTTTGATGAGGTATATTTTATTTAATATTGTTAAATATTGTTATAATTCTTTAATAATGTATATTTTACTATATATTCTTTTCATTTACAGAATTTAAATTATCCAGAACAAAAGGTGGTCACTGTTGGTCAATTTAGAATAGGTTTATTACATGGGCATCAAGTGGTACCTTGGGGAGATCCAGAATCATTAGCTTTAATTCAAAGACAATTAGACGTTGATATTTTGATATCAGGTCACACACATAAATTTGAAGCATACGAGCATGAAAACAAATTTTATATTAATCCTGGTTCAGCAACAGGGGCATATAACCCTCTTGACACGTAAGATTTTATGTTAATAGTATAAAGTAAATTTTGAACGCTACATAATATACTTATAAATATTTTATTTACTTTATTATTTGTTTCATTTCATTATTATGTTTACAGGTCAGTTATCCCATCTTTTGTTTTAATGGATATTCAAAGCTCAACAGTTGTAACTTATGTCTATCAACTTGTTGGTGATGAAGTAAAAGTTGAACGAATTGAGTACAAAAAAAATTAAAATATGTAGGAAGATTAAAATATAAGATGTATATTATAAATCGAAAATGGAATTTCACAATGAAATTCGAGATTAATCTATGTATAATCCATACAAATTATAAATACAAATAT
Organism: Bombus waltoni; assembly: GCA_014737395.1. Lineage (NCBI taxonomy): Eukaryota > Metazoa > Arthropoda > Insecta > Hymenoptera > Apidae > Bombus > Bombus waltoni. The sequence goes on from JACXII010000037.1 coordinate 1,399,633, forward strand.
TACCTGTATTACCATTTAAGCATTTATATAAAAATTTAAATTATATAATACATTTGATATAAATAAAATGGAAATACAATATATAAATTGCGGCATAATATATTTTATTTGATAAGTATAGATCATACTTATATAACAATTTTTACTTTTTCATGGTATATATTTATTCAAAAAAACATTCATTTTTTATGTTACATCCATTTAAGTAAAAGTTGTCTTAATCAACTAAATTTAGTACCATGCTTCGTGTCACGTATGCTTATTTACGTTCATTTAAGTGTGCGTATAGGCATACATATTAACGTGGCCTACTTATGTGATTCATTGAAATTTCTTTGTGTATTAGCATCCGATCCTTACATTCTCAAATATCTCTTTTCTGTATCTTAATTTTATTGGTGCCTGAAATGTACTGATCAAACGTAAAATTCTCTAGAATTACGATAAAACACGAAATTAAACATAAGAGTAATACAAAGAAAAATTTAATTTAACTACATACACAAGTATTTATGTTCCTTAACGTTTAATATGTATTTTTTTTTTTTACATAAATTTGAATATTTTGGTCGAAAATTGTCTTTAATATCAGAATTATTATATATACGTAGCTAGATATGTACATGAATTTTTATAATTTCAGCAAATTCTAGCTATAAATGTATCTTGATTCTTTAAAAATTAGGTTTCTACGGAACCGACATTTTTATTGATATAAATCGGGAAAAGAAATATGATTTACATATAATTAATATGTCAGTTGATATATTATTAATATTCAGGTTTAAAGTAGAGCCTTTAAAGTAGAGTTATTTTCTTCTTTTGTTTCTATGTAGTTATGATGGTATATACGCCTATGGGTTTTATCTGTAAAAAAGGGGACGTGCATAGATGCTCGTAATCAAAGCATCAGACTACATCATGTATCCCAACTAAGAAAAGGGGAACAGAACTCTTACGCATGCGCAAGAGACAAAGAGGGGAATTTGAGACCGACCCAACAAAAGGGGCCCACTGATCTCTGCTTCTTTAGTGTTGAATTCCAAATGATTTTAAGTAGAAGGTGTTAGTTTTGTGTTACAGATAGTTTCTTGAAGTTCACGTTAAAATGACAACATTGTTACGAATTGGTCTACGATTTGTAATTTCCAACAAGTGTTTTAAAAAACGAGCTATTTCAGCTTTATACTATGGAATATCAGAAAAACAAAATATTTTACTAAAATGCAACCAGGTAATTTTCTTTGTATATTGCAAAAAAATAGTGAGTTTAATTTATAACAAATTTCTAATCAATTACTTTTAAATTATTAGTATTAAAAAAGTATTAAAAAGTATTAAAAATGTTGTTAATACAAAGTAATTAAAAAAATAAAAATTATATTTTGAATCGTGGGTAACAAATTTTTTAAACTTTAAAAAAAAAAGGATTTGTTTGTAGAGAGATAATTGAATATATTTAAATAATTTATATAATTATTTTCACCTCTTTCAAATTGTTTTGGAAGATCTTTAGTTGCTTCTGGAGAAGCAGTAGGATTCAAGATCAATATTACGTATTAGTTTTATAGGTATAGAATATTATAAATACATAATGTTGTACTCTAGTTCGTGCATGTAAACATATGTACTATGTATGGATAAAGATAATTTATTTGTAGAATTTTTAATTAAAAAGAATATTAAAACTGTACTAATGTCATTAATAGTAGAGTTACATAACTTTTTAATTGTTCTAACTTATTAAAGATAAATTAATTTTTCTTTTTATTTTTTTAAACTAGACTTTTTTTGGAGCCTACTGTTAAGATTTCACGTTGCATCGTTGTTCACTGAACGTATATTTATATTATATATTTACGATGTAATGTATTCATACAGTGACACAATATCGTATTCTATTTAATTAGATATAATACAGTTGTCATAATCAATAACAACAAACAACAATTTTTAAAACAACCTTTTATTTATTAAAGAATATATAAACTAAATGTTTTATTTTCAGTATTATAAAATATCTCCGCGAACGTGTAGTCCAAGAAGCGTGCGTCAAACGGGTATCTCAACTTCTGTAAGCGAACAAGAAAATGATAACGATTCTGACACCGAACAAGAAAAAGTAAGACACTGTTTAAAATCTTATTACATAAGATATTGTAATACAGAAACAATTTAATCCAGGTCATTTATTATTCTTTTTTAATATGTGGTAACTAGTCATTTAATAAAAAGTTATTTAGAAAATTTTTATTTATCAGGGTCAATCGCTTTTTTGGAGAAGGAAAATGCGAACAATACATAGTCATTTGGATGTTAATAAAGACGGAGTTATCAGTTACGATGATTTTATATTGCTCGCAAAAAGATTTTCTGACTTGGGACACTTAACTCCAGAAGCAAAAATTGAATTCAAAAAAGTAATAAAAGTAAGTCAGTCTTTTTTTTATGCATTCTATGTATCAAAATGAAATAGTATATAATACTCTTAAATTGTTTATTTATATATAGGAAGTATGGGAAGAACAATGGGGAGAAATTAGTCCGTATAATCTTATTTGTATCGAAAAATATTTGGAGAAAATGCAACATGTTCTTAATGACTCGTCATTAAAGACAAAATGTCATCATTTTTTGCCATTTTTATTCAAAGTATGTATCTAAAAATATGCATTTATATAAATTAAGCCATCGAGGACAACATACGATTCACAATTTCTTTTTGTGCGACCGACGATATTTTGCGACATATAAGTTTCCAAAATGAATTAAAAATGCATCAGTAATCGCATTTACGATTGCTTGATCATCAATTACTTCATGGGAATCATTTTCATTTTCACTTTCCATTAAATTTCTACTAGCGATTTCCTGACTTATTGAAGAACTTAATTGTAAGACGACTGTTAGAGCTAAACTGCGACTCCAGAAAAGAATTCGAAAGATTTGGTCTTTGTATAGACCAAATTCTTGAAAAATGTTGTGAAATACGATACGTACACATAGGACCGCAATAAAGATAAATGATGCGACGTATCAAGCGTCCGCAGGACACATGACGCGACGGTACATACGCTACACGAACCGTGACCAGTGGGAACGAAATGAAATACCGTACAGTGTATAGGCGCCGTCCCCAATGGTTTAATATGTGTTAAAAAATATCTTCAAAATATTATTGAATATAAAATTGCAGGCAGTGGATAAAAATCGAGATGGTGAAATTTCTGTACAAGAATTCCAGTTATTTTTCCAATGTTTAGGACTCACACATGATGTAAGTAGAATTGCCCATTCAGTTTTATGATTATTAAAATAAAAGTTAAATAAATGAAGTAATTAAACTGAAATATTTATTATAGGATGCAGTTATTTCCTTCAGTCATATTGATACTGATGACGATGGTAAAATTAGCTTTGAAGAATTCATAACATTAGGTCGTGAGTTCTTCTTAACAGAAGATCCAACAAAACCCAGTAAATATTTCTGGGGTCCTTTGGTAGATTAAAATTCTCACTGCAATCCTATAATTTAGGATAATATAATACTATATATTAATTATTTTTATAACGATAACTTTTTTACCTCACTTGTAAGATATTTGAGTTATACGATATAAATTTTTATACTATAGCTTAATTTGATTACCTATATACAAAAAACTGCTTAAATAAAAAGACTTATAAGTACTGTAATGGGTAGAACTTGTATGAAACTATTTTTGTTAAAAAGTATAATAGTTTAATTACAAATATAAATACTCACTTTTACAAATACATGTAATTGTATGAAAATAAATAAACCAATTATTTAATTACTTTGACTTCCTAAGAGAAAAACCTTCACCAGTGAATGCTTTAAATTCATCTGGATCTTTTGCCTATAAACATATATTTGGATGAAGATAAAGTAACATACAAATGACATTTCAACTTACCTCTTTATTATTAATAGGTTTACTAATACGCAAAAACGTAAGTGTTCCTATTTCATAATCGTAATCTGGTATTCCTCTAACATAAGCTGGTTTACTTGTAGTAACTTCTGGTTTTGCAAAATCTCTACGTTTCTTGCCATCTAGTCTATTACCTTCTCCTTTGAATGGCACAAAACCAGATGGTGCTGGCATTAAATCTGCAGGATCTACTTCATTTTCATCTTTTTTAGTCTCTTTTTCTACATATCCCAATGGTGGAGCAAATTCAACATTCATATCACATTCTATGATAGTGACTGCTGGACCTGGTCTTGTTTCCAAAACACACATTTCATATATTCTTTGATTGTATTTTATAGCAATAATGTCACCTGTTGTAAGGCAAGCAAAATTTCTTAATCCATTTTCTAGAACAGCTTTAGGATTTGTGATGTCTAAAAAATCTTCGGATTGTGGTTGAAAACGTGAAAATGTTGCAACAGGTAAATTTACACTTTCAACATTTATTAATTCTCCTTCTTGTAACAAAAGATTATACATCATCTGTAATCACATTATGATAATTGTACACTGAATTGGTCTATATATCAATCTAATATTCTTAACTAATAAAACAAAAATGAGAATATAAACCTACCCAACAAGGTAAATAAACTCTTCCTTCGTCTGCAACAAACTCTAAAACTCCACAATGAGTGATTCTATTGGTTTTTTCATTACTTAATCTGAATAACATAGGAAACCTAATATTTAATCTTGTAAGATGCTCTAAAGCTGAGGGTGGCATGATTACTGAAAAACAACAGATTGTAATCTTTTACTTGTTCAGTGAATAAATTACAACACGTTCTTTAGATATATATACTTTTCCCTCCACGTTCTACATCTCGTCGATATGTACCCGGCAGCATTGACACAGAAAAACATCTATAGTGGTTGTTGAAAGGTCTGACAATCTCCGGAAACATGTTAAACCCAAACTGAAAATTAAAAGTCATTTTAATCGAAACAACATAACCTTATTTTATTAATAGAAACCATCGAACGGAACGTATTCCGTCGTTGTTTGTCGTTTCTCTCTCAGGTTTTCTTTACCATATTTATGTATTTGTTGCAGCACTCTTTCGAAGACTTATAATTAATGGAATTTTTTTAAAAGCGTGCAAATTTAGATTTACTTATCACTATGACATATGCATAAATACATAAACAGACACAACTTATGCATATCTATCAGAGGTGAAGAAATATCGATAGTATATCGATTATTATCGTTAGTTTTCGAAATGAAAAACTAGTGAAAGCTAGTGATATTTTTTAATAACTATCGATACTTTCGATTTTCGATATTATTTTAAATAACTTTAAATTTGAATGTACCAGGGTATCATATAATTGGAACTCATTAGATTTAGAACAGTGTGCAAAATAAATCTAGTTTTTTTATTGGAAAAATGACTCATGGAAATTTTATTAGAATATTCATAGCAGCTTTATTTATATAATTAATTATTATAATTTTTTTATAATAGAATATATAATGAAATATTGATAAAATAATTTTTACAAAAATTATAAACTATTACTATGCATAATTAAAGATATAATATAAAATTTATTCTATATTAATATATCATTACAAATATTACACTGCCTGCAGTTTTTTTTTTATAAAAATAACATGCGAGAATAAATGCATTTGATATAATGTGTACGTATACCTATACTATTTTGTTTATAATATGTGTGGTGTATTTGAAAATTAAGGACAGGATTTGATAGAGTTTCTTCTCATTGGTAGAAATATTTAATTATATTGTAACATCATATATAGCTTTCGCAATATATTCTACATTTTTTGATGTTACTCCTGCCATAGATATTCTACCATCTTTTGTTAAATAAATATGATAATCATTAATAAGCTTCTCTACCTATAAAATAAGTGGAACCAAAATTAAATTATTATATTCTATATATATATATATATATATATTACATATAATGATGAAAATAAATAATAACGAATGTTGTACCTCATTAGGATTAAGGCCAGTAAAGCAAAACATTCCAATTTGGTCTGTAATATGTTTCCAATCACGGGTACTACCCATCTTCTTAAGATTATCGTGCAATTTTTGACGTACAGACATAATACGGTTAGCCATTGTTTTTATATCAATCATCCATTGTTCTCGCAATGGGGCATTTTCTAAGATTTCATAAGCAATTCTGGCACCATTAATTGGTGCATTAGAAAACAGTGGTCTAATTATAAGCTTCAATTGCGAGAAAACACGATTTGCTTCATCTTTGTTAGCACAAACCATTGTAAATGTTCCTACACGTTCACCTACAATAATCAATAATTTTTAAATGTTTCCACTTAACAGAAATGAAATTTTTAAAATTGTATGTTAACCATATAAGCCCATATTTTTAGCATACGATTGAGCCAGAGCAAGTTGAATTCCTTCTTTTACAAAGTGTCGAACACCAAAAGCGTCTCTATCTATATCACCTAAAATTTGCACAAAAATATCCACTAGTGAACAAATTTTCATGTATAATTAAAATTTAAATTACTAACTTCTTATACATTGTTTTACCTGTAGCAAACCCTTGATATGCCATGTCCAAAAAAGGGAAATGTCCTTTTTTTTTGACTAATTCTGCTAATTCCTTCCATTGTTCTGGTTTAGGATCGACACCAGTAGGATTATGAGCACATGCATGAAGAAGAATAATTGATTTATCTGGAATTTTCTATAAAATACAATATTACAAATAGGATTCGTAAATATAACTAATAAATAATCAATAAACATAAACATATTATTTATAGTATTTATATACTAACGTATAAGTTTTCTAAAAGACCTTTATGGTCTAATCCACATGTTTTTGGATCATAATAACGATACTGTTTTACTGGAAGTTTAGCAAATGTAAATACTGGAGCATGGTTTCCCCATGTAGGTACTGGTAAATATATCTCCTTATTGCCAGGAAAAAAACGTGTGAGGAAGAGTCCTCCAAGAGAAAGTGCTCCTGTACCAGAAATTGTTTGAGCTGTAGCAGTCTACAAAATGATATCGATTAAATTGTGAATTATAAAGAAATTATATAATAGAAAACTAGTAATTTAGTATGCTATTGACATAGTATGGTTTTATACCTTATATGTACTATCAGTCATAAAAGTCTATATACACGTATCGAATTTTATGTATCTGACTTGTCAAAGCAATTAAAAACACACTTTGTCACAAATTTATTTATACTTATATATAGAAAGTCACACTAAATGTATTCAATACAGTAATGTATTTCTAAAAGGAATTAGAAAAGCTAAAACATTTAACTCACAAAAATCTTGGAAAAAAATTATGCTACAAATTACAAAATTTTTAATTTTATTATTGCCAAAGAGATACCATTATTGATGCTTGCAGAAGACTTATATGATATTAATATAATATTAAGCCTACTATTTTTATGATTTCATGTATGTATAGCAGTTTGTAATATTTGTATCATTTTATATTTTTTTAAATTCTTTCTTTTAATAGAGGTAGAAGTAAATAAACTGTGTTACATTTTAACAATATGTGTCTTAATGTGCTAAAAAAATTTATATAGCATTTTTACTATAATATTTTATATTCAAGGATTGTATATAGAATCCTGTGATTATTTTATATATATGTATTCCTGTGTATATCTACATTCTGCATGCATGTGTTTTTAATACATATGTTATATGCATGTTTGAAGTACTTAATATATGTTTATTTATTTGTTTACGCTTCAGATTTATGAAACAATTTTAACTGATGAACTCTTTTCTTGAAAAATATATTTCACATGTAATACGTACCAAACCTTCATCGACAATATTACTGTGTTCACCAAGTGCTAACTTAATACTAAGTTTACAAAATTCTGCATTTCCCGCAATTGCTAAATATTCTTTATCCATATTTCTACTTTTAATTCTTTCTTCTGCCTATAGTACATTTGATTTGGTTAGATTAATGTGAAAGATTAGAACTATATATATTTCCAAAACATAATTGCTATATAATACATACCATTCGTACACTTGGCAAAATAAATGGTTTAGTTTCATCATCTCGATAAGCACCAACTCCTAAATTAACTTTATTTGGATTCGTATCTGCTTTAAATCTTTCTGTAAGACTGAAAATTGGGTCTGGTGGACCCATTTCTATCTGAGACCACCATGAACTATAACATACAAAATATTTTAATATTAATTAATTTCATGTGAAGTAAATTTTAGGAGAAAAAAATAAATTATAAATCAGTAAATATCAACAGATTATATAGTAAAATCATTTACAATTTTTAAGCATTTTAGTTAAACTCTTAGTTATGCTCCTTCTTGAGAAATTCCTGATCAGTAACAATAAATTCTATGATTATTAATAATTTTTAATAATTTTTAAACTATATAATTTATAATATAAAGGTTAAAAAGTTAAATTAATTTTTTAATATAAACCTACCTTATTGACCTAACATTGCTATTATTTTTAAATAATTTGCATGCAAATGGAAGTCTAAATAGTTTTTTACTTTGTGCCATATTAATATTAATATGTTAGAATATCACTACATTCACTGTATGGATTACTTTAGATTACAGATATACTTGTACTACTTCAACAATTCGCTGATTCGATGTATAATTTGCAGATGCTTATCATCTATACAGGGTGTTCTATAAATTTGAGCCTACCAAAATGTGGCCCGTAAATAAAAATAGGAAAAAAATTTGATATAAATGCTTTATCAAAAAATTGTAATAACTGATAATAATAAAAAATGAAGCGCAAAGAAAATGATAATAGTCTTTTATCGTAGTACAAAGTATGAATAAATAAATAATGTATACATTTTATATCGATACAAATTGATTTACTAAATAAAAATTTCATTTGCTAAATAAATTCAATAGTTTAGTGATATTATGTACTATGTATTTTCGCATTTTGTAATATAGTCCATTTTTATTAATAAGAGCCTAATATTATTCCATCGTTACGTATTTAGTAGTTATTTAAGAATCTGCCTTAAATTGGTTGGTGCACGTAAAGCGCTATCCTGATAGTAACATGCGCGAAGATTTAAGAGAACTACTACGATATAAAGTTATTACTTATTATAACATAATTGCCTCGAGTTGTTGAGTATTTGAAATTTAAGAATATAATGAATCTCCCTTTCTCTCTTCTTCTATGTTTTTATACGATTTCCATTGCAATTGTTTTTTCCTATTCTGGCCTTTTATTTCGTCATAGATCACAATAGTAGATTAGATTCTGTCCCATTCATCGATGACGATTCATCTTTCGATTTCACTCAGATAACAAGCTTTTGTAACCTTGGAAAACGTTGTTGGACCCAGCAATATGATACAAGGAAGAAATATGTTGAATCTGAATAAAAAGAAAGAGAAGACAACAATAATTTATGTCCCTCTTACAGCATAAGATCGAGTAGAGTATTTTCTAATGACCATATGTGATTTAGTCTAAACTGCTAATTTGTTGCATTTATCATTTCCTGCCTTTTGTAATGCTTATTGTGATAACTTACATAATATAGAGATAATATACACACATAATATACATACTTAAATAATAGAGAGATATGTCTGATATTTTATATACATGTTGGATACTCATACCGTGGCGTAATTGAAAGAATGAACAAAAACTTTCAATAACAAATGACTGTCATAATTATAAATTATTATTGATTGCTATTTGTAATCGCTCGTTAATTTGTATATTTACATATTTGTTGCTGAGACATAGAACACTCGCTTTTTAACAGTATAAATATTAGAATTTAGATTTTTATGAACATTTCTTTTTCCAATTCATCACGAATTCCATTCAAATGTTGAAAAGTTCAAATCTGAAATTACAAATTCGCGCGTTCAATTACGTATTTTAAAAAGGCAACTTCATATTTATTGACTATGTTTACTCCATGAAGTTTTCAAATAACGCTGTTTTAATGTATTTCTATTTATATCTTTCAATCTGTTATCTAAGAAATGAAATTGATATTTGTGCTAGTGTTATCTAACTTACCAACTATGTATGTTAATTAAATGATAGTGAACATATACGTTATATATGTATATAATACGCAATTAAAAAGAATAGAAATCAGTTATATTTGTACTAATGTATTATTTTTGGATAAAACTCATTGTTAAACATTCATAGGAAGTTGATTTATTATTAAATTATTAAATACTTTCATAAAATTAATGATGACTTGAACGTGGAAATCTCCAGTTTCACGATAATATTATAAAACTTAACAAGTTTAAGATAAGGTTTTATTTTAATTTTTCATTACTGATCTGCTATTAAAATTTTTTAAAATAACACGTCCAACTTATATGTTTTGAATATATGGGAACAACAATAATTACCTACGAACGAAATTATTTGATGAGAAATGCAAATGCAAATACCTTTAATTCAAGATGAAAAAACAAATTCATCTTGGTCAAGGTAATTAATCTATATTAAGATATTATGAAAATAATTTAAAAGAATATTTGAATCTTTTTACAAGATTATTTTTTATGTTTGGATATATATACTAAAATTATAAAGTAAATTTTAGGAAAGAGAGACGAAAATGGTTTCTATCATTATTATGTGGTACTTGTCTCATATATGCTACAAGAACATCTGTTCCTTTATTAATGCCGATTATAAGTAAAGAGAAACAATGGTCCAAACCAGATTCTGGAGTAATATTGTCTAGTTTTTTTTGGGGTTATACATTAACGCAAGTTGCTAGTGGTTATATTAGCGATAAAATTGGAGGACAAAAAGTATTATTGATCTCTGCTCTTGGATGGTCTATGACAACATTTTTTATGCCAGAGGTCATAGAATTCTTTTCAAAAAATGATAGTTCTGTGTTATTAGTAGCAATAGTGAGAACGATAAATGGTGCATTCCAAGGTATTATGAAATCACTAACATAAATAGCTAAAGTATATAAAAGATGTTTGTTCTTTATATATATAAAAATTGTATATATTACAGGAATGCATTTTCCTAGCATGATTAGTTTAATAAGTCAACGATTGCACGAAACAGAAAGAGCCTCATTCTTTAGTTTATTAACATCAGGATCAGCTCTTGGCACATTGCTCACTGGATCTTTAGGTTCCTATCTGCTGGAAAATTATAATTGGGTAGTAGTTTTCCAAACACTAGGTACATAAATGTATAATTTTGTATTATTTACATTAATATTAACAACCTTATTAATTAATTCACAGTGTGATTTAATTATACAAAAGTATTTAATTTGTTATCTTAGGAGGTTTGAGCTTGGCATGGGCCGTGCTATTAAGTTACCATACTCTACCTTTTAAGGAAAAAGCAGCTTCTACTAAATCAGCTACTAACTACACTTTGCCTTGGTTGAAGCTTTTAAAAAAACCTCCATTCTGGTAATCATTGTGCATGGGATCAATTTGAATTCAGTTATCATAAGTCACACAATTTCTGACACAAATCTTAATATAAAAAGTATATAAAGTTATTTGGATTTATAAAAATATCATGATTACAAATTTATAGATGTATAAGGTTCACATATTAACTATTATTTTCAGGTCATGTGTAATAGGTCATGCTTGTCAAAATAATTGTTTCTTTGTATTACTATCCTGGATGCCAATGTATTTTCATGATACATTTCCAGAAGTAAAGGTAATTAATTATTAGGTAGTCCCAAAAGTTTCCTTTGTTTTATAAGGAAATAATAAATGCACAACATTTTTTATTTTTATTACTTTATTGAATTTTTGAACAAAATGAATTATACATAATTCAATAAAATAATATAAAAGAAAAAATGTTGTGCATCTATTATTTCTTTGTAAAGTGAAAGAAACTTTTAGGACAACCTAATATTAATAAATATTTGTATTTTATACCGTTAGTTATATAACATGTTAAAAATTCTTTTTGTTATATTTAGGGCTGGGTTGTAAACATGGTACCATGGTTATCTATGTTGCCTTGTACATTTTTTGGTAAAGCGCTTTCTGAGAAGATAATAAAAGCAGGGTACTCCATCACAATGACACGTAAAATAATCGAGACAATTTGTTTTGTAACTGAAATTGTAAGCTTATTATTTTTAGGTAAGTATATGTATGTATAATAATGTATGAAGAAATTAAATAGTAAAATTGGTTTTAAAATAATTTCAGCAAAAGTGGAAACTTTTCAAAGTGCAATAATTTGTCTTGCATTTATAATTGGTGGATCAGGTTTTCATAATAATGCAATTGCAGTAAATCCTTCAGATCTTGCACCAAAACATTCTGGAAGTGTATTTGGATTAATGAACACTGTTGGTGCTATACCTGGTATATATAATCATAAATTTACTATTGCAGTAATAGAAAAGATGATAGTAAAAAAGATAATTTTCAGGATTTCTTGGAGTGTACTTTTCTGGATATATATTACATGTAACGCATAGCTGGCCTGTTGTATTTATATTCATTGCTATAATAGATGCATTAGGATGTATAGTATATTTATTATTTGGTTCTGGTCAAGCAATTATATAAAGTGACATGCAACTTATTGTTCTTCTAGTTTATTGTGAATACACCCTATCCTTAAAATTCGGTACAATTGTGTAAATTTTAATTATCTGCGAATAAAACAATAATATTAATTGAGTTGTGTCAATATTGCGAGAAGTTTCGATAGTAATACAAAAATACATTCGTGCGTAGTTTATATGTATATCGATTAACTGATAATTTGATTTTGCTTAAAATTCCATATTATCTTATACGTGTTACGTTTAATTAATCATAATTGTAAAAATTTCAAATATAGTAAATGTCAATAATACAAATTTAAAAGGTTAACACTGATTCAATATAAAATCATACATAATGAAGGAATCTAATAATAATGGTTAAACGCGATATCTATGATATTTCTATGTATGATTTTTCAGTGTATAATACCAAAACATAACTGCTTATAATTTCTAGAACGATAATTTTCTATCAATCGTTACGCGATATTTTACAAAAATAAATGTTAACGTATTACGTCAAATATTAAAATGCTCTTTTAATTGACGATGAAGAAAAACGTAGCCAATGTGATGGTTAGTACGTATATGCGATTGCCACCTACATGAAAATGCCTCTTTATCGGAGATTGGAGCAGCAAGTGCCTGATGCCTTTTTTAACGCGAGCATGTGAACGGATCTCGAGACTCGACTTTTCGACTTGGAGCATCTCGTGAGAATTAATGTACGCAGTAAGGACAATTGCAGAGGTGGAATTTTATTTTTAACGGGACGACCGTGTACTTGTTTACGCGAGGTTTTTGATGAACGTGTGAGTTGTCCGTTGACGCTTGTCGTTTTCACCGATCATTCGGTCGTGCCTGCCTCTGCCTGCTGCCGCGAATGTGGATACTTCATAGTGTGCTGTACTGCTGCTGCCGCCGCTGTGCGTTTGAAGTGCTCCCTACGGCTGATCGCCTTTGGATTTTAACAAGTCTTTCACATTCGTGAACGCTTTGAAACTGGTTCGTTATTGTACCAGACCCCGCCGTGATTGTCACTTGATAGCAACACCCGAGGCGCCAAAGCTGTCCGCATCGGCGCTTTCTTTAGCCCAAGTGGTATCAATGTTGTCTGGCAATGGTGTGTAAGGAGAACGTGGTATCATGGTTTGGGAATCTGTCCAGGTATTAGAAATATTATCAGTTCCTTCTCTAACTAATGCCATATTCTCCTTGTTCGGAAATGGATTGTTATAGTTCTTTTATTCATAGCTCTTCTTTTCGTTTTCCACTATGACCTCTTCATCCTTACCAAATTTCGAACTAACCAAAAAGAACATTCCGCAATTTCATCTTAATTTTATGTCAGAAATTAACATGAATGTATTGGTAAATAAGAAATTATATGGATATCGATTTTCATTAATGTTTAATTTACCCCATTATCGATATATCACTTTTCTGTTTATTATACAGGAGTACCAAGTATGGTAGCAACTGTTTTCCTCTAATTTCGTGTGTATTCAGAATATTATAATGAATTAATAATTCAATCTTTTTATATACATTTGTCTTAAAATGATAAAATACTACATACATTTCATATTGTTATCAACAGTAGTATCATTTAATTTTCCTGTTGAATATGGATGTTGATAAAATTTCAGAAAGCATATTATTAAAAATCTATATATTAAATACCCCATTATAATAAATTGCATGTATGTTTTAATAAGGATTATACACATATAGGATGTAATTAAATTGTTATTCTGATACAATTTTAACAAGTTATAATTTAGTTCATTATAGTTATAATAATGTTGAATAATCAATATTAATTTATTATATCATTTTATTTGATTATTTCTAACAAATAATGTAATTGTCATTTTTATGACAGAAAATTATAAAAGAATTATATATTTTAGCATTTTACGTATAAATAAAAACAGTATAAATTATAAAATACTACAATTTAAAATTAATATATCTTCATTCACATATAAAAAGTTATTCAGAATTAATTATTTTTGTTGATATTTTTGATAATATTTCGTAACAATATTCAATCATTTTCATGAACTATATACTTTTATGTTGATATTATATAAATATATTTTTATATTTTTTAAGATGTCAGTTACTTATTCAGAACTATTTCACGCTCATTACAAATAAAGAAAGAAATATTTGTAATGAGTTCATTATTTATAAAAAAATATATTTCTATATGTGCAGTTATAAACGCATCGATGTCATGTGCACGTTATTAAACATGTGCCTGCCGTTTGAAGTAAGATACCTTGGCACTTGTGTAGAGGATATTGGTAAACGGGACTACAATGATCTCCGTGACACGGAACATCATGCAAATAGTGCCACTGATCTTGCCGAGTTAACAACCTTAGGTGTGGCAGATAAACGCACACGAAGGAAACTTGCGCTCTACATGGCATTATTACATTCTTGTAATTATGCATGTGCTGTAATCTTGTATAAGAATTTGTCAAATTTTGACTATCAAGAAATCTCTAACCTATTAAATGGGACCACCTTTACGCCGGATGATCAACCACTAGAAGAACTCCTCTTATTATATACAATGGCTTTAAATCATCCAGCATTTACATATGAGCAGAAAAGTGTCTTTGGTAATATTTATATAAAGCTTCAAGAAGAAGAAGCTCGTCTGAATCTTTCAAAATTAAATTCATCTTATAAACAAACACAAGTATGTATAATCTTTATGTATTGAATGCATTTATTTATTTATTTATTTATTTATTTATTTATTTATTTATTTATTTATTTATTTATTTATTTAATCTGTAACTTAACTAGTATTCTAAATATTTTATACAGAACTAAATGTTAATTTATATCTGTTTTAACAATAGGGTTGCACACCATGTATGAATACAAACGAAAGATTAATAGACACAGAGATGCAGGGCAGTTGTATGATGGCTCCACCACCAATGCAAACTTATCATGGTAATTTATAATATGATATATGCATACATATATGTATCATATATATAAATGTTAATATTTTTTATATATTATTTGTAGGAGAAATGACAATGAGAAATAATACCATGGTAACTGGAGTTCCCCCTGGTCTTTCCATGCCTCCACCTGGATTATGCCTGCCAACTCCAGAACAAATGCCAATGGGATCAGGTGGTGCAACGCAATACCTTCACCTTGGTTTTCCATCAGTAAATCACATGCCACCATGGACAGGTCAGGTTATGATGGGGAATCAACTGATGTATCACACTGGCGACATGTTGGCTTATCCACCTTCCCCCTTAGTCAGCCGTCAATCGTCACCATCCCAGTCTCGATCTCCTAGTCGCAGTAATTCCCCAATGGGTCGCAGAAATAATACAATGCCGCGCACCTCTTCACAAGTGACTCAGTCTACTTCGAATACCTTAACATCAACGAGTGCCTCTAACAGTCAAACAAGCATCTGCAGCTCAAATGCCAATTCCCTTCCACCACTTCCCACATTGGGTACGAACAGAAGTCATCCTAGTCAACCTCCATTGCTTCCATCACGCTCTGTTCCCTTGTCTATCAGCAGTTCTACTACTTTTTCACGCCATAATAGCATCGAGAATACTCCTTCTACCTTAATTCCGGCAGCACCTCAATCAAAACAACCTCCACCACCACGACTGCGATCTTCGATTTCTGGTGATTCTTTACGAGAAACATTAGGAAAGGAAATGCCAAATTTCAAAGGCAACTTGCAGAATTTTTCTCTCGACGAGGTGAGATAGTAAAGTTTTAAAATAGTTCGTAATTACATAAAACATTTCATAATAAATTTTACTTTATATTTAGTATAAATATATAATAGGATATGTATATACCTTAATAAACGTAATAATATGTGATATATTGTGCAGATCCGAAGAATGAGTGATGAGGACTTGAGGGAGATAGGATTAACACAAAATGCAGTAGGGCAATTACGAAGTATAGTTAAGAGTCAAACTACTAACGGCTTAAATCAAATTTCTACTGATAAAAAATTAGATAGTACTAGCAGCACAACACACACAGTTGTAGATTCAGTTGAAAATGAGGTAATAATTAATAATTTATACTTGATATGTATTAATATATTGTTAACTTTCATTTAATCAATGAAGGAAAATAGATACATAACATAAAATTTTTATTCAGGCTATACCGGGAATGGAGATGTTAAATGATAATGGAAATCAAAGCAGTAAGTCAATGCCATTACAGGAACAGCATCCAGCGATGCATCATCATCATAATCATGCGGCTACACCTAATTTACGGCGATATCCTACTATGCCACCATTAGATCCTGCGCAAATACAAATGTATCCTGCACCACCACCGATGTATGCTGCACAAAATGCACCATGCTATGCCTGTCTTACATTACCTGTTGCCGGGGTACAAAATCGATATTCAAGGTAGGAAAGAAAGTGTACAATTATTAACATTTATCAAAGTTGATTTTTGAATGAACTATGTTTTAAAATATTTTAGGTGCAATGCTCAACACGTATATTGTTTAACACAATTACAAGCCTTGAGGTTAGATCCTGAAAGCAGCAGGCACTGCTCACAGAGTAGTAGTTCTGATAGTACTGGTAGTAGATCTCCGCCAGAGACTCCTCCGGCAGCACCGTGGGTGAGCGGCAGCGAGAGCAATCCACCGCCAGTTACTGATCATCTCAGCTCTGCATCGGTACATTCTACAAGTGCAGTATCACATCCAGCATCCCAACAGTCTATACAATCGGGTCCGGAAAGGCAACGTACTAGAAGAAATCAGACACATGTAATGCGTCATAAAAATCAAATGGTGAATGGCGGTGGGCCACCGAATCTTTCACAATGCGTTTCCTTTCCCGCGCCACCTTCGCAGTCGCAGGTCACGTATCTGCCGCATGGTCATTTCCCGGCTTTGAGACCGAGTAGTGGTATTTATTCTAACTTCTCACATGGACCGTATGCAAGACCAGCTTATCCGACCACGTACCAACCGAATGGTGAAATGATGTACCAATATCCTGGACATCCATCCTCGGGAGGAACACCACCACCTCCACCAAATGCAGCCGCGACACCTGTTCAGGCGCCGTATATGCCACCTACTCCGATTGTTACATATGCACCAGCTGCCGTCCCACCAACGAAAATTTCGTGTTATAATTGTGGCAGTAGTAGTCATCTCGCAGTTGACTGTAAAGATCAAACCATGGAGGATCTTACCAAAAAAGGTAACTTAAAATGTATACGTAATAAAAACAATGTTTATTGAATTTATTAAATTCCATATGTTCCATTATGTACTGTAAATTTGATTATATATAAATTTGATTACTATGTAATATATTTTCAGAAATATATCTCTTATATATAGAATGTTACCATTTATAATTATATGCAAATAAAAGATGGATATTGTTCATAGGTTTTTTGCGATAAATAATATCTTTTCTCTTATTTTTACTTTCAGCTCAATACCGCTTAGATTACAGTATAATGAAACAACCTGGAGAGTGCCCAAGTTCCGACAAGTGATCCCCTGCCGAGGACCATCCAGCAAATTATCATTGTCATCATTACCGTAATTACTGTTACCATCACTGTCATTACTACTGTTACTGCGATCCCGCCACAGCAATACAACCTAAATACCGTTCAAAAGATGACTGCTATCGCTCCTCATGCAAGTTTTCGGTGATTTTTGTAGACATCCCTTGTAGTCAGGATGACGATTTTTTAACAGAGGAAGTTTCGCGATCCGCGGTACCAGGTATACTTTTTACAAGTTCTTATTTATGATAGTAATTCTTAATTATGTAAAAAGATATCGTGTCGTGTACAAAGAGAAAATTGGGAGAAGCATAACGCAGAATGCTCTTATCTATGTTTTTAGAATACATTTTGGAAGGTTTGTGTTAGGTACTGACTCGTGTCTTACCAATGATACGTATGGATTACATATAAACATATACACATACATACTCACACACATTCACAGCACGCCTCAGCCCAATTTCTCACTATTTCTCTAGTAACTAGCCATAAACGAAATACAAGAAAAAAGAACGCATTGTGCTCTGATTAGATGAAACTACCATGTTCGACTATATTTATCATTGATACTTTTACTTCTACTAGTACATCTACTATCACTATTACTACTATTACTATTAAACTATTACTATTACTTCTATTATCGCTACTGAGCCACATTTTTATGTATACATATTTTCTCAATTCTTACGTGCGCAATGTTTGAACGAGTGCAAAAGTGAATGATGAAAACAGAGTAAAACAAAAAAAAGATAAGTTGAGAAGAGTAAAGGATAAATGCACATAAGAAGGAGAGAGAAAAGAAAACAGGAAAGGAGAAAGAAGGAAGAATGAAAGAACAACAAACCATAAGTGTTCGATCGTTTAGCTGCCTTTGCGCTCCTGTGTGTATAAAACTATAAATATACGCCGCTCACCACTCATTTATTAACTTATGAATAGTTAGTTAAATAACAATAATTATCATCCTATTTATATAAATAGTCATGCAATCACGTGCAACTTAAGCAATTTTATACGAGTTTTATTGATCGCCCGTCTTTTTTAAGTATAAGCAATGCGTTATATGCGTTTAAAATCTCGTTAGTAAGTAATAAACAAAAGAAAGAATAACGACTTGAATATGTACTAGTGTTAGGTATGAGTGGAGTGGCAATCTGCGTTGAACTCATCTTGTCAACAAGTTGCTACTGCATTTAAACCAATTCTTAATTAAACAAACACCGTTAGTGAGTGTCAATCTAATTCTATTAAAGTGTATAATTTGGTAAATCTTTGTCTAGTTCCCATACTTACGATGACTTATAATTTTTAATCGTAAGACTCTCATACTATGCATCTGATCTATATGAAATAGATCCTAGATATTTAAAATAGTAAGGACTGAAAAGATATAAAAACGAATGAGAGTGAGTTTGATATGTGTGACTTTAAATACACATGCATTTAAAAACTTCCTTTCAATAGCTTCTGGATATAAAGAATTCTCAGGTGTATTTTTTTTCTTTTTTTTTTTTTTTTTTTTTTTGGTTGGTAATGAATTATTTGGCAGCTAGTCAATAGCCACAAATATTTTGGATCTAATATTTTAGAGTCGCTATTTTGCAGTGATAAAAATTTGACAAGAAGAGACAGTTCAGAGTTGATGATTTTCATGTTACCTTTGAATCTGATTTAACAATTTTATGAAGATGATGATAACTTGCTCTAATGGTATTGTTTTCACGTATTATTGTATATAAAGTGAAAGTCGTTTTTTATTTCTAAACAATACTTCGTTCAAATTCCAAAGAAAGCCAAAAATTAGTTGGGGAAAGTCGGAAAAATAATATTCATATTATATGTATTATAATCTTCAAACTTTTGTCAATTTTTTATAAGAAATTCGACTGTGTCGTAATTACTAGAGTCTGATTCGGTGTTTAGGTAACATTTATTAAAAGTGCCATTTCTGTTGAAACACCCAGTGTCTTCATACCGGTCTATTAGGAAAAAAAAAAGAAAAAAAAAAATGTAAAGGTTGAGGTTTATCTTGCCGTTAGCGTTAGTCAATGATGATTTTTAAAAACTACCTGAGAAAAGTTTCGAAGTGGCTGTGACCGATGAAGAGTGTGTAAAATTCGTATTAAAGCTCTATGAACATTTTTTTCAATTCCATAATACAAAATAATCGAATCCTGGTATTCATGAGTACTTTGTTTTTGAATTAATGTCAAATGTAATTGGCAGATATTGCCTAAGCCAGATTTATGAAACACACACAAACACATTTTTGTATTTTACATTTTAAATTCAGATATGTTGCTTGACAAGAGCAAAAGAAAAATAGCGCAAAGATTTCGTGTGTTTGTATGTGCTTCGTCTACGAAACAAAGGAGTCTGAGTTTGCAACATATATTTAACAAAAATATTGTAAATCTGTCGATTGAATTTTTCTGATAAGATCATCATTTGGGTCATAAATTTGAAATTTTCGTTCGCGGACAAATTTCGTTTTCGAAATTAAATATATTATTAAACTATTTTTAAATATAGGTCCAAATGAATTTGTTTGCATCTTGCTAAATAATAACAATTCATTGTTGACCAAGTGGTATTATAGTCACGATTAGTCGTGCTAGAAGCAGAAGCAATAGTATTATAATTATTAAAATATAACACTTTATTGCTGTTTGCTAACTGTTGACATTGATAATCAAGGGAATATGTTTTAGTATATCTCAGATGTATGTGTCATTGGCAATAAGATGAATGCGATATTTTTTCTCTTAACTGTTAAGCAATACTTCTTAGTATAACAACAGTACATGTTTTTAAAAGTGAATATTGTATAGTATTAATGTTGTAAGCAGCAATAAGGGAGTTCTGTAATTTTGTTGCTAATCTGCAATTATATATAAAAGAGAAGGATCGTTTTAGCAATAATGTCATATTTAATGACATAATATATTACGTAGTTATCTAACAAAAAATTCTATTATAAAGAATGTAACTAAGAAATTGTCGTTTTCATTGCATCGACTACATTCATTTTAATGCATTTCATCAGTTTGATATGTTCAGTTGAAGCGATTGAAAATTTTATGGAAAGTATGTATCTCCTAACTTTTGTTCTTATTTGAATTTTCTTAAGAATACTATCGTTGATAATAATTAATCATCATCGTGGAACGGTGAGGAACTTGTTTCATTAGCTATATCATTGTAGGGGGCTGTCTGCTTTGAATCAAGACTCCTTTGTTTAACAAGTACCGTTAAGTACGCATTTAAATTAATGAAACATGTACATAGGTGGCAGAAAGAAAACACTAAGAAAATTGTGCTTGATGCAATAAGTGCGTTATGTTGTTCAAGTTTGAAAAAAAGTTCAAATGCTCTTGATCAAATCAGTATTATACGGAAAAGAATCAAAAAGTCAAAGAATCATATCACTTGAACAGAAGCCGTAGAGCAAGAGCGTGAGAGATTAGTAGTAGTAATTATAATAAAATGATAATATTAGTATTAATTATAATAATTATAGTAATGATAAACTATATGTTTATATATTATATATTATATATGTGTATATATTATATATAATATGTATATATCATATATATATATATATATATACTACATATGTACTACATATATATATATATACTACATATATACTATATATATATATATATATAAAATAGAGATGTAAACTTTCCGGAAAGATTTGATCATTTTTCAAATGAGAGCTCCTTTCATTTTTAGGAAATGCAGACGAATATTTAAAAAAAGGGAAAAATGAAGGAAAAAAAAAATAAAAAAAAAGCAAAAAAGGCAAAAACATTGACTCGGATGTTGTTGTACATCTTTAATACGTAATTTTGGTTGTTTTCTATAATAATTATTATCTCGTACTTTAATTCTTAGTTTCAGCAATAACTGTTTGTGTTACTAATCTCTATTAGCACTTCTAGCTACTGTTCCTAAAGTGTGTTTCTTTTCGCTTCAGTTAGAACTCACGATTATCTTTTCTCTTTCCTACACGAATTTATTGATAAAATTAGGCTGATGGTAACAATATATTATCAAGTACAAGTAATTAGCTATCTTATATTATAAAAAGCAGCTCAAATGTCTGAAAGCTCGCGTTTCTGGTATATTAAAAAAGAACAAAAAATGCAACACGTATATTTTATATCGCAGTGAAATTGAATAATATCGAACTAAAAGAATACTTTCTCGACACTTTACATCTCTAATGTTAATTAAATAAAATAGGTTGTATTCAAGTGGAATTATAAAAAGTGAAAAAAGAATGTAAAAAAAGACTAGAGCCATGTGTATCTCTTTTTTTTCTCAAATATTTTTGGACATACAGGGGTGTAATTGGGCAGCGGTTAAGATTGTACAGAGAAAGTTAACAGAGAAGGTAGAAATGAACAAAATCTAACGAAATACACATACAGGCACATTTATTGTGCAAACAAAAATACCCAAATATACGTGTATATGCAGACATATATCAAGATACCGTCGGCATAGTGACTTAAAAAGCGCTTACAATTACGATGTATGTACATTTGCTGCGATTTGTGACCGATGTTCGTTGTACAATAATGTTTGCATGAGGTGACCGATGATTCGATAGGTTTGCCCGACTACCGAGACTTACGAAGACAATACGTGCTTTGGACGAGAAAGAAAATAAAATATACTAAAAAGTAAAAAAAAAAAAAAAAAAAGTGGATAGAAAAATAGCATGAAACAGAAAACGCGATACATTATGGGTGAAAGTTGCCATTTCAAAGAAATAGGAACGAGAGAAAGACTATGTCGTTTCTGGGATGGAAATTGTGAAAAAGAAAAACGAATCAAGCGGGTTAAAGCGTGCTGCTTAACGGTTAATGTATAAGAGTAATTACTACCATTTAAACAAGAATAGAAAAATACAAAAAAATTTAGGAGGCATTCTGTGCAAAAGTGAAACTCATTCGGTTTTTGTAGTCGGTCGCTGATGTGAAAGGATCAAATTTTTCGACAAGTAATACTGTTATTGTGGTACGATAAAAAGTGTAATGGGTCAAAACACACAAAAAAACAACAAATTTGAAAATGAAAAAAAATCTGTACGAGGGTTTGTGCCGCTCTACGTCATGTACATAAAAATCGGTGCGAAAGAGGAAGAATGTATGATACGTAAGTATGTATGATATACAGTATGATAGGAGAAAGAAGATTTACATACAGATATGTGATGTGTATATACACATTATATATATACATACATATATGGAAATATTGAGATATATTTGTAAATTCTGTTATTTGAATGCATTATAAATATTTTAACCTCCTGTAATGAAATATTTAATAAAAAACGTTACCAACCAATCCGTCTACACTTTTAGCCGTTGTGTTTAGGATACGTGCGTCTTACGAAATTGTACTTTCATTTATATGCGATGGTACAAAGAAAAGCTGTGTAAATAGACACGCTTCTGTAGAGCAATTACGATTATTTTGCGATATTACCGACAATTATTATCAAATTTGTAACTCTCTGAACAGTGAGATTGTTTAATATACATGATTTCTTTACTTACATGCGATTATAAGACACGATAAGACGTAATGCCATTTGTAAATAAATCGAGAAACTGGTTAAAGTATACTCTTAGTCTATTCTGAAAAATGTGATGAGAATCTAGCATTTAATTATAGATGCACCGCTTAATTCGTTTGTATAAAGTATAGTTTGTATAAAGTTTAAATTCAAATTCAATTGAATAGTACAAGATACGCCAAGATTATTATTTTAAAAGATACGTTGAAGTAAACTTTATAAAAATGTTGCTTTTTTATATACATACGTACATTTCTCGAGACTTCTATATAATGTTCACACAGCAGGAGCGATTCCACAAAAAAAAAAAAAAAAAAAAGAAAAAGAAAGAAAGAATCTAATTGTAAAAGAGCTAAATCTTTCTTAGAGACTTAAACGAAACGATTCGATGCATTGCATTTGCCGGATGGGTAATACATAACAATAATTACATATTGTGTGCTGTAGACAAAAATTATAGTAATTTGTAATACAAATGAATTGAAGTAAATAAAAATAAATTAAATGTATTTTTTGATGTCGTTAAAAGTAAAACTAATAAAATATTCCGCAATAATAATTATTAAATAACTAACGATTCAAGTTGTTTCGATGACCTACATTTGTTTCGTTGCAGAACATTATTTTTACAGCTTGTATTTGTGCGATCGAAGAGGGAATATAATAAGCAACGCAATAACGCCGATATTTTGTTCCTTTTTATATAAACATTATGATCACCTATTTAAATTATCATTGATAAAAAATAGCAAAAATTCGTACGAATATATGTACATATGTATGTTGGATTTCTTTGCTGAAAATTTGCTAAATTCGACATTTCGAGTACAATCGATCCACAGGACTTCCGTTATGTAAGAATGTGCATGTATGGTAAACTAAGCAGTATAGATACCGCATTATAGTTCTACATAAAATAGGTTTTTATTTATTTTGCGTTACGTAGACATTTTTATTATTATGCTTTCGTATCCTTGATTTTTCCATATTAAGACAAACATTTGTAAAACTATGTAAATGGATTAAATGAGGAACTACAAACGATAATGACAGAAAAATTGAATCAATTTTATCAAGAGACGTATATCTTATGTTTGATGTAACTCGTGCAATATGTTTATGCTAAGGTTTTATTATAAGCAACGAATCGTAACGAATGATTTCATTATATGTATGTCGTAATGAATGATTTGTTTCAGCTATAATAGTATATAATACGCTTGTATCCATTACACGTTATCGACATCTACACGGATGTGGTGTGGCGCATCCGGAGAAGTTCGTTAAATTATTACACAAGATCCTGTATATGTTGTGATACGGATTAATTGAATAAACGATATTGAAAAAACGTTTTATATAAAATGAATACATCGTTTTATTATACGTATGTATGTTCCTCGCAGATACATAAGCCGCGTGTTGTAGGACGATGTCAGATATCCTTGACTTTAACTACTATTTCGACGTGCGATCGAATCGAAATTGCAAGGGCGTGATGAAGAAATGATAATCGCGTTTGAGAAATCCCACGATGTAACCGGAGATATTAATTACAGAAGAACGCCTATATTGCATCAGGGGCGTGTATAAAACGGTAGTTGAACGATTATGCTATGAACGAGATAAGGGCGACAGGAAGCTGTACAAAATACTTCAACGTCCGGCCATTCTCTCGTCGTATTCCATTGCACGCAAAACTCATACCGAAACATTCCGCCTATCTTTCCTTCATATTTATTCCTCTACTTCTCACTTTCTGTTCTTAATTCTGTCCTATCCTACATATCTGCACGTATATACTCTCGTATACTCTCGTCCGACTAACCTAACTATTCGATGTCCATCTATCTATCGGGACGTGTTCGAAAAGCTGAAGTAGAGGAAGAAGATGGAAGTAGATGGAAGTAGATGGACCTCGAGAGAGGAGAGAGAATCATTTTCTCCTGTATCTATTGTGGGGATCGCATAAGCTCCGCCGCGAGGAGTCGCCGTGTCACGCAGCAGGGTCGATTGAATCGACGAACGAGAGAACGGGCAATAAAAACGCGAGTCGGAGCGAGAAGGATGAAACGAGGTGACCATTGCCAGTAGTGCCACCTGGCCGTGATATAGTTAAGAGAGGAGGGTTAGGGGGTGAGTATTGACGCGACTGCGCGATTTCGTCGACGCGGTGGAAAAGGGTAGCGCTTCCGCGGCAGTGAGAAAGCGCGCTCCGCTGGAGAAACAGAGAGAGAAAGAGAGGAAGGGAGTCGACGAAACGAGAACGAGAGTAGGAGGGGACGGCCTGAAAAGCTCGGGCCAGCCTGGGTTCGATCGCTCAATATTCATCCCTTGGTCGGACGAGAGCGCCCGAGAACAGTAGCTCCAGACGAGGGCACGAATCGACCCTTCCTTCCTTTGCGTCCTCGCCCGCGGAACTGTTCGATCGCGGCACTGTTCCGCCAGAAGACGAAGAACAAGATCAGCAGAAGGATCGTCAGAGCCGGCTGAGAAAAGGATTCACGCACGTCCTCCTCGTTCGTCCGTGGTGATTCGCGGGAGAGATCTGCGGACGTTCTCTCCATTTTTCGTTTAACCGATCAGAATGGAGGGTAAAAAAGTCGAACAGTATTATACTCCGCCGCCGAAGCTTGGTAAATGGGAGGGTTTTAGGGTCTTTTTATGGAACTCCGAGACTGGACAGTTCCTGGGGCGCACAGGCGCTAGTTGGGGTAAGTTTTCGTATCAAATTTATTTCATCTATTTCTCATCCTCTTCTTTGGAAAAATTTATTACGCGCTTCGACTCTGAAATTGAAATCGAACTCAACGTCAGGCCGCGAATTTCATCTTGTCTTGTTCAATAATTTTGGAAAATTATGTAATTTTTTTTTTTTTTTTTTTTTTACGAATACATTTCGATCGCGCTTTCGAGTTTCTCCCCCGAGACAAAATTAAGAGCGACATTTCCTTCGATTTAATTTAAGTCATATTTCGTGCGTAGATTTATTTGTCGAGCTCATCGGATAATTCGTCTGTAGTATGGCGGAAGATCATTCCGGAAAATTCTCTGAAACGTATCAGTCAAAGGTCAGAACTTGAGTATCCCGATTGACATTTAATCGTAACCCCATCTTTCCTGACGTAAAGCGTCGCAACGTACACGCGCACTGCAGATCAGTAACGATGTTATATATCTGGAAAGAACTTTCGTGCTGCATTCGAACGAGTAAAACCGTTCTGATCGTAGTTTAATCGATTTCTCTTTCATAACGTTCATATCATGAAACTATCACATTCGTTCCTTTCCTCTACTTTTCCTTAGCGAAATATTTCAAAGCTGTGTTTAATCTACTATAGAAACTTATTTCTATCACGAATAAGATAACTTGAAGTAGGACTGTTCGTTTGTTTCATTTCAAGAAACGTTCTTTGCCATTCTGCCAAAAAAGATCATACACGGGTCTTTGGTGCGACGGAAATCAGATATTTAAATAAAAAATGTTGTATTACAAACTTCTTGTTTTATCTAGAACGTATCCTGTTCTAGATAAAGCTGGCTTTTTCATCGTTTCCGTATTATCCTTTTCATGTATTGGAAGATTCTCAATTGGATCTTTAAAAGAAATGTACGGAGGGGCGGTAACCTCGCGATTTTCATCGTCCTAGTTTCGTCTTTTGTAATACGTATGATGTAATATGTACGAGAGGCAAGGCATAGGGTTAAACAGTGTTCCTAATTTTTGAGTCTAACGTTAGAAAGATTTATTTCTTTGTCAATTCCAAGTGAAAAATGTGTCGTATATTGCTATTCCGATTTGGGATTCGGGATGGGAGGACAAAAATATTAAAACTACCTCTAGAGTGCATAATACAGTACTTGGATATTATAGATTTATATTCTTTACATTTGTTCTTTATATTTTCATTAATTTTTTATTCAATTATATAAATATATTATTAATCTAAAATATCATATTTGATGCAATTGCAATGACTATGAGAATTCCGTGGGATACTACTGGATGACGCATACAAACGAATTCTCCATGTATCGTATCTGTCGTGTTATGTAATACAATTGCGAGATTTGGTCGATGACGGTCCAATATCACGGTATTCTAGATAATATATTGAATGACCGATCTTTTAATCGGCCAAAAAAAAGAAACGAAAAAATTAAAACAATTATTTTTGTACAATTACAAAACAATGGACGGAAGATTGCAAATATTAGATATACGTGAAATTTAATATTCTATTTAGAAACTAGGTTTATTGTACATTGCAAGATTGTAATTACTACTAATTACAAAGCAATAATTTGGTCATGGTCATAGATATTGGTCAGACAATGTCATATAATGTCATATAATGTAAATTCCATTTTATACAACATGCAATATATTTCTGTCTTTCTTCTCTAAGCTGAAAAACTAACATGTTAAATAAGTAAACTTCTTCTATTGTATACAAGAATTATTATTCTACAAAAAAGTTATTTTAGTTTCACTAGTATACATCTTATCGTTAGCATATTTCTTCAAAATTTCTATTACAAAATCTATCTGTAATAGAATTGTTGCACGGATGATTGGGTCACATTTTTTACATTTATCTATGTATAACAAATTCTTAATAATTTCTTTAATTGGCTAGTAATTTTCGATTTGATGCACTAATTAAAAATTTTTTTAAAGTACGTGTACCACTTTTAAGAAACAAAGCAAGTTAGTATAAAATTATAGGATTGGCTCGTTAGGGTACGGGGTGGGAGTCAGGTTTAAAAATCGGATTGTTTATTTAAATCTTTTCGTGATTAAAGAAGCTTCGGTACAGCGAGCAAATATTATCGTGACTCGTACTCGACGTTATCATTTGGTTATATATAACGCATAAATTTCGGAAATCTTTTTTGTAAACTTTTTGACATTCGCTGAATTCTCCATTTTCTTACAGCATTAACGAGACAATTCGGTCGGTCGTTGTGTTATTGTGTTAGCATACTTAAAGCAGCTTATTCTATTCGCCTTTGCGAGCTATATTCTTTCCATGTTCCACTGTCTTTTGTCCCCTCTTCTTCTCCCGAAGTTGATCGACTTCCACCAAAATCAATACAATCCAACGGTCTTACCATTCTGTAGGAATAGCTTGCTCTGATTTTACACGGTTCGCTTGTGCCTCGTTTTAACTTTTAATAAACTTTGTTATTCGATCTACTAGCTGAGGAGATAGAATATAAACTGTATAGAATATCATAAATAGCGTTTCTCAAATATTTAATCATATTTGAATATTTGAATATCCTACTATCTTATATACTACCTATCCTAATATCTTATTTCGTGCTAACAAATATTCTTTACTAATATTTACATTATTTGTGGTGTTTCTTTTCAAACACGAATATGATAGCATTGTGTACTAATACGAATGAAATTTTTAATCCTTAATCTTGAACGCGTTAATAATAAATGATATTTCAGTAGAATCTAGAATTCATCGTTGCAACATGAGGTGCTTCTTCGAGCTTGTGGGCTTAAGTGACTGCAGTGATTTCACTTAGGGATGTGTTAATTTAATAAATATAGGCAAATATAGGCACGGGCAATGCTTGCTTTTAAATAAATGGGATTGCACAAAAGTAAATCGCGTGATAATAATTTTGTATAATATTGTAATCGTTTTATAATCTGCCCCAAGAAATACAGAACAGGGTAGTACGTATATCCGACGAATAAGATTAAAAATGCATTCTTGAAAGTAGGTTTCTGGACAAAAGATACATCAAACGATATTATATTTTCATCCAAATACGGCGCACTATTACGGTTGCTGTAGTAACGTTACATTTTCACGGTTTTTTTGAGATATCGATCACTTCGTATGCGGAACGCGGCGGCGCTACAAACGTAGAAGCCATCACGGTTCTTTCATGAAGTAGGTCATTGATATTGTTACACCTACGTTGGCGTTTCTATACAGAAAATGCCAATCTTTATAGTATTTGCTATCGATACTCTTACCCCGG
Organism: Bombus waltoni; assembly: GCA_014737395.1. NCBI lineage: Eukaryota > Metazoa > Arthropoda > Insecta > Hymenoptera > Apidae > Bombus > Bombus waltoni. Next base: position 1,429,402 of record JACXII010000037.1, read on the forward strand.
AAACAAGGAAATAGGATCGTGACAGGGAACGAGATTTCTTTTGTAAAATTTTTATCGAAAGTAACAAATTTGCGACGAAGACATCGCCTCAATCCTATTCCTTGTTTAGATTTCCCAGATTCGTTCAGCGCGTTTGCAGATTGATTTTAAACGAATGAACCGCGTTCTAGAGGGATGAGAAAGAAATTATTTGAGTATCGAAGAAAATCTTAGTCTCTAACTCGAACTTTCTTTGTTCTTTGTCAATCATTTTTTGTAAAGCTACTGGAGATATGTACGTAACGTTAAAACGATCAGCGGAGGACATTTTTCTTAAATGAGGACGAAATAAGAGCAACCAGTTTAACGTAACGATACGTAATTTTACGATACGAATATTGGTAGGACGTAGAGAACTATGACTGGAGGGATCAATAACCTACTTTGGTCTTCTTATGCGATGTAAGGGAATTCTAACCGCTAGTATTAAGATTCTTCTATGAGATATAATTCTGTTTCTAATTCTAAATTCTACCGTGTAAATGCAAAATTCACGAATCGTTGAAAATGTTTAATTTCCATTGTATAAAAAGAAATAAAAATGTAATCAAGACAATATGTTAAAAAGATAAATATTGTGAAAAAAATATATTATAGAAAAGGAATGAATCGCTGGGTTTTATACCAAAATTTGGTGTAGTGCCAAGTGGAACTACAACTTTGTTCAACCTTGTAGACAAATTTTCTAAATTAAATTTAATTGCCGATTATTACAAAAATAGAGAAATTGGCTATAGTTTTAAAGATTCAACTATAGTACTAATATCTTTCTAATAACAAAATACTCAATAAATTTATTTGCTAAAAATGATTCGATAGAAGCTTACTATATAGTCCTTCTAATAATCTTTTACAACGTTTGCAATCCGATGCAAGTATAGGTACGTGTTATGATTCTTTGAAAATAAATTGCTTGAAATGGATATTCATCAATGATTCTTATTGTAAACTCGCAGCATCACTTACTCAATACCAATTCAGGCCAATTAGATCTCGGATCATAAGTGTCTCAGAATTGCAGAGTTCAGTTGCTGTGCGTATCCACAAAAGGAATTGTTACAATAAAACATTTGCCTTGCTTCAATTGGCTAAAGTGTCCGAGATCTGCGTTCTTATACTTCGTCGTACTTCAAGTTATCTTTTAATAGACTTCGGAGATCTTTTGCGCGCATGCTGTTTTTATCTTAAAAAAAAGATCAATTTACCATACTGATCTCTGTATATGGTTCAAACGATCCGATAATAGTTAAAGTAAAATTATTACGGAGTAATAGACATCTTTGGAAAAGATACAACAGAAAATTCAATCGACATTTAGAGAATATTTACATAATTTAAAAAAACTAACAATTTCTTATTTTTCAATTGCAGCCAAAATCTTGTTATTCTACGTTATTTTCTATGCGGTACTGGCTGGTTTCTTCGGAGCGATGTTAACTGTTTTCTATCAGACGCTAGACCCGAATGCACCGAAATGGCAATTGGATGCTTCCTTGATCGGAAGCAACCCCGGACTTGGTTTTAGGCCTATGCCTCCTTCAAGCAATGTCGAAAGTACCTTAATTTGGTACAAAGCAAGTGACGAAGGCAATTTCTTGCATTGGACCAGAGAATTGGACAAGTTCCTCGAAGGTAATTTGTTTCTCAATTTTAGTTATTAACTTTTTTTTTTTTTTTTACATAACGTAAGATATCGGACAAAAATTTTGTACCGCCATAAATTTGAAGTAATTATTCTGCCAAGATTAATCAGTTAAAAATCACGCAGTTGAATATAACGTATCTCTCAGAGTACCTAAAATTATGTAATGTAAAATTATGTAAGACAATGCTGTCTTGCATCGTTAATAAAATATTTACTAGATACAGATGTTCAGTAATACCATTTCCATAGATCTATTACGACGCTAATATTAACCGATAAGCGAGAAAATAGTCTTTGTCGTAACGAGCCAGTTACGTCAGGAACCCGTTAAGTCCGGTCAAGGTGGGACCGATCTTTGGATCAGAGTTTCGATGCTTTTACATTCCACAATATATAATCATATACGTAAAATTATATACGATATTATATAATATATAAAATTGGATGATAGAAAAAGATATACAAAATTAGAAACAGCTTTCGGACGAATTTTACCAAAACAACAAACAAAATTCGAATCAATATCTTGATGCGTTGCTTCACTGCCCTGGGTGTCCTAGGATTAATCAATGTCCATGATAATTAAATAAACAATTCACTTTAAATCTATTTAGAATATCAAAAACCTGCTGCCACGACAAATGGTGCCCAGAAGAGGATGATGTGCGACTATGGTAAACCACCAGCACCCGGCAAAGTTTGTGACGTTGACATGACCACGTGGGGACAGTGTACGAAGAAACACAAATATGGATACAACAAATCTGCTCCTTGCATTTTCCTCAAGTTGAACAAGGTACGTGATATTAAAAACATTACCACGATATCATTATACATATTCTTCTTATTATGTTCTTATTATGTTATGTGCTATTAAATAGCCGAGAAACTTGGCAAGCGTTATTTTTATTACGAGACTCTCGATTTTTACGTAAGCAATATTAATAAATCCGATGCTCTAGATTTTCGGCTGGAAGCCCGAATATTATAACGACACGAAGAACCTGCCAAGCACAATGCCAACCGATCTTCAAGAACACATCAAACAAGAGGAACACGCTAACAGATTGGATACCGTGTGGGTGTCATGTTCCGGTGAAAATCCCGCTGATGTCGAGAACATGGGTGCCATTCAATATATTCCACGTCGTGGTTTTCCTGGATACTACTTCCCTTTCACAAATACCCCTGGATACCTCAGTCCCCTGGTAGCTGTCTTCTTCGAAAAGCCTAAATGTGAGTTGCGATTAAACGACAATAACCTATCCTTAATCTTTAAACGATTTTGAATATTTCGTTAATTTTCAGACGGTGTGTTGATCAATATAGAATGTAAAGCTTGGGCGCACAATATCATTCACGACAGATTCGAGAGGCGTGGCTCGGTACATTTCGAACTGATGGTGGATTAAGCGTCGTACTCGTTACCTTTTACAAGATCACTACCAACTGCGTCCAAGAATATATAGGAGGAAGAAGAATAAAAAAAATTTCTTTTTTAATCAATCTCGCTGGCGGATCGTGACCACTCCTTCTTCCCTCCGGTTTTCTCTGCCGACGATACCGCCTTAACCGCGTAATTTCTTGTCGTTTTAACGTAGCTCTCTCAGAGGTTCACCGATCATTTCTCGTCATCTTCATCTTCGTCACGATTCTCTTCATTGCAACACCACGCGATAATAGTTACTGTCGTTTTTCACACAAATCGCGCTGCTCGCTCTCATTACGAAGGCGCCGTTCTTCGAAAACATCGTTACGCGAGTTCGTTTCATTGAGCATACAGAGATTTCTCATAAACGCCGCGTGTTTCCGTCGTCCTCGCTTCCACAATGGTAAAGGCATTTTATCATAGGCTCATAAAACGGACCAGTGAAATTGGCTATGTACAAGCTATATATCTGTATATGTATATGTATTTATATATACGTACGCACGTGCGCGTATGTATCAGGATGCACAAAAAAAAAAAGACAGTCTAGCGGAAAAATTCTGCACAAAAAACCGCGGCGGTATCACTTCTTTTTATCGGGGGCGAAGAGGAGTGGTCGTACCATTGTGATCTAAATATCGTTCGGGATATCAGTTGCAGCGCGTAAGAGATTTCCCTTACTTTTTTGCCCCTTTTGCGAATTTTTCGCTTTTCGTCGTCTGCTAATTTCTCGGTCTCGTTGCGGGCTTTGATGCACGTGTAACGTTCTTTTTGTCTCTTCTTTTCTCTCTCTCTCTCTCTCTCTCTCTCTCTCAAAGTTATATTGATATTCGCCTAGCCAACGAGACTCGCTAACGTGTAGGGTACACCGAGGATAATTGATACTCTTAGTTCGTGCCACGTAGACGTATTAAACAGCAAAAAGAAAAAAAAAAAGCAAAATGTTAGTATCTTTATGCCCGTCGGTACGGTGCACCCGGCACGGTGGAACTTTTGATTTCGAATTCCACGAAGAAGCTCTCGGACGCGGCTCTCGGCGAATCTCGATCGAAAGTTCCGTCGTTTCGGGATGAAAGGTGAGGGATGTCTGAAATAATCGAAATTCATATACACGCGCGCACGCGCACATGCATACGCAAAAGCTAATAGAGACAAGTCGAAGGGAAGAGAGTCTGTTTCGCGCGAGTTCGTCAACGAACTGGTCGAAACGAGACAGCAGGAGACTAATTAATTGATTTGATAAGAACGATCGCATTGTTACCGAAGGTTTCGTGCGGTGGAACTTTTGATTGGAAATCCGGCAATTTTTACTGGCTTTGTAATAAATTTCTAGTTTGTTATTTCGAACGATGGAATAATATTGCGAACCGTTAGCAATTAAAAATAAAACTTCTAATTTAATTAACGAAGAACAGGTCATCCTTGGATTTTAATTTGAAGTTCCGCCAGTACGCAGATAGATTACGCTGTGTTGTATACAGTGGATGTAATTAATGGTGGTAACGTAAAGTAGTGATTAGTCGAGTGGGAAGTATTAATAAAATAGAAATAAAATCAATAAAAAACGATAAAGAAAAGAAATAATAACGATGGTTATTACCTTTCATTATCGAAAAGCTAATACGAAACTATTGAACGAAAGCAATCGATGTGTTTCGTTGTGTGTTCCTTTTTCTTTCATATACTTAAAGGAAAAAATTCAATTTTTGTCGAATTGCTCAAATCTTTCGGAAAGTGAAAGAACTTTGAAAGGCGAAGATAATAAATTCGTCAGTTACCGCCATTAACGTTAATAAATGTACATAGATACAAGATTCGAAGCAAATAAGAGCGAAGGATACCAAAATTTCGTTGGATTTCGATTTGTCGAGAAACAGCGCGCAGTTTGCACGGGAAAGTTTAATCAGCCTAGTGATAATCGTACAACACCGTATGGAATATGTATTTATGATTATATTGTACCGCATGATAATATCTAGTGCTAGTCCACGCAATCGTATAGTCGATAGGTTGTATCCTATAGTCTGGAGATCAGAGGAATCGTGTTCTGTTTCGACAGTACTTAATTTACTTTGCTACTTAATATTCTATCTGTTTGTATGTCGTATACGATGATTTCTTTCTTTCTTTCTCTGTCTTTTCATCCCGCTGAGATGATTTTTGTATGTCAACCGATACTTTCCTTTGCTTTGTAAATTGCAATTTTACATTTCACATTCCTATGTTCCTATTCTTCTCTGTAGCAACCAACGATAACGGTATGTACCTAATGTAAACGAAATCGAATGTCTGTCGTCTGATCTCCATTCTTCATGGCTTGAATTTAGAAGCAAAGCTGGTTGTTCCGAGAGCTTGTTCGTTTTTCGAAGGACAGCGTTTGCGCGGTGGTCGTCGCCCTTGGCATCTGGGATCCTTGGCGGTTCATGATGCTTATTGAAATTACGACGGGACGGGCTTACGTCGTGAATTTAATCTTAATCAAACGACGAGGAACATTATTCCTCGTTTTAATTGTTTGCAAACGCTTATACATTCACTACCAAAGTTATACTGCCATTATATGATCTGTTATCTATTATATACAAACTTTTGGATTCCGTTGCATTTTACATTGTTTTACCTGCGTGTTGTGTACTGCGTAAAACGATTAAGCTATAGTTAACCGATTCTCATACCGATGATCTTTCTTTGGGATTGACGAAATGGCAATCCTATTTTAATTGGAAATTATCGATTTACACGAAAATAATCGACTTTGATAGCGTAAGCGATCGGTACTACAGAGTGAAAAGAAGATCCTCTTCATTAAATTCTCGATGAAAGCGTAGAAAAGGCTCGATCGCATTTGATTATATGGACGAAAAGACAAAGTACAAAGGCTATAGATCAAGCGATCCGAACGGGCGGCGACTTCGAATGTGAGCGCTGCCAAAAACAAGATCAATAATTTTATTGCTATTTATTAATCGACGTAACGTGCGATTATTAATTACCATTAGTATTATTATTATTATAATTATTATCGTCATTAATACTATTATTCTTACTATTCTCATCATTATCATTATCATCATCATCATCATCATTATTATTATTATTATTATTATTATTATTTTTACTATTACCATTATTAGTATTATTGTTAATTTTTAAGTCCTCGCCCGGAGCCATATTGAGATATGAGAAAAAACTTAATATAGATTAATCGTCGACAACACTATTAACTTTTAAGAAAAAAAAAAAAAAAGGAAAGGAAGAAAGGATGAGGCAGACGGAAATGAAAATGGGCTAAAAATCAGAACGTACTAATGGAAAAAAGACGTGGATACCGATGATAATGAAAACGATGATGAATTATGCGTTGATGGTATAAAGTAATATTAGGAATTATTACACTTGTATCCAGTGCACTGATCGAGAACGATTATATATGTATATTCATCATTGTGAATGAGTTGTTTCTAATAATGAACATCCGTTGTTAAAGTATAAAGATTACGTTACAGGCCAGCGTGAGCAAGAAGGAAGAGAATTGAAAGAGAGCCGGGAAAAGCTTGATCAGGTTCGGTGGGATTATTAGTAGTCATGTTTAAAGTATCTTAGCTTGCCGTAATCGAAAGCCCGTTTCTCGAAATCCAATGGTGAAATTTCAACGAGAACAATCCCGTACTATCCCGTAGGCTATATTTATTCTCCAGATTCTATTTGGAACATGTTTCCTGTGTGATAATCGTTAACTCAATTAGCGGTTTAAGTATGTATGAATTATGTGCGTGAGACGTATGCGTATGAGAGTAGATAAAAACAAACTGGCAGCATTTTAAGGTTTGAGGTACGTTTCAAGATATATGGAGTACATATTATAAAATTATATATACATTTAAAGTAACGATAATTATATGATATACATATACGTTATAAATGCACATAAGGTTAATATTATTAAAAATGATTTTAACGTAATTCCTGAATAGCCGGTAACATTAGTAAAAATTCGACAGAACTCGCGATGTTGTATGAAATGTGAACGCTAAGAAAAACAGAGGTAATAAATGGTGAGAAAATAATATTAAGACGATTAATCTGAATAAGTCAAATTAATTTTAAGTGTGATTCGTATATTATAACGCATATATGCATGTATACCGGTTATAATACTATTTGTTGAATTATCTGATCATATGTGTATTTATATCTATAAGACATTTAAAGGTTTTTCTTTGTTATATACATTTGTTTCGACATTAAATCGATGCATACAAAAGTATGCATCACAAGGAAAAGGAGGAAAACACATAGATCTAGAATTACATGTGTATGTATCTATAAGACACTTAAAGACATTTCTTTGTTGTATACATTAGTTTCGACATTAAATCGATGCATACAAAAGTATGCATCACACAAGAAAAAGGAGAAAAACAACATAGATCTAGAATTACATGTGTATGTGTCTGTAAGACATTTAAAGATATTTCTTTGTTGTATACATTTGTTTCGACATTAAATCGGTGCATACAAAAGTATGCATCACAAGAAGAAAGAAGAGAATAATGTAGATATAGAATTATATGTGTATGTATCTATAAGATATTTAAAGGTATTTCTTTGTTGTATACATTTGTTTCGACATTAAATCGGTGCATACAAAAGTATGCATCACAAAAAGAAAGAAGAGAATAATGTAGGTATAGAATTACATGCGTGTGTATCTATAAGACATTTAAAGGTTTTTCTTTGCTGTATACATTTGTTTCGACATTCAATCGATGCATACAAGAGTATGCATCATAAAACTATGCATTACAAGAAGAAGGTAAAGAATAATATAGATATAGAATTATATGTGTATGTATCTATAAGACATTTAAAGGTTTTTCTTTGCTGTATACATTTGTTTCGACATTCAATCGATGCATACAAGAGTATGCATCATAAAACTATGCATTACAAGAAGAAGGTAAAGAATAATATAGATATAGAATTACATGTGTATGTATTTATAAGACATTTAAATGTTTTTCTTTGCTGTATACATTTGTTTCGACATTCAATCGATGCATACAAGAGTATGCATCATAAAACTATGCATTACAAGAAGAAGGTAAAGAATAATATAGATCTAGAATTACATGTGTATGTATCTATAAGACATTTAAAGGTTTTTTCTTTGCTGTATACATTTGTTTCGACATTAAATCGATGCATACAAAAGTATGCATCACAAAACTATGCATTACAAGAAGAAGGTAAAGAATAATATAGATATAGAATTACATGTGTATGTATTTATAAGACATTTAAATGTTTTTCTTTGCTGTATACATTTGTTTCGACATTCAATCGATGCATACAAAAGTATGCATCACAAAACTATGCATTACAAGAAGAAGGTAAAGAATAATATAGATATAGAATTACATGTGTATGTATCTATAAGACATTTAAATGTTTTTCTTTGCTGTATACATTTGTTTCGACATTAAATCGATGCATACAAGAGTATGCATCGCAAAACTGCATTACAAGAAGAAGGTAGAGAATAATATAGGTATAAAATTACATGTGTATGTATCTATAAGACATTTAAAGGTTTTTCTTTGTTGTATGCATTTGTTTCGACATTAAATCGATGCATACAAAAGTGTGCATCGCAAAACTGCATTACGAGAAGAAGGTAGAGAATAATATAGATATAGAATTACATGTGTATGTATCTGTAAGACATTTAAAGATTTTTCTTTGTTGTATGCATTTGTTTCGACATTAAATCGATGCATACAAAAGTATGCATCGTAAGAAAAAGATTGAGCGTCATATAGATATAGAACTAGATTAAGATTTCGACGTAAAGTCGATAAAAGAACGAACGAATATGTGTGATATACAAGATATATGATCACAAACGTCAACATCAAATTTCTGTGTCGGGACACCGTGTCGTTGGTTCTTAATGTTAGATTTATCTTCACGTTCTCCACTTCCCTCTGATTCTGCTTCAACGATTTCCAATTGCTTTGTAAAATCGACTCGAATTTTCCTATTATTAGCGCCAACGCTTAAACAAAATAGTTAAATATCGAGGTTCAAGCATTCGCAACGTTGAACGACTGCGGAGCCAAGAAAACTCTACTTCTGCTTTTGATCTTGCCGAAATAAATTTCAGTCGTTAAAACAAGATATCGCGACTTGATGTCTCGGGAAAGAAAATTAGCGTGAACACGTTAATATTCTTTAGTAGTTAATATACCCCATAACTGCATCTGCTCTTCACATCTTTGCTACTTTTTATGTATAGGGAAGAGGTTCGTCAACAGAAATTAATTGAACGTCATATTACGACATAGAATAGTAAAACGAACACTCCTTGCTCTAAGGAGTAGATGTAAAACACCATAAACGTTTCTGCAGGAATTTTTCATATATCGATCAATAAGATTTTACCGTAGACTACGAAGACTCGAACTTAGTATAACGCGAAATCATTGTAAATTTTGTCGTTCTGGAATATTGTTTCGAGTCTTCGTACATCTACATTTGTTGTTGTCGATTAAGAAAAATTATGTATTTATTATTAGATGTTTAAATATATTGTCGTTGATACTAATATGATCTGCGCCAATATATCGTTGTCAGAAATGTCGGACGAGGTGAAACGAGTATGTTGAACAATCGTTTCAACTCGGATAGTTTATAATCCATAAAGCTATGAACACTTGAAATATTGATACTTACTATAGAATGTAATTTATCCTTGCTATCGATCTGATAATAACCGATGATCGCAAGCAAAAGGGATATAGTAACAAACATAAGATCGCTTTTATTCTTTCACTAACTTTGTGTTGTGATTTTAAAAAATTCAGTTCAGAAAGTTTTAAAACGATCGGAACAATCGAAACGATCGCAAACAACAAAGATTTCTAATAACAATTAGTGAGATAGAGATTAATATTAATAGTACTATGAAAAAGTTCCAAAGTTTAAAACAATATCTATTCCAAGAAATTTGTCTTTCGAGAACTTTTCATATGTACGAACTTCTATCTCGTTGTGATATCACCATTGATTTCGAAACTAGCGTTTCAATCGCGGCGACAAGATCTTTAAGCATGGATATTTAATAATAATTTAAGACGAGATGGCATGGCTGTTGATATCATTATGCTTGAAATGTGTTATGAAAAATAAACAGAATGTATAAAAGCCCTTTCACATTTTGATTTCACTCTTTAAACATAATTACGATAAAATGGATCGAAGGAAATAATCATGCTGTTAATGATAAAAATATTGCAGTAACTAACTAAACTAGTTATTGCACAAATAATACGAATTTTCTTAAAGATTATCGATCTTGGTTTTTTCAATTATTTTATTTAATATTTTTACATAAAACGATCAGATACATAATTTACTTACATACATAAATTTAGAATATAGTATCTAACAATAATGTCATTTAAATTAATGTATGCAGCAATATTTCGTTTCGAATCTAAACAGCAGTTATTCATTTAAAGACTTGAAAATATCAATATCGTTTATTTCATTATGTCAGTCTTGACATATTATACCAACGAAGTGTAATACCTGTATGTACTTTTTGATACTGCTCAAAAACAAGTTAAAACCGGTTTTCCTAGAATATCTTATCTAAATTATATGTAATTATACTTACGGAATTAAGTGATGATAAGTCTAATCGATTTATTGCTACATACAATTATCTTTTATTCCTAATATGAAGAAAATCGTTAATATCAACGCGATAAAAGACAGACAGAGTAAGAGAAATAAATATTTCGTAGCATCGACTGTGAAACACTTATCTCCCTATTCAATTTGTGTGCGACGCGCGGCTTTAAACTTTAAACGAATGAGAAGACATTTTGTTCCAGCCAATCAGGAGTCAGTTAGACGAAGTTTTGGCGCGAATGTCACTGAATATTGCAGTGAACAGCACTGTCTGAAAGGCGTAGTGTCGAGATGTATCGTCTTTTAAAGTGAGCGATTTCAACTATGTAATTTTTCTACCATTATTCTATCGTCTCCTGTCGACTATTATCAGGTTCGTTTTACTAATAAGTTCTTATTTGGTACCTTGTTACGTTAGCGAAATTTTATAATGTTTCAAACTTTTTCTGCTTGTCTGTTACCAACAGCTTGTGTCATGAGTTTTTCAAACAGAATTTGAGTTTGATTATTGCTTCATTTTGACACAATTGATTTAGTTTTATACATTGACTCTAAATGCTTGGTTATTATTTGTTATCGTTTGTTATTATCATTTGTTAACGTTTAATTTATTTTAACAAAGATAGAGGTACGTATACCTTTATATTGTTTTCTTATCCTTTCAGGAGTAACAGGCATTCAATTAATATGTAATATGATTAAATTATGAACACTTGTATGGTTTATCAAGAATATAGATTCATTTAAGTTTTATAATATTTTATAAAATTTTATTATATTATATATTTATATATTTTTTAATATATGTATTTATTATATTTACCATATACAAGTAATTGAAATAGATTTTATATTTTGCTACACTTCAATCATGAAATCTCTAGGAACAATTTTGTTATTTTTGTTAATGAGTCAAACTACATGTCCAGACATGTTTCAAGGCTACGTGCAATTCGTATATGTTGTTAACATGTTCGCCTCGGGCATTTTTATCTAATTTTATCTTGCAAGCATTCTTGCATTTCTACAACACGTTGCTGTCTATCATGTTTATTCTGTGCTTAGTCAATGATAGGATACAAAAAAGAATTGCGTGTTAAGTTTATTCTACATTCTGTTAATGATTTATATTTATTCAAAAATTGATATTTTTGGATTCAAATTTAATTTCAATTCCAACCGTTAGTAGCGCTGTAATCGTATTCTATGGAAAGTCGGTAATGTCGCAAATGACATAGAAACAACAAGTTTTCGCAGTAATAGGTTCTAAATATAAAGTAAAAAAGTGATTGTTCTTAAAACAATTTCAAGTTGTCAGTTTCAAGTCATATCTCTGTTAAAAGTAGCAAGTTCAATAACGTGAAAAGACAATAATAATAATAATTATTATTATTATTGCTTTTATATCTATAAATTTATGTATATATAGTGACATATTACGTTATACATACACATGGATTTTGTAAAAAACTTTGAATTATTAATTACCAGCGATCTAATCAATAAGTCGGCAAGTTTGGTTTGTTAGACGCCATGATCATGGACCTGTTTTTAAAATTAATTCATTGATAGGAGGATTAGATATTTAAGGCGATTCTTTCGTTTATTTTGTCCGATTCTCTCAGTCGGACGACACACGGCAATGACATTAATGACACAGTGGGCAGGATGTGATTAATTCAGATTACTCGTCATGTGTGACTCACATTATGTGCATGCGCGCGGCTCAAGTGACGAAAAGAGAGAGAAGGTAACTACCAATAGTACAAGTGCTGTGAATCGCATACACGAGCTGCCACCAGGCACTAAGGTCGCACACACGAGGTTTGACCTTAGCCCCCAATTTGTTTTACGACGATCAAGTCGAGGAAATCGTTTTCGCAGCCTTCTTTATTGCGATAGCTACTCAATGACTATGTCATACAGGTGTATTAACATCAAGTACTATGGCCATTTCTGATCATATTTTAATAAAGACTGTAAATATATTTAATTCATACGCTTATCAAAAGATACATTAAAATAAATAAAAAATATATTTTTTTTAACTAGTTGCCTGTAACAAAATGTTTTTACATTTAACAAAAGTATAATATATTATGTAAAAAACAAACAGTAGATATTTAAAAAAATAGAAAAATAAAAAATGTAATAACGAAAATTAATCAGTTACTATCAAATAATGTTAACGTTAAATTAGTAACATAATGGAATAAAATTAATTATCACTAATTTTACCAGACCCGGTCAAAAAACCGGTTTCAAAATTTAATTTAAAATTGTATATTCATATTATCTGATTAATCAATTTCTCAATTTTTGCTAATATAAAAATTTACATAAAGTTAAATTTTGAAACTGATCGTTTGACCGGGCCTGGTAAGGTTAGTGTTAATATTGGGTTTCCTATTTTTAATATTGAGTTTTATCGGTTCAATGTTTTTCCATTTCTGTTGCAATTATTTCATTGTGTTTATAATAGCAACAATAATAATTAAACGTTTAAGCTTTTGTTTAGAGAAATAGAAAGCTTAAACTTAAGCTTTGAAATCGAATTTACTTAAGTGCATGTTGCAATAGTCTTAAGTAGAACAGTAACTGAATAATCTGAGAGAAACCACCTGCTCTTAAAAACTAGTTGCGTTAAGTCTGAACAGTGAACAGTAGATCGCGCCACTGAACTTTGATTACTTTCGCTTATAATACGAAATCGATATAAACATTACTTTCCTTTTTACTTATTAGAAGTTTCTAAAAATTTGATCAAAGAATATGTTTAATCCATACTTTTATTCATATAAATATATTTTTAATACGTATCTATGCAAATAAGGCACATTGCCACGTTGTAATCTAATGGCATTAAATTCACTAGTACACATTTTTAATTTTCAACTAAGATTCATAAAATATTTGTATTTATTTTTAAGTAATATTAATACTAATATTAACTAATTGATAATTTTTAGGGGCTTATTATATAATACTGAAAAGTTATTATGCAGATATATCAATTATTTACTAAAATTGATTTCGATTATCCTTCTTAAATTCACATACCCTTTCTCTCACTAATGCTTTAAATGTACAAGCTTAGAAATAATATTAAAGTATCACGCATGACTTAAAATACAAGAAAAGTACCATACATCCGAAGGTGTAATTCAAACATTAGATTACTACCAAGCATTGAAATCTTCATATACGTCGGTTTGAACAGCCGAAAACCTGTTCAATTCACTTTAACCTGAATACACCGAGACAAAGAGATTGTGTTATAGGCGTGGCAGACGAGGGAACATCATACCATTATACCATAACCATGGTATTTTATACGTTAAAATTATAAATTACTTGAAAAATATTAAAAATTGAATTTTCTAAAATGTATATAAAGTTTAATTTGGCTAATGGTAATTAATATTTGTAAAAAAATTCCCATAAGATGATTTAATACGCATCGACACCATGATCCAGCACACTGACGGCAATGGATAACAACTACCAGGACAATTTTGTGTACGTGCGTGATTGACACGTCATGGCAATGGACGGTTTGATGACGATGGTGGGGGTTTAAGGAGGGGCAGAGAGAAAGAGAAAGTGGCAAGAAAATAATAGCGGGGAACGAGATAGAGAAGAAGCCTGCACGGATGAAGCGTGTTTAGTCAACCTGGTGGCGCTGGACAACCAACTGTCGGCGGCGGAGAAACTGTTAGCCGACTTCGAGGAACTCACGGTTTCGGCGCAGCGAATCTACAGTGCTGTTGGTCGTGTTGTTCCACATTCAACTGTGGATTGTTTGTCGTGCGTTCATCATACCAGAATCGCGAAGAAAATCTCGATACGTGGTTAGTGCGTAACTTTCGAGTAGAGAAAAATAGTCATTCATTTGAAAACGCGATGGTCAGCAAGGATTCGAAAATGGTCACCCCGGAGTTGGCAAATCCCTATCTGAAACCGCCGAGCATTTCAGCGAGCCAGTCATTTAAAAATTTTATTTACAACCGTGAGACCGGTGCCTTTTTCGGCAGAACAGCCAGTAGCTGGGGTAAGTTGTGATGATCGATATAATCGCCGATCGAAATTGTATCGAGTATTCTATTAATTTCGGATTGAAATCGGAGCAATGATCCTTTTCAATCGATTTTTCAAAAACAAATCATTTCATTTTAATGTCAGCTTTATTTTTTATATTTAATGATGTATGTGTACATGGCAATATAGTCCTTGATAAGATGTCAACATTTCAATATTTTTTCTGTTTTCGTAACTTTACAATTCATAAGAGTACAGTTCAAAATATAATTACTTTTTCTTAAATGCATACATGAGTGAACGCATCTCTAGAGAAATGTACAGAATAATTCACAAAGTAAGATAGAAAATATTTTCACCAAGTGCTATACATGTCCGTTATTTTATATAAAAAACTTGTTTACTTCATATATCATTCCGTTGTTCGAGTAAATATTGCGAAACATTAACTATAATGACAAAAGTATACGTTATTTTTTAAACAGTTTCATATGTTTATTGGTCTTATTTCATGGGAAAAGGAATGAAAGAAGAAGAGATAGAAAGAAAGGAACTAACCTTTGTGGGTAACTTTTCTAGGCAAGTAAATAGAGACAACAGGTAGAAGCGATACTATGATCCTTTCGATCAACAGATATATTTTTCTTTCTTAGAGATTATAAAATTTATAAAAGAACTATAAACTTTACTTTCGGACTTTTTCTTTCCGAAAACAAATTTCGGACTGGAAAAAGTCCGAAAATAAATTGTATAGATATTTTATAAGTTTTGTACAAGTGCATCAAATGAATAGCAGAATCAACTAGTTTTATTTCCTAGGGCTCGTTACTTGATTGAAGGATCATTTTTGTCCGTAGACTTCGGTTTAATAAAGCTAATTCGATTTTTCAATTAATGTTTTAATTAGTGTTCTTATCTTTTAAAACGACGAGAATGTGAATTAAAAATTCACAGATAAAAGAAACACTGGCAAAAGAAACTATAGTATGAATTTTATTAAGCACGTGTTTAACACATTAAATTCATTTATATCAATATTTCAAAATACTACAAGTGCGCGTAAGAATATGACAATTTTAATTATAAATTCGGAATACATTGTTCCACACTAAAGAATAATTTTTATTTCTAATAGCAACCCTATTTTAACAAATGATCTAAATGCAAAATTTAAAGCGTAAAATATGAATTTGCATAAATATCTACAGCCTGATTATGACAACCATCAAATACCTATTTTATACTGTCTATTTATGTAACCATCTAACATTTTAGAAATGACTTTTGTTTTTGCGTCATATAGTTTTAAAAAATTATTTTACAAATAATTGTATTGGACAAAATATTTAAAAAATGCAAGTTTTATCTTTTATAAATGATAGAACATCATGAATTTTTTATGTGATGTTACCATATATTTCAATCTAGGTTGGCATGGTAACAGATGGAAACACACCCTTCAGAAGGGTAGAACGCCGCGTTATATCAATGTTGGGCGCCATATCGAAATGAGATTATCTGTTAACACTTTTTTGATGTTTCCAATATAGAAATTGCATTTGAATTTGCCCACCTTTTTCACTAATAGAAAATTATATCATGTACCTAACAAGCTATTTCAACCTGCAGATTTAGCTAAATTTGCACCCTAAATTTCATAAAATCATTGAAAAATATACTTTTAGCTGAATGAATGTATATACTTATATTTTATGAATATATATACGTTACTTTAGTATGAATATTTAATAGCAAAACAATATACTTATACATATAAATTGAGTTGAGTGTCGAGAAGCAAAATATTATTAATAAGAGGGATATATAATTTCATTCAACCAAGCAGTAGCGTGTCTGCTCTTGAAAACTGATCTATAGAGCATCGAGTTACGAATGTTACGATAACTTGTCTGCAGTTGTTTCGATAGTAAACAGAAGACCCACAAAATGCATAGAAAGCTAGAAAGAGAAACGCGAGTTTGCGTCTTCTTTCGTTTAATTAGCTCAGAAGCCTGTCGCTGTTTTGTAGTTTCTTGCAAATTGTATTCACTGTTAAAATATATCCTACGATTTATCCCAGCCTTGAGACTAGCCTCGCCGTCATATTATATACCCTTGTATTATTTCCTCAGTTCTATTCAACCGCTTAGAATGTTTACTCTGTTGCGTTCTAGGTATCGACGAATCATAAAATGCCAGGGTCCTCTTGTACAATCGAACTAATTAGTGAAATCTTACAGATCATTAGTACAAATTTTATATTACAAATTGTGCGATTATCTTGTTTAATGTAACGTTGTAAAATCGTAAAGGGAAAGTTTATATCTTGCCATTTGTCAATTCGCTAATATCATTAAGTTAGTAAACTATTATGCAAGAGTCATGTCAAAAGAAATGCGTATCTTAACTGAAGTTTCTCGTTTGTTTACACATAACTAAGAATATAAATGTACTGTTACCATACTAATTATAAAAAATAAGTAAAAGATATTGAAACACAAAGTAACACGTTTTAGAAAGGATCATTAAAATCAAAATGAACTCATGGAATTAAATTTATAGAATTGTTCCAAGTAAATTTAACAAATTAACGAAGAATGTAGACTTACGAATATCTTAAGCTGGACAGAAAGCAAATTTAACGATTAAGCACGCGCATATAACCTTGATTAGTTTAGCCAAAATAAAGGTAACGGCAAGAAAAAAAAAAGGAAGGGAGAGAAAAAGACGGAAGCGCGAAGCGCGGCTAATTCGCGGTGCACACAACGGTTTGTTCGGCTGAATAGCAATTGTTAAACTTCCTTTAGCGCAAACGCGTACAACGAGGTCAATTGGCGTTAAATGGAGGCATTACGGCATTATGTAACTTAGGGCCATTCCGAAGGGTACACCCACGCGATCATATCATACCATAGTTTTCGTTCAGCATCGCTCTCCCGAAAATTTCGAAAATTAATTTCAAATTCGACGCGTACAGACGACTCCAACACTTCCGCTCTTTGTTCAAGAGATTTTGTCGTAGGTTCCTGAAATAACAGTTCTGAATATGTTATCTCTATCTCCAAGATCTAGATATGATATAATGATTTGTTTAAGCTTTACATTTATGAAACCTAACATCATTTTAGTTAAGGGAATAATACACCATAGGATAAGTAAAGAAATGGAACCTAAGTAGGGTTATGTTTCACCTATGAAATATTATAACGAATACTTAGAAGGAGAAGGAGAGGGGGATGATGTAGCATGAAAAAGTCAGACGTAAATAACGAACAATATTTTGTGTTTTGAAATAAATATATTGAACGTTAAAGTTTCGTTTATCATTTATCAAACAGTGAAGAATAAAAGATAAAATTAATATGAATATTTTATTCAAATATGCTTTGAAAACAGTCGAGCCTCTTCTTTGTTACCTTTAAAAGCACAAAAAGTAACTTTCTGAGTCATCGGTTTACAGCGTTTTTATAATACTTTGCATTTTTATTTATATGCTGTACTTTGGCATTTTGTGTATACTTACAACTAATTGTAAGCAAGATAGATCACACCTACATGTTTTTGATGTCAATTTATTAGAGATGTTTCGGAAATCTGCGCGAGGAGGAAGATGTCAAGAGTCAATCGCAATGATTTTTTCAATATGCTGACGTCTGGTAGATCTAATGGAATTAATCGACGCGTGGTGGTACGCCGTGTAATATAGGTTAATTACATTAATCGTTGCCTCAATTCAAAGGAAGATCCAAGCGTGTGGTCAAGTGGAACAATTCAATTATGTACCGATTCAATGTCTCGCAAGGTCGCTTCTCGGATTCCACTCTTCACTAAAATGACCTCTTGAGTATCGCTTTGGTACCAAGAACTTCCTAACCCGTCTGCGTTCGTAAAACTATCTCGTACAATTATCTAGTTACTGTTACTCGATATAAGTTTGAAGTTATGTTTTAAAAGTTTACCGCTCCTATTACTTAGTGGAATGAGGATCGAAGTTCGAAAATGGTAGGTAAATGAAATGCACATACATAGATGGGAAAAAGCATAAGTAGAATTAAATAGACAGATTATATTCTCAGTGCGTAAAACTGAGAAGACATTCTTGCATTTGCGTATTACTCGCAGACGATACTTACGTTTATGAAAGACTCGGTACACTTGAAACACATTTAACAAATTCAGTTTATACTTTACTGTTACTGATACATAGTAATGTGAAACTATGCAAAAGTTGGACGGAAATGTGTATAAATTGAAAACGGAAATATGGAAAACGAGACTCGGATGTAGTACGATTGAGCGCTGTGCCGTGTCGTTAATTGCTCCGCTTCAATCCTGGAAATTACTTGGATATTTTTCAATCCTTTTCTAAGCTCGACGAACATGAATTAAATGAAATCTGACATCAATGGACAATGATGAAATTTGATACGTTTTTCTTGTAATCAGTGGTTTGAACTTGATAGGTAATTAAATTTTGTTCTTCAGGTAAAATAGGATTATTCTATTTGACATTCTACGGGGTATTGGCTGCATTGGTTGCAATTTGCTTCTGGGGTTTCTTTCAAACGTTAGATCCAAGGATACCGAGGTGGCAATTAGAACGTTCAATAATCGGAACAAATCCTGGTAAACATATATTTAGCAAAATAATTGCAAATGAATATTTTTACACGTAGAAAGTACAGGGCAAAACATGATAATTCATACATTTTGAAGTTTTAAGATAGAAAACTCAACAAAAACGTATTTATCAGGTTTTTCTCCTGTGATGTTCACGTGAATGTTCGTTACTGTACGTCCTTATTTATAGGATTAGGATTTAGGCCACAGCCACCGCTCGAAAATGTAGAAAGTACCTTAATTTGGTACAGAGGAACTGATAGCGAGAACTTTAAATTCTGGGTTGATTCTCTAGAATCGTTTCTGAAAGGTAATATCGGAATATAATATTCTTATTTAATATAATTCATATTTAATTTATAATTATATAGAATAATATTATTGTGTAATTAAAAATTTTGTATAATTTTATTTTATAATTAAAAGTTACAAAATAAGAGATAAAAGAAATTACGATCAATAATAATTTTTCAGATTACATAACGCCAGGTTCGGTTCCCGGTCTTGGTGCGAATATTAATAAATGCGATTACAATCAACCGCCACCTCCTGGTAAAGTCTGTGATGTTGATGTTAAAAACTGGTATCCTTGTACGAAAGAAAACAAGTATAATTATCATAAATCTGCACCATGTATATTCTTAAAGCTTAATAAGGTAACATTTGGAAGCACGTTAACTTATAGTATTCTTAAAGAGTCTGCTCTTCTATGATTAAGGTATAAATATATATTTCTAGATATACGCTTGGAGACCGGAATTCTACAATGATACCAATTCGTTGCCACAGAACATGCCTGTCGATCTCAAAGAGCATATCATGGGATTAAAGAATACTCGTCACCTTGACACGATTTGGGTATCTTGCGAAGGAGAGAATCCTGCAGATCAAGAAAATATAGGACCAATTGAGTATATCCCACGAAGAGGATTTCCCGGTTATTTTTATCCTTTCGAAAATTCAGAGGGTTACCTCAGTCCGCTGGTAGCTATACACTTCGTCCGACCTCGCAGTAAGTGTTTAAGAAATAAACAAAAATTTCGGACGGTCCTGACTTTTTGATCCTTTAATGCTTTGACTTTACAAATGATTAGAGAGTTAATTTGGTTAATCTGGAAAAAGTCATATGAAGTAAATAATTTTCTTTCTACAAAATTTTTTGAATATTTTTATATGGAAAAAAAATATTTTGTTGCAGCTGGGATTTTAATAAACGTAGAGTGCAAGGCGTGGGCGAAAAACATAAAACACAGCCGTCACGACAAAATGGGTGTAGTCCATTTCGAAATGATGATAGATTAATGCCCCCTAAGTACATCTCTCTGGTCTCTCCTTTGTTAGCGTACAGAAATGCAATGCGAATCTCATGTTTTCTTATTCTTCCACATAGATAAACACTTTTCAAACGACTCTCGAAGCCGTCAGAAATCGATGACCGCTGCCAAAGTGTGGAAGAAACTTTTGTCAAGTACAAAGTTGAAAGGACTTTTGATGTTTGCACTATCAAAAGTTTAATTTCTATTCAATTTCTACGTATTGAGAAAAGGATGTAATTTCCAAATCATTTTACGACTTTATATTTCTAGTTTGGTTTAGCAGGATAAAGAATTTATGAGAAAATCATACGATTAAAGTAACCTTTACTTTGTTCAGGATATTAAAAATAATGTATTTATGAAGAAGAAACAAAGTATATTTATTATATATGAAAATAAGCTTCTTTTATTGATAAACAATGATTATGTGTTCCAAAGTTATGTTTTAATAATGAATATAGACAATCGTTCTTTACTTAGTGCTACAGCTGAGTATAATATATCATTTCTATGTTACAATTTCAGTTGTATAATTACATTGTAATTAATCAATACGAATGTTGGCTTACTTCAGATTTTAATTTAATTTCAACCTACTTGCATTAGTTTTGGTTTGGATAATAATTTTTGTTAATTGAATCTCATGCAAGATTTGTGTTATTTCTAGAATATTAATGGTAAATATTTAATGTTTTAAAACAGACGAATATATATGTCTTAAATTGTTAAGGTATTGAATGGAAACTAACTGCTTAAGAAACTATATGGCTGCTATATAGATATTATTTTGGAGATTTTTTGTCGCGAAAATTCACATCTACTAATATCTCTTGAGAATAGATCTCTTAAATAAAATAACAAAGATAAGATATATACATATAACACGTAATATATATTTTATCTTTGTATATATACATATATATATTTTTCGCTTCTGAAATATGTAAATGTATTATATGTATACATATATTTTTATAGATAAGACTTTTTTCTTTTAAACTACCTATTTTTGTCATCTATTTCAATGATATTAAACACTTACTAAAAAACAATTTTTCGAAAGAGAAGACTTCAATATCTGTTTATTGATAGCAACAAGTTATATAAACAAAACTATGTACCTATACGACAAACATGAAATTTTACTCAATCTTATTTCAATCTTAGTTAATGTCAATATTTTTATGTTTGTAATTCAAGCATTGCGACTATTTAAATTTATTACTGCATTTATTGTTCAATATTAAAACGAGTTAATAAACTATTGCCATAGACATTCTAATCATGACAGATTACTGGTATGTGTTATTATTTGTCTACAGCTTTACATTAAAAATAATGGATCGATAATGGTTTTTTATTTGTATCAAATTTTTATATAACTTTCGAAAAACATTTTAAACATTTTAATTCTTATGAACTAAATGGGCATATGCATGCAAATGTATGGATGGTGTAAATAAATACTTATAGTCAAATGCGCATATGCATATTTATAAGACTATCATTTAAATGAATGTTTGTAAATATATTTATATTAGTATACATATATTTATAAGAAATTGGTACATAAAAATATAAATTTCACTTATTGTTTTCTTTTATTATTCCAGTTGGATTGGGAATAAGTTGTTTTTGAAAATTTCTTTTTTTGGATTAAAAATCAGGACCATATACTCGAACGAATGATTTACAAAGTTAAATTTACATTTATGAAGGAATTTATCAAAATAGGACTATGTAGTTACATATTACGTATATCATAATTAGACCGGATAATTAAAGTGAGTTTCGTATTTTGAAAACATTACAACTATGTAAAATATCGTTTTATAGAAGAAGAAACGTTATTTTTTTTATTTTTGAAGTGCCTTGATTGAATACAATGAGTCTGTATTCTTTCGCCATTGTTTTATTAAATATGGTATTAGCTATATATAATAAATTAGAAAATTCAAGATTGTAAATGTAATAACACTTCACAGTTTCAGCATATAATTATTATCCAGAATTTGTTCAATTTCAAAAGTTGTTTTTATTTATATGTATAGTTGGATACATCATTATTATTATCAGCTTAAAACTATTTCCTAAGCAAGTCTGTATAGTAAACTCTACAAACGACATAAGTACATATATTCAATAAGTACCTATACCTAAGTATAATGATTCGAATAATTAATTTGGATGTTGCAGAGTTTCGAGATCCTGATACCTTCCATCAGTCTCTCTTCTTAATTCTTGAGTAGATCGCAAAGGATAATCGTAACTTCTTATATTTTTAGCAGAAAAGATAATCGTATATTTTACTCATTGTTGTAGATTTTACATTGTTATTTAATTGTAATAAAAATATTACTGGGAAAACTATCGAAAAACTCGTAAACGTTTGAGTATGAAAAACTTGCAAAAACATTATTGTTCATATACGAAATTATTTATAGTATCTTAAAAGAACATTCTATAGAAATTAAAAAATTGATTTCAGATTACTCCTTTTGCACCAATTTATTTCTTAATTTGATTGACATTAACTGAAGATTCAAATATTAGCGAAGGTAATTCTTTTTGACTTATCATGAAAAAGATACTTAAAAATTATTTATTTGCAATATATATTATGTCTTGTACACGAGCCAATATAAATAAACAACATTGAAAATATAACGAGGTAATAACATGTTCCTTTGCATTTTTCTTACGCCTTGCTATTTATCACGGTAAATCGTGAAAAAAGTAAAAGATATAAACGCTGTATATACAATGCATTCTTCTTTGTTACGTTTATGTTTACTCGCATAGTTAATGTTATAAGCATCGTTAAATGTACAGAACAATTTCATTAATCTCGCAAATCTGGTGTATTTTAAATACACTTCTCCTTTTTTTTTTTTTTTTTTTGATGTTTCGAATCACAATTGGTTTCTCAAAACCATTTATTTTATAATAAGTACCAGCAGCTACATAATATATTCTCTCTTAAGATATAAACGGTTCATACGAAAAAAAATTTTTAGTTTAATGAAAAATAATGTCGATAACGATTTATCTAAATTTCGTCTTTATAATCATAATAAGTGCCGATGAGTAATAAATATTTTATTTTGCAGCATATTCGTCAACAGTGAAAATAACCATGGAATCAAAACGGATGCATGGCCAATCCAACGGATCGGATATACGTATAATAGCATTTTCTGATTGCTGCTTACGCGCCTGTTATATTTCTACAAATCCTAATTTTTCAATTAATGTTTCTAATTTACCAAAATTGTATCGATTGGTTTTTCCGAATTTACAGCGTACGTAAGCATCTTGCATTCTGACTGCTGCATCATTTTATTTTGCTTTTTGTACAAACACAAGTGCGATCATTCGTCGATCATAAGTTCAAAATGTACCATGCCATGTTGCTGGTCATTGGTTGTATCGTGTTTGATATTCTTTGCCCAAGCTCGACATTTCACATTGATTATTCTGTTCCCTGAAAAAGTAAATGACAATTTTTTAATAAGTCTTTCGAAAAAGGAAACTACTATACGAAGATCACAACAGATAAACATGCTAAGTCTATTTATATAAATATATTTTGTTTTTCCCCTGTAATCTTCATAATATATTATGTGTATCTTCATATATCAAACTATTAGATTCGAGCTTCTCAAATTTGAAGTGTTTCGAAATTCTGAAACATCTCTATTCTTGTTTCCATGCTATGTTATCCGAGGCTTAAAATATTAGTTCTTATAAGAATTTCGCAGTACATTGTTCATAAATGTAATTCTATTGCATCGTATTGCTTGTGTATAAAAGGTGTATTGACTAATGAAATCAATTGCGAGACGAGAAAACAGGTGTACGTAATTTTAAAACTGTTTAGCCGATGACACCTTTCATGTCACAATGCACTGGATTTTACTGGTTTTAGCTGGAGTGTATCATTTGCTTACCATATATACAAGCAGGTCGGTCAATAGCTAAGTAACTAGTTAATAAAATATGAGAACGATCCGTAATCTTATTTTATCAACCGAAAGCCGATCGCTTATCACGTATCTCGAAAATTAACGAAATTTTAAGATTTCAAAATTTAGAAATTTTTTATCGAATATCTACTTCAACGCGTATTTACAAGATAAAGAGATTTGGGATTTCATAAGCGTATTTAGATAATAAAAGGCTTCAAGATTTGGAACTTCATTTCGAAAATTTCATCCAACAATGAGTTCTGTTTAAACGATAAAGAGTTACAGATTTGAAACTTCATACTGAAAATGCCTTCTAAGATGTATTTAAACAACAAAGAGTTGTAATATCTACTTACTTGCTGGCCGAAGAAAATGTACAGCAGCAACAGGACTTAAATAACCAGGAATATTTTGATATGGATAATAATATCCAGGAAATCCGTGACTTTCGGGATAATAGTTCAGTTCACCAATTATTTCATTATCATGAGGATATGCACCTTCGCAAGATATCCACACGGTATTCAACTACAAGAACAATAGAAGTAGAGGTATAAAATGCTATACTAATTGGCAAACTTTATCTTTATACATTTCTCTGCCTATATTTATTTTATATAATTTGTTCTATATTCGAACATAGTCAGTCATTCTTGCAGTACTTTTGAAATGTGTTTTAAATATCAACTGATACAATTAACTGACCGACTAACTAACCCATGAACTGTTGATTGATTTAATATGTTGCACAAGACTTGGTGGCATATCGCTCGGTAAATCTTCGGTGTTGTTATAATATTCTGGCACCCAACCGTATATCTGAGAAGTAACATGTTTACAAATTAATGGATAAATACAGGCAAACGCTACAACAAATATGGTAAAATAATACTAAATAAAAATTCCAAGTTAATTACTATGTAAATTCGATAAATTCGATCAAATTACTTTCATTTTTTGCACGACCAATAAAGTGTATTATTGGTGGAATCAGTAAGTAATATAATCATAATATTATACCCTGTTTAATTTAATAAAGACACAAGGAGCTGAGTTGTTGAAACCATATTGCTGACTAGGTGAGCAGGGCCCCCAATTGTTCACATCAACTGCACAAACATGTCCAGGCTTAACTGGCGTGTTGTAATTACAAATCTGTTGATTTCTACCGCCATTTGGTAATATCGACGAATTGATATATTCTACGAAAAATGGACAATATTAATATCGTAATAATCCTTCTTTCTTTAACATGTATTTAATTATTGACTAATACAGTCATTCTGCTATCGATCTATGTTATAATTTACCTTCTAAAAATTTATCTAATAGGCCCGTCCACTTCTGCACCGAGTTGGGATCTGATGAACTATACCAAATTAAGGATCTCTCATCAGTGTTGTCGGAGATTGGCCGAAATCCTAGACCTATGAACAATTAAAAATATTCTACTGTTAGTCATTACATAATAATGGTATTCGCGGTACCTTCTGAAATGGTGAGTAAAGCAAATTATACAAGGTATCCTACCTAAGCACGAGTGAATTAAACATCTCCGTTATTTTCAGGGATATGAAAAAGATTTATCTACAAAAGCGACATCGTATGGAGAAGACTATTCTGGTAATCACTTTCTTTGTAAGTGGAAGATTTATGAAAGTTTCAAGGTCAGCCTTAGCTTATTGAATTATACGTGAATAACATAAAGTTAAATATATCATTTTGTTCTATACGATCGATGCGTTTGTTGTGCATGTACTTACTATCTCTGATTATCGAAATTAGTGTTCGATTTTCATTCAAGTGACCAGCATGATATAATGAATAACGACTTGATTTTCTCTTTCATAAAGTATATTTATATTTTCCCAAATATATAGTAGAGAATATATAAATTTACCTGGATTGGTTCCTATTATACTTTCCTCCAGAATCCACCTTGGTTTTTCATAACTTAGTGTAGCTAACAGTCCTTTCATGCAAATAGCAAAGAGCAAGGCCAACACGCTGAAGAAGCAAGCATAGAATGCTCCAGTGATGGCTGGAATAAAATAGAAAATGGATCTGTTAACTTAAGCGATCGTTTTATATTATTGTACTCGATAAATTAGGGAAGAAATTTCGACTATTTCTATTCCACTTTATTACCAAGTACATCTTTGTACGTGAAAATAATTTACCATTATGTCCTAGGTTGTTTGGCGCAATAGACGCAACTTGTACGAATGAAACATCCAAATTATTTCAAATGATTTTTGCTTTCCATTCTGCGTAATACAGCGTTAATCCATGTACGCTAGTTATAAAAGCACGTGGCCTCGAAAATTTTCACCATTTCAACGATTGAAAGGAAAATATTTAAAGCGTGGGCACTGTGCCAAAGTCCGATCTAAATATAGTTCCTTTTTTAAGAGTAGTACACGCTACTGTAATGGTTACTTCTGCTTCTTGTTCTTGATCGCGAACAATTTTTAAATGCATATTCGTTTCCTATATTTATATATATATATATATATATATATATATATATATGTAATATATACATAAATATAAATATATAATATTTAATATATAAATATAATATAATATATATAATATATAATAATAAATATATATAAATAATATACAATATATAATATATAAATATATATATATTATATTATATTTATATATTAAATATTATATAAATATATATATATAAATATATATAATATATATAAATATAATATATATAATATATAAATATTTATATATATAAATATATAAATATTATATAAATATATATATATAAATATATATATATAAATATATATATAATATATATAAATATAATATATATAAATATAATATATATAATATATAAATATTTATATATATATATATAATGAAACTTGATAGTACTCAAATATTAATTAAATGGCAGAAATTAAATTGATTACACTTTATCGCTATAGATAAAACTGACGTTTCATTTCATTGTAATAGCTAAACGATAGTGGTCAGTTTATTGGTTGTCCTTTTATCGCCAAACATCATATTTTAATTAATATAGTATCGTTTCAATGGCATTCTGTTCTAAAATGAAGTATCAGAAATTAAAGTGAAGTAGAACGATACTACGTCCGAAGATAGTGTGGTGAGTGCACATGTAATAATTATAGGCTCAGAATTCCATATTTATTGAAGTGGCTCAACCTGTTTTACAGGAAACGGAATAATTGTGTGTGTACACTGCACACATATAATGAAACATTTACAGATTCAAAACACGTTTCTGTTTCGGTTGAATGACACGATATGGGTAAAACCTGATTATAACGTTTTACTAGTCGTTAAAAATTTTACGCAAATTTGAGATTTTACTGATATGTAATGTGTAGGCAAAGAAATATATCGATGTTAAAATTGACGTTAGCTTTACGTACGATAGCGCACGAAAAAAACAACCTTTCAAACGTACCGTTTTGTAATTTTTGTTTTCTGCTTTGAATGGGAGGATAAAGAAAATTTTTTCGTCAACACGTTCGCTGGTGGGTGTGCGCGCACAGTAACTAAGTAAATTCGCAGTAATTACTGTAGTTAAAACTTCCTATCTTTTTTTTCCGTTTCCAGAGCTCAATTTATTGTTTGTCGACTGAGTCGCAAAATTTAACGACACTGGGAACACGTGTGGCTATTTACGCATACGTGCTAACAACATAAAATACGAGTGTTTAAAATTCAAATTGCTTTGGCCTTTATTTTTCCTGTTCATCTAGTACACCAATATCACAAGAAAATTGTGATTCGAACATTATCGCTTCAAGATAATTGAAGTAGTAGGAATCGAGATCGAGCATTTTTTATTCGACGTAAAAATGATAAAAAGTAGATGAAATAATTACTTGGAATAAAATAACAAATATATATGACGATGACATTCTTTGCAAATAAATCCCAAAATCTTATCTGAGAAATAAATTATTTTACAATATGATATTTTGTAACAGATATTACAAGTATATCACATTTATGCTCTTACCGCATTAGGAGACATTAGAAGCATTAATATCAATAAATCGTGACAGAAGTTACTTCCGCTCTAATAAATCTTATTCTTTCATCTTCTCGCTCGCCTGTTCTTTCACTTTCTCCCCTCTTCTCTCTTTCTCTTCTCCACACAGAGAAAATCTGATAAAAGTAAAAGGTATAAACGCGTTTTCAAGGCAAATACACTGCTCCGCCACCGAAAGTTACAAAACAAAAAATTAGGTTTTGTAATGTGTCTACTATATATTTTCTATTTAATTTATTTGGGAATTTAGTATCTACAAAACTGAGGAACATTCCGCTTAGTTGTTAATAAACTGTAACTTATCGAGTAAATTTTGTATACCAAGCTTTTATTTATTATTTCTATACAAAAATAAATATCTAGGAGTTATACCCGGGCGGATAAAAATAATATAAATTTACATAAAGCGATCTTGATAAAATCATAGCTAACTCTATCGCGCGAAACAAGTAGAATGGTATCTATCAATATTGAAGGTTAATACCTGTAGATATACATAGACGATGATTTGCGCAGGTTTTGAATGATTTATAGCGGAGATTATATAAACCTCCAATTTTAATTTAAAATATAACATCGACATACACACGTATACATATCGTAGAATACCGATTATTTTAGCATATTTAACACTGATATGGATATTTTACTTGAGTTTTAAAAGACAATTAAACGAAATTAACGTTGGATTAAATGGAATTGGATGCCTAAATTATACTATAAATCGGTTGTAACTTTTCAAACAGGTACTGAGGTTCCAATATGCAGTTATTCCTAATGCAGTTTTGATTACGTGTTCAGTTAAATATATATTCAGGAACGGCATGCACATGTTTCTTTGCTCGATAAGCTATTCAGGACTCGAAGTTGATGCTGGAAACGGTTGCTCTTCTGCTGTCAGATCTATAAGAAAATACATTTTTTTTGTTGATTGACCGTTTTGATTTATCTTTTCCGGTAAATAATCGATGAAAGGGTCTATATGAGAAAATCTGTTATACTATCCGAAATTATTCAACGCAATAAAAATTCAAATTTTTCCTTACCATTAATCGATGCTCGAGTCTTGCGCCCTAAAATAAACCTTATAATAAAACTTGGTGTTCGTGAAACTGAATTTATTACATACACGTATATAGGTTACGTTTGAAATCTACCTTAAAAATGCTTGGTTGCTGCTAGTCATCTATGTTATGTTAATACGTTCTAAGGTTCGTGTATTATTTGCGTAATCTCGCCGTGGAAACTTTCCACTTTCTTTTTTATTATCGACGGAATTTATCGGTGTACTATCGTATATCACTAGATATATAAATTATCTACTGTTAGGTATTCTATAATTAAAGGGGAATATTACTCAAATGTCACTGCAAAGATAAGTTGTAGCTACTGGCTATGTACTGTGTAATTATTTTAACGTATTGGCATTATAACAATTAAATATTGCCGAAATGAAATGCAATTTACTATTGGCGTTTAAAAGTACAGCAGTTTAAGCGAAACAAACGATCGTGGATTTATCTTTTATATAAATAATCATTTCACATGAAATATCTTTTATATAAAGAAAACGAAGAATTATTGAATCAAGAATGCAGTATAAAGTATCGTGTATTTTTCGTAGCACTTGCAACAATTCTACGTATCTGTGTGTTATTTCGTTCTATTTTTCTTTTCTCGGTTTTCGCCGACTGAAATGCAACAAGGTTCGAAGTTACATAAACGTACCGAAGCGGCTTAGAAACAAACAAAGTAAAGCGAAGAAAGTGGAGAAAGACGAAAGATTTAAACTGTTCGAAACGCGTATCAGAATTGATCATCATCGAAGCTAATAGCGCGTTTTTCAGCATTGTGATAGAGTAACGAACTAAAGTTCAACGAAGCCTTAAAAAAACTTGTGCAAGAATCTGTATAAGCGTACAAGCCGGATTAATATAATTTCTACTTTCTTATCGTAACTAATACAGAATAGTCGAGAGTTTCAATGCCACTGATAACAATTAAAGCTGTTAGTATTATATATAGTACATCTTTTATCTACCTTGAAACTTTTTATTCAGTTCGAGCTGTCACGAATCCTATCGTTTCTCTCATTCCAGCTTAACCTCACCGATGCTTGTTTCCGGCCTTCTTTCACTCTATTATTGCAAACAACGCACGCGCGCACACGCACACACACGCATGAATCATGATTCATTTTACATTGCATCGAAAACAGAATACGAATATACGTATTTATATATAATGTATTAAATTTCTTTTTTGGATAAGCACGAAAGACAGTCGGATTATGAGAAACACCGAGAATACTACGAACTCATCTCGTTGGCATGTAACAAAGTCAAGGAAGCCCTAATTCTCGGTACTTGATTTAAACATTCAGCTTGACTACACTCTTATCTCGCTGACACAGGGGTTAAGAATTTCAAAAATGATTTACCACTAAAAAACTAATAACGTATAATGATATAACAATATCAATCCGAATTAAAACGACAGAGCACAACAGGGTCGAAACGCGTCTATGCAGCGCGAAGCACATGCTATTCATGCGCTCGTATAAACATACCATTCGTTCAATGGTCTCTAATTATTAAATTATAAGAGAATAATTACCCCATTTCTTCCCCGTGTGGCCGCAGTAAGTGCCTTCGACTGGATCGTGAATGCAATCTCGGAGAGCTTCCCAGCGCGTCTTTTGGTCGGGTGCTCGCTTGTAATCGAACTCGTAAGTACCATTCTGCAATTGTTTGCCCGGCATGTTCGTCTCAGCGACTATCTCTTGCAACACTTGCGCAACTCTATCACTCGATTTTAACGCGAATCTCTCGATGAAAAGACGTTTCGATCGTGTCTCAACGTTATATTTATTACGTATGAAAAACTGTAAGTTCGGTTCGTCTCGTTCAGCGAAGTTGTTTTCCGCTTGAGCTGAAACAGCTCACTACTCTCGCTATCTCAGAGACAGCTAAGCGATACCGCGTGTATCACAAGCTCGGTGGCGGTGGCGCAACCACGACCGGTCGCGGCCCTACGTCTACCGATCGAGTAGTGGGAAACGCTAAGATATATCAGAGAGCCCACACTCGTTGCTTTATGGCTGACTCACACCTAGCTGCCATCGAGAGCTCCTTCCCCCGGGTATTGTTTCATATCAATCGATTAGTCGCACGACTGGACCATTATTTAACCGGATAATATACGTATACGATATTTTCTTATCGGGTAAATAAAGATACATACTCGTTAGGCCGGATGTTACGCGCGAATCGAAGATCGATCTTCTTCGCTATTCCTCTCTTCAAGACCATCCTATTACTATAGTAATTTTATTTGAATTGTTTAATCCTGCTGTGTTCTTCTTACTTCTTCATCGCGTTTGTATCTCTTCGAGGTTCTGTCCCACGACTGAATTAGCGTTAAAACGGCTATAATGAAATATATTGAACTTTGAAAGTCCCTGTACAACGCTCGTAACAGGACGATCACAGTATGTCCTCGTTTACGGAAAATACCGCTTAAACATCGTTGATATTTTAATATACGGTGAATACACAAGTAAACCACCGAGTATTTTCTGTACGTCATGTATATCGATACAATCTATGCGTTAGATTTATAGAAATTAGTTTTATGGAAATTTTGGGAAATTTATGGAAACTATATTTAAGGAAATTATCAAGATTTCGTAGAACTCTGTGTAATCGATTAATAAGCTATTTTATTGCAGATGATGGCTCTTAAGATTTACATTCAAATCGTAATTTCTATTATCATGTACTAGCTGTTAAATTAGTACAGCAAATATAATTTTTCTCGTTACTATGTTCGAAGTAAAAAGTGTATTTACGATGCAGATTTACTCTCCAAATTGCTACATCATACTTTTAATCGTCATCGTCAATTTCATTCACAATTTCTTAAATGGCGATTTAGCAATTCCTATTGTACCTCGTTTTCATTCGAATGATACACGGCAATTATATCACGAGGTATTAGATTTTATCTTTTCGATTTTAGATTATGCAATCGCGTACAGATCAGAAGTAGCGAAGGTCAAACTATTTCACGTGTTTCTTATCGTAAGATACATAAAACATAGCGTGGATCACGCTTTACTGTAAATTGGATTTCACACGTTTTAGTTGGAATGAATCTCCCTGCATGGCCACGCGGAAGGTCGAATAATATTGCAATTAAATGGCAAAAATTGAATTGCCGACGAGCAGAATTTTTTCTTCGTATTTATCTTTTATATCCTAACCTATTTAAAATATTTCGTACGATTTTTTATATCATAATAATAGCAAAAAATTCTTATCGTTCTCCATGATTGTATAGCGAATCTAATTCCCTATCAAAAAATTAACTTGTCATTAAATAAACCAATTGTTAGAAATAGTAAATTACCAATAAGTTTTCTCTCTTGTTTTACCTGTCATTATTTGAAAATCTAACGAGTAACGGTGATATTGTTCGATATTGTAAGCCCATAAATAACATTCAACTGTCACTAGTATATTTCCTGCAGTAATTGCAAAAATAATATAACACAGCATAAGTTTGCGAAATAGAAGCTTCATACTTACGTGTTAAATTTCTAAATTTTAATGCGACAATAGGGGACAGATAACCTAGTTGTCCGGTAAACGGAAAATATTGAACTGGAAATGCAGGATTTGGGATGTATTCTATTTCTCCGATGTGTTCTTTATCAATGTTATTTGCTCCATCGCACGACAACCAAATGTAAGGCTTACAAAAAATACATTTAAATATTTCGTTCATATTTAACAAGAAAGGATATGTAACGTAAACATAATAGATAAGTAGAAATAAATGAAATAAAATTATAGTAGTTCATTTACTAAATAAAACCTTTGTAGATTCTCGTACTGCTTTCTTCAATTTATCTGGCATATGATCCGGCAAATTCGAAGAACTATTATAATATTCAGGTATCCAATCGAACCTCTACAACGTATATGTGATATATACTTGAATATATATATATATTAATTTGAATGTTAACTATGATATATATCATTTATTTGAATATGTGTATTTTTCACGCTTAAAAATTTTTTTATAAATGCTGATATAAACATCCGCGGTATATACTTGTGAGAAAATTACCTTATTAAATTTGATAAGAATACAAGGTTGGAACGGTTTTGTATATCCGTATGGAGGCTTGCTACATATTCCAAGAGATCTTATATCAAAAAAGCAAGGTTTTTTATTACTGTTTGACTTCGCATGTTTATTATGGCAATATAAATCATAATTCGACATATTCTTATGATATTCTAAAATAGAAAATGTTAAGAATTATAAGATCCTATAAACAAGAACAAGTAAAAGGTAAGAAATGTTACAAATAGGCATAATATATATATATATATATTTCAAGATACCTTGCAAAAAATCAGACAAGGCTCGAATATATCTGTCCGGTTTGGTGCTGGTAATCAAATTGCTCACGGCAATAATGGGTGATGCAGCTGATATGCTGTTTGGTTTAAAAACTATTCCTTTAGAAAGATTTCATTTAATATGAGCGTTCACATTGGGTGCATTATTAATTAATTTAACATTATTCTTGTAAATAATCTTGCGACGAATCAAGTTATAAGAATAAAATTCCTCCATTGTTCAAATATTATAAGGATAAAAATTTATTAAAAAATAAATTATTTGATTTCTATGCTAGCAAATAACTTTTGCAAAATTATTTTCTCTTAATATTATTGATACCTGGACTACCAAAAGCAGAACGGGAAAGGCGTACGCTCCTTGCGGAAATAGATTTTGTAATTTGACCAGAGTATTGAAAAAATGGTCTATCTAGTTTAGAAACATAATCTATACTGATCTTCATTTGTATTGCGAATATTGATCCCAAAACGGCAAAGAAGAACAAATAAAATATTCCTAGTTGACCTACATTTCAAATATATGTTTTACGTTAACACGTTTAATCGCACAAGGCTATAATTCTCCGTGAATCATAACATAACAAAACGTACAAAAGCCGGATGTAACTAAATTAATACAATGCATCAGTCGTCACGTTCATTTCTATGTTCGTTTCATAAAATTTTATTTTTTCCTAACTATGCTAACTTGTTGTGAACAGAAATACTAAATTGTAGCATAAAATAGAAATAGAATGCTTGTTCGTATTATTCATGACGTTACCCCATTCTTTCGCTGTTCTGTCAAGAAATGCCTTTCGATCTTTATCCCAAATAAACCGCAAAAAGTTTCGAAGAGGTCCTAAATCGGGTTGCGGTATTCGACTTTTATAATACTCTTCATCATGTAAAATTACCATATCGAGCACTGATCTATATCTTCAATTTGAAATTATAAGAGGAAAATTGACAAAAAAGGTTATTCTAGTTTTTGAAGTTAGTTATTTTTAAACAATCTTTATTATGCATTTATTTTGAACTGACTTCAAGAAAAGATCCATTTTGGCGCGGATATATATGTGTTGAAAATGCTCCATAATTTGTACATGTAATAGTGTTAAGGAAATGTATATGAGTAATATTTTTATCATTGATTAATCTTCCTTTATATTGTACATATTTTACAAATTTTCTTTTCGATATCATACAAGAGGTTTCCTAGAAGCCGTTACAGATAACGTTAAACCAGTTAAATTCTCATATAATAGTTATATGAGAATTCGCCTTGAAGTGTAAGGTGGCTTGGCTTGTATAGTTGCGTATCGCATGTATCTTCGATTCCATGATTCGCGTCAGTTTCGGGTAGTTGGATTGTTACGGTATGGCTGATGAAGGTCTAAGTTTAGATGACATAATTAAAAAATCAAAATCATCAGGAATGAGAAGCAGAGGTGGAAGGTGAGACAATGTTAAAAAATCAGTAATAAATGTGACTCTGTTGCGATTGCTATGCTATCGATTTCTTTATAACCTTAAAAAAATGAGTCTGCAATTATCAAAAAGAAAATTTCGTTTTTAAAACATTATCTGGCACTAATTTTCAAGATTTTTCATTTTATGCATGATGTTTTTTATAAATTTTTCTCTTATTTTATTGGTTCGAAAGAGTTATTTCATAATTTGTGATTAATGAAAAAATACATTTTAAGTTGAAAGCTTTTTTCAACAGTATAGTGTTGTCAAGAATGATGAAAAATTTGTATTGTTTTCTAACAGATTTTGTAGATAATCGTTATTTATATATATTTTCTCATTATTTCGTTTCAAAATTATACATAATAATTACTATTTATTATAAAACAATGTTGCAATCTGATTGACCTTTGTTTATTGATATGTAAACCTTAGACTGTATAATTATTAGTATTTCAGTATGACACTGTATTAGGTAAACATTCATTCTTAGAAATACATTACAAAAATTAAATATTATGAATATAAAGATTGACTCTTACTTTTCCATGTTTCATATAGTATCCGAAGAGGTATTAATAGGGGTGTACGTGCTAATGGTTCAGTAAGAGGACGAGGTTCGCAAGTTATTACTGATGCACGATTTAAAATCATACAAAAGAATCGGGAGAAACTTACAGATGCAAGAGATAAACTTGTAGAACTTGCCAAACAAAGCGATGCCAGATTAAAATTAGATAAAATTCGTGCATCACAGTTTAAGAAAATAGAAGCACAAATGCCTGGGGTATCTCAAAAAACAGGTCGTAATGGTAGACTGTCTTTATCAACTAATAAAATGCCTCCGATTATGCCACACACTGTAGCTCCAAATATTCCAAATAATTATATGCCACCACCCACTAGGACAGTGGGTTATAGGCCACCTCCGATTGCAGAAACTCATTACATGGGAGATATGAATATGGATTTTATTGATGGTACAAAGAAAATTGGTATACATATTTAATTTGGTTTGTAATGACCATTGCGCAGGATTATTTAATGTCTTTGTGTATTTCAGATTATATGATGGAGTCAGCACCTTTAAGAAGAACAGTAAGTAACGAGTATGCTCCTACACCACCCCCGCCACCTCCAGCTTTCAGTATTAAACCTGCATCTTCATACACATGGGTAAAACCAACAAGCAGTAACGTAATAAGAATTGTACCTTCTCGTAAACTTGACGATGATCGAGAACGCGAAAGAGCAAGAGACTATAAAGTTATTGCACGTTTTCCAATGGTAATTGCTGTTACATATTTCTGCTGTTTGTCGTGTTGGTTCTTTAATTTTGAACTTTTAAATTGTTGGTAATTAATGGTTTCAGGCAAAGCCTGTTTCTCCCTCATATAAGGAAGATTGGAGTTTTGGTACAAAATCACGGTATATTTTTTTATTGATTTTGTTCAAATTTATTGTAACGAATTTTGTTACATATAATATTTGACTTATTGTTACTTTTACAGAACTATATTAGCAGAAGATGCAACAAATTCAAAGTATTATGATTCAAGAAGTCATAGAGATATCGGAGTAAAATCAAGACTAGACTCAATTCCGAGTAAATCGCGAAATATAGGTATTTTACCTCGGTCCAAAACAAGTTCCACTTCGTCATCACAATCAACTGGTTATCGGATCGTAGTGTCAAATTTGCAAGCAAATGTTACTCAAGAAGATATCAAGGTATAATCAAGCGAGAAGCATTAAATGCATTTAATTCTAGCTCAACTAAAGAAGAAACATTCATATATTACAGGAATTATTTGAGGATGTAGGAGAATTATTAGTATCCAGATTAGTACGACCGGGTACAGCAGAAGTAATTTATAAAACATTAAAGGATGCTACTAAAGCTGTGGAGACTTATCACAATAGACAATTAGATGGACACCCTATGAAGTGTCTCCTTGTAAATCCACGACCAAAAAATAATCCAACTGGACCAGCCGTTAGGTCTCTTACAGAGTAAGTATATTTTGTTATTATGACAAAATACTATTATGGGAAAAGAGGATCGAGTGTCATATTTTCTTTTTTTTTTTTTATGACCGGGAAGTTTGAGCAACGAATAAATATTTCTATTTTTATGTACTTTTACAGATCGAGAAGAAGCGTTAGTTCGAGTTACGTACAACCAAGTTTAGGAGCAGTACACCGTGCATTGTTCGATGATTCTTAATTAAATATATCAATTTTAATCATAAAATGTCGCCATATATAATGGCGAAAGTTTTTATTCTAAATATTTTTAAAAGAGAAGGAAATAGAAAAGGAATCAAGAGATTAAAAGATGTGTATGGGGCATACATCTGGAAAAAGGAGACAAGATTGGAAATTATATTTATAAAATGTCATGTATCTTATTTTTAATCTGTATTACAATTGAACGAAATTAGCTCAATAGCAAACGAATTGAACGTTATTATAAACGACAGACACAAGAATGCTTATTGTACATTTAATATAGTAAAATAAAACAACAAGCATTTAGGAATTTTTAATATTTCGTTGTCAATAAGATTCGAAAATTGAAGAGGAATGTTTGCATTAGATTGGAATTAAAATGTAAAATGTATATACTCGTCCTTCAGAGTATTTTATAGCGTAACGCAATGGTGAATAAAAGAATAGCAGCAAGGCTGTTTACAGGATACCGTAGAACAAGGGATTAGATGTTACTGCGATAGAATATGCTGACTATGACAAAGGTTTTATTTACTCGGTGTAATAAAATGATCACAATATTGTAATTTATAGCTACGAAATATAAAAGCTAATACTCTGTACATGCTATTAATGAAACGGACTAATTGTGAGTTCTCTTGGAAATAGGTATTAAGTTATGGGAGGAAGTTCGAACATGTATTTGGAATAGTTGACGATTATAATTCGACATAGTAAATGGCACATAAATAATTTTATTCCTGGTTACAACTACAATTTCTAAAGAAGATCTCGCGAGGAACGACTCAATTTATCTTGGTCATAAATCTCTTGCAGATATTATTGAATATATTAAAGTTATGTACCTTAATTACCCACACACATTCACATGAAAAAACATATACAATTAAGATACAAAATACAATAAAAAAATTAATGTCAATTAGTTTAGTACCCAGTATAGACCTTACGCACAATCGCTTCTCTAAGATATTCACAAAATATGTTTAATTACCAATACTGAATAATTATTTCGGAAATAATTTAAATCGTGTCCTGTCTATGCTCGACATTAAACTTAAAAAATTTGTAATTTAATCTCACTTGACTATATCTTACGCATAAAAGTTTTTTCTTTCTTTAAAGATATCGCGTATATGAATATTTTAACTTCTACGATGGTTACTGATTTTAGATTTATTTGGCAATCGGAGAACTTCCGCGTAAGACATTTCTAAACGTTTTAATCGAGCAACGTCTTCGGACGCTGTGCTCGGTTTATAGTGTCTGTACTCGAAACTGTTGTTATGTTGATTATTGCTGTTGTGTATGTACATGTTACTTAAATGTTTTCCAGAATTTGGTGATTCTTTCGTTTTATTCGCACAACTGTATCCATTACAGACGAGACTATCATTTTGATTGGCGATTGTGAAAGGTCTGAACTTTTTCTTTCCACCGCTGTTCGACTTTGGCGGAACGGACTTGGGGTTTGTCGTTGGAACCACATCAGGCGTCGTTGGTCTCTCGTTATACGACAATTTTCTATTAGCGTTCTTCTTTGACGCTTTCTTCTTATAATTAAGCGCTATGTAATCCGTGCGATTCGTGTCTCGGATAATATCGTTTCTAACTTTTGCGTGCGCAATTGTAATCGTCTCGGTATTTTGTTGTCCTTTAATCCCGTTCGACGAGACAGGCAATTGTACTCTGTAAGGTGGTTCAGATACGGCGGAGAACATTGACGAAGTGACGCTATGATTATCATCCGTAGTCTCGCTCGGAACATCCTCTTGGAGTAGAATCGGCGATTGCTGTTGTGAA
The DNA here is from genome assembly GCA_014737395.1 of Bombus waltoni. Lineage (NCBI taxonomy): Eukaryota > Metazoa > Arthropoda > Insecta > Hymenoptera > Apidae > Bombus > Bombus waltoni. The sequence goes on from JACXII010000037.1 coordinate 1,469,134, forward strand.
GCGTTCGCACTCGTAGAATCGTCCAGCAATGGTAATTTTTCTCCCTCGTCTTTAGCCTCGGCCGCTCGTTTAAGAACGCTGAATATTTCGCTGAATAATTGCCTGTATTCCGGTGTTTTCCTAAATCTACTCTCGAACGGGCTGTTATCGTCGTAAATGCTGAACTTGCAATCTTCTCCGTCCGCGATGGAACAAAGGAAGGAGCCGGGCCTTCCTTCCGTTTGCGTCGCTTTATTGCTCGTCTCATCCGAGAATCCCGAGGATGAAGTTTCGGCTTCGGAGAAGTCCGTAGGTGTAGCGGAGAATGTCTTCTTGCCGCATATTTCGGTTTTGGCACGTGTAGCGTTTCCATTGGCGGGTTTCGTCGGTTCTTGTTGAATCTCCGCTTCCAACGTCGGAGTCTGAAAGCTGTTAAATTCACCCGACATCTCTAGTTCTTCTTGCAACGACATAGGCGTTGGCACGCTGTCCTTTCGCCGAAGAGCCGAGCGCCTTTGAACTTCCAACAAAGCTTGGTACTTTTCTACCAGCACTCTGTAGGGATTCTTCAAGTCGCTTGATTCTTCGTGTTGTTCGCTTGAATCCTGCAAGCAATATAATCGTTTTGTACATAGGGATTTCGTGCGGGCAGTGCGATAAATCCTCGGGCCCAGTGCGAAGCAAAATTACGAAAAGTGTCAGACGTAACGACGAAACACGCAGTGGGTAACGATATTTAACTTGAAATTTTGTTCTTCAACTAGAACTTGATTTTCATATATGTACGAATTGTAATAATGGTTTTCTTCTTTTTCCTTTTTTTTGTTTTAGCTTGTAGGAAAAATTGACGATGCAGCGATTCATCTACGCGAGGAAAATACGATGGGACTTTGTTTGTATGAACAAAGTTGTAGTTGCGTCTAATTAAGAAGTTTAACCGACCTCTTATGATTTAAACTTCTTGTTATTAACTACTAAATCAATAACGTAACCATAAGATGTCATGCTTCGCAGTCGATACAATTTCCCGACATTATTATGTATTTAAGGGGAAATGCTTCGCGAAATCCTCTCGAACATAAACTCTTATTAACCGAACGAAAAACATAACTGGGGTGAGGAGAAATCCTATTACACGAACGATCTACGTCCAACTTGTACGAGCCAATTTGTCTCATACTTGTCTCAACTTGTTGATAGTTTCGTATAAACGCGGTTCTGTTGTATTAGAAGAAGAAAAAAATTACATCATTTAAAAAGCTAGGATTCTCGAATGGAAGGTAAAGGAAACGCCAGATTTATAGGATATTAAATAAAAAAAAGCGATATTTATTGTAAAAATATGTTTTATTCAAGATCATATAAATCTGGCACTTACATTGTACAATGTAATTTTAACAAATAACAAGTCGACTAGATATGCTACGAAATTCGTTCATGCTCAAAGTTGAACCAACGACTTCAGAAAGTAGATGCGTCAAAGCAAACTTAACTCTAATAAGAAAAGAAAAAAAAAAATAAATAAATAAATAATAGGCAACATCACCGGGTCCGATCTATTCGAATTTCACGCGATAACTAATTGCACATGGAAATAACTTATTCGCTAATTCGTTAATTTAACACAGTCTTTTTATTCTTTGGAAACGAAACTCTTTGCCCCTGTTTTCTTTTCAAAGATACGTAATATCTACATATTCCGGAGATACTAACTAGTTTCCCCGTCTGTCAATATTTTACACGTGCAGAAACTTTTTTTTTTTTTTCATCGATACGTGGCATTTTTCTGTCATCGAAATATACGAGTGATCATCCTACAGATTTAATACTATCCTAGTTAACATTAAATTCGTTATAGTTTGATTCCTAATAATGTAAGTGCTCAGTTGTAATTGTCATTGTGCTCTTTACCTACACCACTTTCAATCAGGCTTATCGAAGAAGTCTAATAACTTTGTATCTAGCTTCAAACTTGACAATTTTTCTATACCTATCGAGTCCATCTCGGGAATGAATTAAATTATGGTACAAAAATTAGGAACAGTCTAATCACAAGCCGCAAACGTCTACGAGACAGAAACTACGATAAACTACAAATAAAAAAAAAAAAAAAAAACTAGAAAATAAAAGTAAAATTTGCACGATTACAATAGCCACCGATATGAAGATAAATATTATACTCTGACTTCAATCTTTGTCCAATGAAAGACTTCACAATGAAAAATTCGATGAAAGTTCTGAATTAAATATTGGGATTTAATTAAAGCTAATGGCGTTTTCGAGTATAGTTAGTAGTACGATTTATCTTCGTAATTAAAAATTCGACGAAAATTACGATCAAGTTTCTTTGTCAACGTATTCACGTATAAAATCGAACCTAAGTATTTAAGTATTAAATTTAGCATTTATGCGTAACTCTTGTCAAGTAAATGGCAAATAATTGTCTTCGTCTAACAAGTGAAATACTCGTTGCGTCGAGTCCCTTCGATTTTCATTTCTACGCGCTTTATGTAGTTTAAAGCAGCTTATTACTATTTTTCGTCAACATTTTTCTTAAAATGAAAATTGGTATTCGAAACGGCTTCAATAGCAATGGCATGACACATTCGTTTTTTATGTACCATATCGTATGAAAGAAAACAAAAATTAACGACGGTGTTTTCCATATATACGCGAAAGTTGTCCACAACAGCATACGAAATTCATTATTCTCTTTATTTGCCTCGGATTTCTTAATCTTTGTTGGCAGTGTTTCCTAAAGCAAATAAAATTAAATTACTTTTCAATCTACTCGCGTAACTAACAAGCTCTTACTAGATATATAGTTGAAAAACAAAAGTATTGGCATGGACCAAAATTTCCTATAAAATGCGGTATAAATCTACGAGACGCACTTCTTTCGTTGAAATCATATCGTCGCGATATTATTTCGCGGCACGTAGGAAAAACGTACGAAACAAATATTGCTCAGAAAGGAGTAAAACAATGTAATTTGAAGCAAAGTCAGAGAGCAAAGAAAAGAAAACATTTTCATGCACACACATTGTCCACGATACGGCAAACATTGCGCATATGAACATGAAGTTACCTGAGTAACAGATTCGGTGTCACGTTGCGTGTCATTTATGAGTGATTCAGCCATACTAATGTCATCGTATTCTTCCTGGTTCAACATTATAGAGAGTTCGTCGTGCGTTTTAGATTCCATTCCGCGTAAACATCGTCCACATAGTTGACCTCGTCTATAGAGGGATGACAATTTTTCGTTAGAGAAATCGTACCGACGAATTCGTAAAAATCGACAGGCAGAGTCACACTAAACTAAAAGCTAAACTAAGAATAATATACGATCGCCTGTGTCATAAGTGGCGTACGTTAAACGGCGAAGAAAATAAGGAACGTGTTAGAATGCTTTCGAACGTAAGATGTCTTGCACAGAGGAAGGAAGAACGCGAAGGATTTATCAATACAGGAAATATTTTGCAAAAAGGAATCTTTGGCGTTTCGTCGCTTGGAAACTTTCGAAAACTTCAATGGAAAAAGTTTTCTACAATACCCACCTAACTTCTTCGAGCGTGTTTATTTCCTCTTGAAGATTCTTTACGTCCTGCGCTTTGCTACGCAAAACGTTCAACTGTTCTTCTAACGCATTATTTTCCTGCAATAAAGTAGCTAATTGTTGCCCTAGCTCGGTCACTTTCTTCTGCTCCCTCGTTCTTTGACTTCGTGCTTCCTGCAGCTGCCTCAGCAATTCGGTGACTTCCTCGTCGTTTGTCGAGATTGTTGCATGAAATTGCCGAACGGACGAGTCAATGACGGTTTCTTGGAAAGGCTTTTGGCCACGTGAGGCAGCGCTCTGAAAAAACATTTCCACGTTTCGAGTTAATAAATACCTGCTGCGCTCTTTTGTATTGATTCTAGCGTCTATCGGGTTGTCCGGAAAGTTTCTTTCGCCTTGTAAGGAAACACTCGATGCACCACATTCTCTGTTTTATATTATTTTTGTCGAATCCTAATAGTAGAAATAAGGATGTACGATCTAATAATAGAAATAGAGCAAAATGATTCGATGAAACAATATAAAACGAAAAGAGTTGGTGCATCTGCTATTTCCTAACAAAAGGAAAGAAACTTTCCGGACAACCTAATACAATAGTATCTATAGCGCATCGACAATGTGTACTAACTGTGGTATTTATAGCAAACTATAAATAATCGTACCTAGAGCATTGAAACTTGTCTATCGCATAGTTCTCGAAGTGGCTCATAATTCTTTCGTAAATAAGAGCAACGATTTTCCCAATACAGCGGCGAAAGTGTTTAGCTAAATAGGGTAGAAAATTTGCTCGGCAAATCGAACGACGTTTCAACGATGAAATTGAAATTTTACCGTTTACAGTTCGGTAGGAAAGGCGAGATAACCGATAATTATAGAACTTCTCCGAGATCGTGCAAAATGAATTCTATGAATATTACTAACCTGTTGTATGCTGCCACCCTGCATGGCCGGTACTTTCCATAGAGAGGTCTGCGTTTGTGCGGTGTTCGTCGATTGACTCGCAGTCTGTTGCCGAAGCAGACTTTCATGTTGCTCGTTTATCTCGTCGATTTTCTTCTGGAATTCCTCGCACCGAGCTTCCAAGTTCTCGATCGTTAGACACTGGCTGTTAACGAATTACGAGAAGCGTTTATTAATTGCACAACGCTCGACCAAGTTACGCGTCTCATACGTGTTTCTCGTTTCGGATATGGATAATTGAAATCTGCCAATAATCCTATTTTTACACGTACGTTTTACGAAAAACGCGTTGTCTTAATAATATTTGATAATTCGATGGTTCTGGTATGGTAATCTGGTACAGTAATATCTAAAGTAAATACAGTAAATATCTAGTATAGATAGTAACGTTAATCGACTAAGTAATTGAAACATTTATCTAAAATGTAAGCAAACGAAAGGAAATTGAGTAACAGTAAATGTTCATACCTTTTGATTAGCTTTTTGTCACTTGTGTTCTCAATCACGAGACGGTGATTTGCACGTTCCAAATCCTGGATGCTGACTTCCAGTTGCTCATAAATTTTCAATCGTGAGTCGTTTACCTCCCTCAAGGCAGCTGTTTGTTTTTTCATATACTAGAGAAGCATATTTCATTGTAAATAAATGACCCTCGCGATTAGCATAAATTCCCGACAACGTCGTAACTATTGAAAAGTTACCTCTATTTCTTGTGCTTGCTCCTCAACGGTGGACTGATGCGTTTTGATAATGTTTTCTAATTCCTTGTTCCGTTCTAAAAGTGTTTTGCCGAGTTCCGCAGCCAATTGCAAGTCTGAAATAAATTCCCAATTAGAGATTTCTAGAAAATTTCACCTAAAACTTTTGTATATCGTGTGTATATATATATATATATATATATATATATATATATATATATATATATATATATATATATATATATATATATATATATATATTCCCAATTAGAGATTTCTAGGAAATTTCACCTAAAACTTTTGTATATCGTGTGTGTGTGTATATATATATATATATATATATATATATATATATAACAGACTTTTTACGCATTTGTCGGGTATTTAAGGATTGAAAGAAAATTCACTTTTCCAATTATATTTTACGCTCAATCAAACTTTGAACTGTGTACGAGAAGTTTAAAAAAAGAAAAAAGTGCGCACTCTTTTCATATTTGCAATTAGACGAATTTATACGTGCATTAACGCGCGTTCGAATAAAACGAATCGTTGTACAGCGAATATGTGGAAAATTTCTCCCATATCCATTAAACATGATTTTACACACATTCCACGTAATATTCCCAACGATCATTAAAAAGACAAACGTTCCTACTCTTAATCCGCCAGTATATCCCATTATATCAATTCGTTTTGCAAATTTACAAAAGAATAAACGGAATGGGAATAATAAATTAATTTCCTTGTCCTTGAAAAAGTTTCCCACCGATAGCGATCGATGATCGCACGATTGTTGCGCCTATGATATCTTACGATATAATATAGTACGATTAAAAAAAAAAAAAAAAAAAAAAAAAAAAAAAAAAAAAAAAAAAAAAAAAAACGACAAATATCGCTGATGTAAAATAACAGTCACTCCTCTACAACAAACCTAACAAAGCTCCTATGTAACGTAATAAAAGTATCGTCGGTTCGTTGATTTACGCGCATTTCAATTATAATAGGATCGATCGCAATAGCGATCCGATCTATAATTAAGAGATCCCATCGAGCTCGGTTCTCTTGTTAACGATGACAAAACGATCGCGTGACGAATGATCGAGCCTGGAGTTTCGAATGATTCGAAGGATATCGAAGTGAATCGAAAGGATAACGCCGTGGATGTTCCGTACAGTTGAACTTGACGGCGAGTGTTCCGGTTCGTTGCATTTCCTCGATCTGAAACTGACGACCTCCAGCGAGCTTAAAGACAAGGAACAAACGGCGTTCTAGCCTCTAGGGCTAAGGACCTTCGTGGCGAGGAAACGAGCCAACTACCGTTTTTTCCTTCCCATCCTCTGCTGTCGTCAACGTCTCTCGACTCAATTTGAGAACGCGCAACGACAAATGCCATTCTCTTCCACTTTTCCCTAATTCGCACACGCTTTGCACGCGTAATGGGAAATCTCACGACGATAATTGTAGCTGTAATATGACGCTGCTTATTTTTTTTTTTTTTTTTTTACTGCACCTTGTAATTTCGTGCAATTGTTGCGCTTCCACCTTGGTGCGGATTATAAGTTATCCATATTCTATAAAGCACGTAATTCGCGTTTGAAAGAGAGACGGAAACGCGTGGTGAGTTTCGACGACGCTGATATTTCATTCGAACTGGTCGTGCTTAAAAACCGTTTAAGCCGAAAACGAAGACGATAGATGGAACAACGTACGCGTTTCTCCAAGGAAGTGTAAATCGTTTATTCGATCCGTCCAGTGGACATGAATTACGATACGAAGTTGCGCAGAGTTAAAACTCGTAATTTCGTTGGGTTTTATTCGTCGAAGGAAAATTTTAATCAACGCCCGAGTAATTGAACTCTGTTCGCTGAATTCGCTTATCTAAATTCCGAACTCCTGTTGTGCGTATGAAAAACAAGGCGAACTCTTATATCGTACGAACTGCAGTTATGCGAACCGCTTGTCCTGACGGACGGGTTCAGACAAATGGTATTCTTCCGTGTTCTACAAAAGTTTATACCGCCACGTTTGGCATACGCCGAATAAATCAAACAAGCGATCGATACCTATTATTATCAAGCTTTTAAGACAACGCGCGAATGATACATTATTTCGCTGTTGGTTGATTCGAAAACGATTTCACGGAATTTGCATAATGCCACCGCTGGATCATGTAGCCGATAAAAATTCGCGTCTCCAAACTTCCTTTCTGAAAGACGAATCGCGATACAGCTTGCGAATATAGATAATTTACGGTTGGTACGAAGTAAATGGTAACCACAGATACATGGTGTACGCGTCGTTGGCACTGTCATTCGCGCGATATCTTACTCGTATACGAGGAAACGGTTCGCTCGACTTTCCAGCGGATATTTTAGGATTCAAGTTCAACGACTACGCTGTCACGTTTGACTCTATGGTTCTGACGTTAGATACAAAAAACGGAGTTGCCCGTTATTTGCACACTCGCATAAATCCGTTTGCCTAAACTCGTCCGGAGTCGATTGGCTGCACACGAATTGCGCTCCGACGCAAGACCACCGTGTACCGAGGACTTTGTCATCGCGAGAACAATCTTCCAATTTTGGTATACCTTGGGGATTTTCAAGGTACGACAGCTCGATGGAGTAATCCCAACAATCCAAGGAATTTAGCTGCGTCTGTGGATCCCAGACGGCATCTACGCTACGTTTGCTCATCTTTCCAAGCTGCAGAATCCTGAAGGACGACTCCAACTACCACTTTTCCCCCCGACACTTGTAACTCGGTAAACGTTCTTCAAGCTCACTTTCAACGTGTCTCGCCAACCGTTCTCGCACTCGACGAAGAAGATTTCCACTTGGTCCATCCAGATGATACGATTCGCGTACGAACGTTCCACGCGGAGGAGTCGGGTTATCGACCACAACCGGTTCCAACGAAGGTAGCCGGTCTTCTGTGAATTGCTAGGTAGCCGAGGAACGTGTGCAGCCTAAACGTCGAATGCCCATCCACTGCTAACCTGACTCCCTCTCTTCACCTTTTTCCCCCTATCCCCTCTCTGCCAGTCCTCTCTCGAGCTCTTTCCCTACCTTCTCCCTCTCTCTTCCTCTTTTTCACCTGGTGCAATTCCCTTCTGCGAGCATCTTTCCTCGGGTACTGCCTCCCTCGGGTACTCTCACTCCGCGTGGCCACCTCTTTTTCCTTTCCCTTCTTCCCATTCCGTAAACGCGTATCTGTTTCTCTACCGGGTCTATAGCTCTCGATACACGTGCAAACTGTCCCACTTATGCTACCTTTATTTCAAACGACCAACGTCCATCATGGGATCGTTATTCCGCCACGTTGATATTTCGTTTGTTGCGCCGCGTTTAGCCGCCAGGTTTCCACCTGCACACTCTCTGATCGCCGCGCAAACACGCCGCGCGATTGTTCAAGGAGCAGGAAACAGTAACAGGGTAAGCGGGACACGTTGCAATTTTGGAATCTTCTTGCCGCGCGATTGTTCAAGGAGGATGAAGCAGTAACAGGGTAAGCGGGACACGTTGCAATTTTGGAATCTTCTTGCCGCGCGATTGTTCAAGGAGGATGAAGCAGTAACAGGGTAAGCGGGACACGTTGCAATTTTGGAATCTTCTTGCCGCGCAAACACGCCGCGCGATTGTTCAAGGAGGATGAAGCAGTAACAGGGTAAGCGGGACACGTTGCAATTTTGGAACCTTCTTGCCGCGAGAACACGCCGCGCGATTGTTCAAGGAGGATGAAGCAGTAACAGGGTAAGCGGGACACGTTGCAATTTTGGAATCTTCTTGCCGCGCGATTGTTCAAGGAGGATGAAACAGTAACAGGGTAAGCGGGGCACGTGGCAATTTTGGAATCTTCTTGCCGCGTAAACGAATGCAATTGAACGTGGAAATTGTACGAGCGTGTCTTTCGGCTATGATACACGAAATGGCTTGGCAGATGAGAGGCAGCTGATCCTACCACGCGCGGTCGGGCGACCGTGTTTGAAATTTCGTTTAGAATTTCTCGTACACAACGTTACTGTATCGCCGTGTAACTCATTCGCTTTTCCTACAATGTACGTACAACCCATTTTTCCATATTCGCAACTTTCTTTATCGTTTACTTTCCCAAACAAAATTGACTAATATCCGTTTCTATATTAAGACGCGTATTTCTTTGAAGCGGTCGTTCGACAACTCAACGTAGGATTAGGTATACGCGAAATGTCGGTGGTTTTAGCGCGAAAAGAATTTTATTTCGAGAAAATTGACACTTTTGTTCCTCGCTGTGCTGGAAGTCTTACGTGACCAATTCGCGTAAACTGTTTGATCGGGAAAGCAAGCGAGATATCAAATAATCGACGGGATTCTCGTTTTAATCGGTGTCTGTAGCACGATTCGAAGCTCGCGAACGAATCGTCAGGGGAGGAGTCGTACGGAGGCACACGGACGAATAAATATGCCTTTCGTACGCGGAAAAACATAAAACCAAACACGTGGCGCGCGTTACGCAACGAATTGCGAGGCGGCACTCGAGTCGCATCTTGTTTGATCGCGAAACCTCTTCCCCCGGGAGTCGTGGAAACGACTTGCCCGTGGTATTTCCATTTAAATAACCCCTGGTGACCTCGAGCCCGCCGCTCCATCGATTCTCCTGCCGAATACTTTCTCCTGGCAATGCCTGGCGAAACATTATTAATCTCTTCATCGGTCGAAATAAAAGAAAGAAGGCTATTGTTGGCGTGGACCCGAGAGCCTCGCAGAAGGCGTACCAACCGCACAGGTGCACCTATAGGTGCGCGGAGCGGCGACCTTTCCACGGCACGAGAGGAATAAAAACGGCACGGCGCGTGAAACCGCTTTGAGGATATTACCGATATTAACTGGAGTATGTACGTCAGCTGACCGGACCATTATCGCTGTACCACGCCCTGCACGCGAGCACGCCGCGCGTAGACCCAAGTTTTATAAAGTAACGACAAAGCACGTGGCACGGTTTGCTCCGAAACGTAATCTCACACTCGGGTTTGAGTGTGGGAAACGATCGGCGGATACAGGTCGAACCGTGTTTCGACGATCTCCACACTGATTTTCATACCTCCTGCATCCTCCTTGCTTTATCGCGTGCTTCGAAAACTTTAGCGCGCCTCGTCGTTCCTCGTTACGCTCCGCTTTATTCCCTTTTGTTTCCATAATACGAAGAAACATCGTGCACCGTTACAGCACTTGGGTCTAATCTATTCCTATAAGCACGCACAGCTGCCACACAACAGCTTTGACTTGTGCTCTAACCAAAGCGCGTTTACAGCTTGCTCGCAGGTGCTTATGAGAATCGAAGGGTTAAGCGAAGGTGGCACGTGTTCAGTCGTATTTCACGAAACTATTCAGTTTTCACTGGTCGTTGGGGTAAAGCCCATTTGCCATTGTCTTAAACGAAATACGTGGCTTTGTTTCCCATCATTGTGCCGAACAGGGCACAAAGCACGCATCTAAGACCATTTCTCTCGAAGATGCTCGAGCACTGTAAATTCCACGGCTCTCCGTCGCCCTGGATATCGTTGTTTATCTTCGCGCACGCTCGCGGTGCGTGCAGTTTGAGTTTCGACTCTAGATTTTCAGCGCAACAAATAAAAAAAAGACTTAAATCTAGCTTCCAACCGCAACGAGGGAAAAGTAAATCCGACGCAAAACACCGTACGGCGACGTCGTATCGTCACGTATCGCTACTCCGGCCAAAAACACGTCGTAAATGTAATTCGTCGTTTATGCGAACATACGTACGTGTAATCTACGTTTCCTGGTCAAACAAACGTTTATATATATATATAAAAAAAGAAAAAAAAAAGGTGCGTGCAGTTTGAGCAAAACTCGAGGGCAACTGTCTCTTTCGCTTTGCGGTTCTTTTTACAACAACACGACGGACGAAATTTTTCGCCAACAACGTCTTGAATAAAAAGAGACACGGCGAAATTCGTTCGACGTATAAATCTGTAAAACGGATACGATTGTTCGTAGGATATAACTTTCGCAACTGAGATTTGACTACTTGATTTTCGATGATTCAAGCGGTCGTCATTTTTGAAAATACAGTCATTCTTAATCTCTTTCCCTGATAGTCGACGCGAGATCAAACAGACGCGTAATCACGTTTAGTTTCTCGCACAGCCATCGCGGTATTCGCGTAATTATCGTAATTATGCGACGTTGTACGATTAATACGCGATACGCACGGACTCGTGTAACTTTCGTGCGAACTTCAAAAATGAAACGCGTGAAATTGAAATAATCGTTATTATACGGTACCTTCGTTCATCATTACCCGCAAACTTGTCCCTTGCAAAAAGTTGGTTCGACAGGTTTAACGACTTATTAAATGTAGTATCTGCTTCCACTTTCTACGTTCTGTATACACGTATTACCATCGTTATCTTCCTGCATCGGTTCTTCCAACACGAGCGTCTAAAAAAAGTACCTTCACCTTTGCTCATAAGACAGGAAAAAGCAACAACAGGGAATTATTTCATTCGGAGGGGCAAATATCTCGGCAAACGAAAATTTCTATTTGCCTTTTATTCTAATTTCTCCTCTGGCATCAGTGAGGAAGAATAAGTCGTCTGTACGAGCTGCGAAATCGTCAGACACGTGCAAGAGCGTGCTGGTCTCCCATGGTTAACGGAGAACAAATTATTTCGACCGCTTCGATAAGCAGCTTCGGCGTCAAGCCAAAGAAGGAAAAAGGAAAAGAAGGTGGTCGAACGCTTCATTCATAAACGAGGCGCGAGAGCGTTGTACTTATTCTCCGAGAAATCTCTTCTTCTCACGAGCCAGAAATCGCGAGAACAATGCGTAATAACGCACGATCTTATCTAAGGTAACCCGTCAAAAGTCTGAATAATTCGAGACGAGCGCGTAAGTAACTTACACGATACGCGCGATGAAAGCTCGGTCGAGAGCAAATAACGAAAGTCAGCAAAAAGCAGAAGAGCCTGTTTCGGTCGTTTCCACGGACACGCGACAATCCTTCGAGTCGTGAGCATAATGGCGAAAACGATAGCTATCTTAATCGCGGTCGATTAATATCCGGAAGCCGAGCGAACACCGATAGAGATACGTATAACGAGTAGCAGGCTTTATTAGCGCACTGTATCTAACGAGATAATCCGCGGGATATCTCGTTTGGCTTCTGACACGCTGTTTCCTTCGAAATCAACCAGCGAGCCGACCTACCGTTTCCATCGGTATCGTAGAAACCTGTCGTCGACGTTATCAATATTCGCAGAATTGACCCGTTACTGTTAATGGAACTTTGACAAGCCACAGGCTACGGCTGATCAAGTTGGCGAATGCGCTAGATGCAAACGCAGTGGTGTAAATCGAGTATTATTCTTTCGCTGTTTTTGTTATGGAATTGTTACCGTTGTTATACCGGTTAATGGTTAACGCGGTGTCGTTAAATTCGCCGTATCGAGAAATTCAATCGCGTCGTTACGCGGTGCGAATGCTTCAACATCGAGGAACTGTTCGAAACCTTCGAATATCTGCACTCGATTGGAAAACGTTAATCCGAAAGAGGACAAGTCGCGAGAAACACGAATACGCGGTAACTCGCTTTCAAACTATGTGCAAATTTATGCGCATTAATTCGAATCGATAAAACGCGGCTTTACAACACCGCGCTTCTGGTACTTTCATAAAACCGCGCATTAGCGTTTCGCGCCTAAGCATGCCGCAATAACGTTAACATCCTCAAACCTTATTGACACAGTGAAAGACTGGTTAAGGTGTAGTTGCAGTACTGGAAATAATTTGAAAAGAAAAGCATACCGATATATATATATATATATATATATATATATATATGTATGTATATATATATATATATATATATATATATATATGTATGCTCAAGAAACGCTTTTTAGTGGCAGAAATACACGATTCGCGGCAAAGTGACGCAAAGAACTCAGCAGGATTGTCAACCGGCGAATCAACGAATCGAACCGCTGTGACAGATGTTCTATATGATTTAGTTTGCCGTAGCGACTGATGGAATTGGAAAGGAATGTCGCGCTCGGAGATTATGCAAGAGCGTGAGAAATGACTGAGTAATGCTAACTGTCGTAACTTGTAATAACATATACAAAAACAATAAAAGATTAGGAGAAACCTTCGTACTCGTGAAAATACGAAGGCACGCGAGTATATCTGCGATCTGGCAACGAGACACAGCATTCAAGAATGTAATTATTAGCAATTCGGCATCCCAACAATCGAATTTGATGAGACATCTTTGGCTTCGTCGTTACCAACGTCACCAACTATTAATAAAGTCTATCAGCGTGTCGTTTTAATTATCTTATGGAGGAAAAAAAGAGCCTATTAGAGGTATTTAACTATCCAATTGTATAGGTACAATCGGAATTTGTATCTTCGAACGATCGATCTACTGACAACGTAACCGTGTAGGGATGGTAATAGCGAATGCGAAAAGATTCCATTTTCTAATGGTTTACGACGATGTAATTACACCTTCGAAAGCGTGTTTCCTATGTGTACGCGCATATATGTGCACACGCGGACACGCGACTGTGGATGATAATTTAGGAAGAAGCGTGTTCATGCACCTAGCGAACGGTGTTACGTGAAAATGACTGTCCTGACGATAAATACTGAATGGCTGGTTTCACATCCTTGGGGTTTCGGTGTCCCGAGAAACTTCCGTACTAAAAACGGATATTTTATTTGCCAGATTTCATGCGAATTTAATTAAAGACAATGGACAATTTCGAAGAAAATTACGTTGGACATCAGACATCGGAGGAAACAGTTTGGGCGAAAAAAATTAATTGAGCAGTTGGAACGTAGAAGAACGTAAGTAAGTACAAGCAGAAAGTGAGGATTTTGATAATATTCATTATGTCGCCAGATGCTGCGTGATTTTCAGTGATCGGCGCGTTTACAAAATTTAGTTCAATCCGCTTCTTTACGCGCCGTACATTTTTTTTTCTTTTTTCTTTTTACTTTCACGAGTAACGTTCAATGTTAATGTCCAAAGACGAGCATCGAGTCTATATTAGGCACTGCGCGTTTTTCATCGACGTTTAAGGAGAACATTGTGTTCCAAAACGCTAGAATAATACGATACGGGAAAATACTCGCATTGTTTTAGAAAGGAAAATACAAATAATTATGCCAAACAGTTTTTGCTTTAGTGGTTACGCTAATTGAAGGAGTTGAGTTCTTTGAGCGAGGAGAACGGACGCACCCGTCTATCGCGGTAAAAGTGTTTTCAGCGCGAATTCACAGTTTGTCTCTTTAAACACTTTTTAATTTCTCTCGATACGCGCACTTTCGTTGTTCCTTCTCTTCATCTACTTGTTCATTTTGACAAGATTGTTCATTTTCTTAAGATTGCCAAACGAAGAATACCGCAAGTACCGTTTCGCTCATACAGAGGTTCAAGGATGAAGAATTTCGACGGTTTACATACAATTTACACGTGTTGTATGTACTAGCGAGCAGAATACGAAACGAATTCATCGTTTTATTCGGCATTCGTGCACGTAGCTTGCATACGTGCGAATCTTTTTGCTACACATGTCACGTGGGTCATGTTTATTTCAATAGGATACATTTTTTCTTGGTGAAAATTTATGTCACGTGGTAGTTTTGTAATACAGAGAATAGATCAATGAACAGCTCCAGTGTCCTATATTAATGCAGAATTGTAACAACGTTCTGTAATGTCAGCTTTTAACGTTTCTGCACCGAGTCTAGTATTGTAGCGAGTCTGTACCAACTTTTTAGCAAAATTTTCTTCGTCTTCGCTTCGAACAACTAATTATGCTGAACGCGCGAGTCTCCTGCGATGTAAAGAAACATTGCATAAATAATAATGACTTAGGAAATCGAAGGTAAGCAGCAAAAGAGAAGCGCAAGGCCTTGGAAGTGACTATTCTGAATAACGATCCAGACATTCGAAATAATTATAAAACTGTGGAACTTGTACGCGAACGAGAGGTCAGCCAAAAAAGGAGATTACACTTTCAAATCTTATTAATACACCAGCGTAGATTATCTCTTACAATGTTTATCAGATTTTCTAGCAAAACGAATACTCCACGACTGACTTAAAACCAAATTCTTATGAACGCAAATTATTGACAGAATTCAATTTTGCCCTTGTAAATTGCTGAAATACGACGTTGTACGTCCGGACTTTGTACCAATGAATCACCTTCATTGGCCAGTAAAAACAAACGGCCCGAAATTCAAAAAACGTGACGATAATACTCACGCGTAATACAATTTTGAAACATAATTATCTCCACTGAGTTGTTATTTACATAGGAAGCAAAAGCAATGGTGGAAAGTATAAAACTTAGAACCAAGGTTAATCTCTTCCAACAACTCGAAGTTTTATTGTCAGCCAATCCTAATCTTAATTACAGCGAAATAGGCTAGACGAAGTTAAGACAATCTCGACAATAGTTGGCCTACGTCTAAAAAGGATCAACGAGAGGTGACAATACTGCGACAAACAGTTGGTCATACTATGACCGATGTTTCCTCCACTTGCATTTGGTATGTCCAACAGATGTTCGGCTAGAACAGAGGGTCCCAACTTACCGTTATCTACGGCGATTTAACCGCGATCTTTTTTAAGTACGGAATGTAAGTATCTTTCACAATTTTCCATGCGATGTTTGCACTATTACGTATCAACTTTCTTATATTTTGTTACATGTTAGTCTACGTTCACAATTTTGGAGTGGTTCAAATTCCGAATGAAGAGACTCTTTATTCCGTTATTTATTATTGCAAGTAGTTCCCTAATTTCTATAATTACATATGTATCGGTGCTTTAGAAGTGCCTATTGGTGCTTCATAGGTATATCGCTTTAGAACTCTGTACAACTGTCGCGGAATCTTTATTGCAAACCAAATGGAACGATAGATGTAAGGTGGACATTTCACAGTGAGACTAATACGGTTTACAGTATGTACAAGTATTTGAACATTTACTCAAGATACTTGTGTCCAGCATAGGAAATTCATTTTTAGTTGAATTGACCTAATATTATTTAGATTGCTGCGCAATGTATGTCCACTGAGTTACCACTTAGAGAAAAGTCGTTAAAGGCATTAGACTGTTGTTAATGTTCTAGGAGCTGCCTGTTTCTCCCTGTGTCGTTCCACTCTAGACAAATCAACGTGGATCTCACGATCCAAGTATTAATTACAAAATGAAAAGGACTTGGCCTAATGGGCGTTATGGTCGACGTTTTTTTCTCGATACGTCACGATTCAGCTC
The DNA here is from genome assembly GCA_014737395.1 of Bombus waltoni. Lineage (NCBI taxonomy): Eukaryota > Metazoa > Arthropoda > Insecta > Hymenoptera > Apidae > Bombus > Bombus waltoni. The sequence goes on from JACXII010000037.1 coordinate 1,485,625, forward strand.
GGGGCTACTCTCTGGAAAGTATACATTGTTCGTGATCGTTGCTTATTGTTTCGTCCAAGTACGTTCGCACCTAAATCCTCTGGCGATGTGATCGTTCGTTCGTGAAGAACAAATTATTTCGCTTCGAAGATTGGCCGTCCATTTGAAAGCAAAGCGATCGTAATGACTGAAATGGAAATTGAAAGCGAATCTTCTCGAACGTCGTACTCTCGGCTGTCGCTGATTTTTCAGAGTACTTTGAAATATAAAAGAATATCGAGGACGAAGTAAAATCTGTTAAATTTCTTTCGTTAAACGCGTAGGTTCGAGCGTTTTAAGAGCCTATAGTCTGACCCAATTACATGGGATATTCTGTATAACGCGAGTTATACGCTTGATGTAGGTCGTGCTTGTTTGATTCGAGATAACGAATTGCAAATGCAACGAAGCGTCAAAGCACAAATGTAAGTTTTTCTCAACTTTCATTCATTTTAATTACCATAGTATAAGACTCTAATTATCTTTCTTACAGGCGTTCCCGAAGCTAGAAGAACGCAACTTGAACAGAAATTGAGGGGTATGATTGAATTTAACTTAAAAGGCAATACATTTTCAAGTTGTGCAATACTCATAAGGAAGTACAATACGGAAGAAAGAGTTTGATCGGATTGTAACCGACACAGTGAATATCTCAACATTTGTTTCCCTAGTACAAGAAGCAATGGATTTTGTTAGAACGTATGATATTATTAAAATAACGCGAACGTGGAATTTGTACAGCTACGTACTTTTAAGCAAGAAGTGGTTTTAAGATAATGAGAAAAGTCGTAGTAACGGAAGTACGCTTTCACTTTTTTGGTATATTTTTAACATAATACATTACGAATTTCATATAATATTTAGCGATGCTTAGTTTTTAAGGCTAAAGGACTTTTTATTTAACGCAAATTGATCAACGTTTGGAATTTAAATTGGTTAAGTAATACCACGGAGATAAGACAAACCAAATGGAACGATAGATGTAAAGTGAACATTTCACAGTGAGACTAATACGGTTTATAGTATGCACAAGTATTTGAAAATTTATTTAAGGTAATATAATTTAATATAATTTAATATAATATAATATAATTTATTAAAATTTATTTACCTGTGTCCAGTATAGGAAATTCATTTTTATTTGAACTGGCCAAAATATTATTTAGATTGCTGCACAATTTCTGTCTGCTTCTATTTGTCAAATTAAAGTGCTTATGTAACGTATCTAACAATAGAAAATATCTAGCGTTGCCGTAGAAATTTAGGAAGATAATAAAATTCGTTTCCTGATCTCGTTATGTAAAGAACGATGATACTTAACGAACGTCAATATATCGCTTTTCTGTCGTTTATCTATTATTCAATATGAATAACTTTGTATCGCATTGTGTTACACCTTACCCTTCCGTGTATCTACTTACTCTCTATTTCTTGTGGATTTTTAATTACCATTTGACGCAACGAATAATCCATTATACCGTGTAGGCGATCGATACAAAGGCGATTTCCTTAAAAGTTTGATATTCATACAAGTCAATCCGTGATTCGTAATGTCAAACGTACTTAGGATAATTAGGGATTTATATTGGGAATGAGATTGAAACGGTCAGTTTCGATAATCCTTCTTCGAAAGGAAACAGTTTCGATCTTGTCGCAAATCGACACAAATAAGCAAGTGGCTATCTGCTGCAACGATTGCAGCGAGTGAAAGTATAAACGACGATATACGGAAAGGGTTGACGTGATAATTAGATACGCGTTTAAACGCGTCGTTTCGCCCGTTACGCTTATAAACAGCAGTTAAAAACATATCGATAACGTACACGTTATGTTTGATGCACGATCAATTTGCTCAACGCCCACGCATTTTAGGGTAAACATTACTATCGGAATCGATAATAACCGGGTCTTTCTACGTTTTCATTCGGCCTGCTTTTAATCTGCATTATTGCCTTTTGTCTTCTCTCGCGTAGACAGGCCGAGACGTTCACATTTGCTTTGCCTACTTTACTACAGGCTACGCTTCCTAATAAACTCTTACAATGAAAACCATGGCTCGTAGCGACGAAAAAAGGCAAGTTAATTCACTTACTTGGTACAGGCGAATAGTAGAGTCAGGTGTACGTATCGATTGTACGTATTTATCCGATGATAAAGATTTCGAGAACACTTTCACGATAGAAACGATAAGTCAGGCGCGTGTCGTGATTTTTCTTCCAATAAATATCTGGTATTCTCTGTATTCTCGCTTTTGATTCTCGCACATTGTGAGAAACGTTTTATTATTCTTTGAAAGAGAAACGTATGGTGTTGGATATTTTCGATAATTTATACGAGCGTACGGTGTACGTACGTGTATATATATATATATATATATATATATATATATATATATAAATAATATATATTATATAATATAAATATATATATATATAAAATCAAAATAAATGTTAATGAAGAATATATATATAAAATATATATATATAAATAATATATATTATATTATATATTATATAATATATATATATATATATATAAAATCAAAATAAATGTTGATGAAGAATATATATATATATAGAATATAATATATATATAGAATATATATATATTCTTCATCAACATTTATTTTGATTTTTTGGACATCCTGAAGTTTACATTTTAATTCTTCCAGGATTTGGATTAATTTCACAAATTATTATAAATGAAAGTGGAAAAGAAGAAACATTTGGAAATTTATATATATATATATATATAGTAACGTTGGAAATGTAACAAAATGATAAAGCACGCAGAAATTCAGTTTGAAATTGTACGGGTAATGCCAGCGACGTCCAACAGCTTATCTGTGCTACATCCAACCTTATCGATCAAAGGAAAAAAACGAAGATCAACGAAACTAGCGTATTTGAGGATAAACAGAGACCACCGTTATCGAAAATAATTAAACTATTTTCCACGCGAGAAGCATCGACCTCCTTTGTTTTATCCGACTATCGCTCAACTATTGTTACGCAAGTTCTTTGAATATGACAGAAAAATCGCGTGTACCATTTACATTTCAAAAGCTCTTCCGCTTTCGTCGCTATCGATCACCGATCGCGATACGATTGTCTTAAATACGATATGTAATAGGACTTAAGAACGTGATTCTTTCCTCTTTATTTTCATTTACCTGTCTTTTCATTTTGTTAAATATACAAGTAGTCGGTTAGCAACGCTACCCACACAGAAAGGTGCATGACTCACGGCTCTTGTTCAGAAGTCAAGAGAGCGCCGTGTTCACTTCCGTCACAGCAATTTATTGCATCACTAGCGTTATTTGATAGAAGATTGTTCCCAAGTATCTGGACGATACACCCACTCGACTTTTGGAAGCGGCGGAATACTTAATCCTTGGCAGTGTTCGCTGAGACTTTATCACAGTGTGACATTATAATCATCGATCTACTTTCTTCGTTGCTAAAATATCCCATCCAACTTTTCTCGTATTTTTCGATATAGATGGAAACATTTGGAACTCGCCGTGTCTTTAAGCAACGTTATGTCGTACACGAACATTTTTAGATCGAACGAGGACTCTGTGAAAACTGAAAACTCGTGTCTCGTCCGGTTTTAGAAAGAAAAATCTCGTACAAAATAAATGTCGTTCGGCGGGAAAAATGCGCTAATTTTAAAACGAATACCGCAGTATAGAGACAATATCGTTGAAGAAAACGGAAGTTACAAGAGAGCCGGAGAACTCTCGGTGATCATTGCAAACAGAGGAAACTCAATCGGCGAGAGTTTATTTATCGGTTGCTTTTTAACCGCAACACTTTCCAGCCCTTCTCTGCTACTTGGATTTCAGACAAGAAGAATGAATAGTCGACCACGAAAATTCTTCGGCTGCGATCGACGTGCAACGTTGAATTTCTACATTGGCACAACATGTTCGGAATAGAGAAACCAAAATGAGCAAAGGTATCCACGAAGCTATCCATAAACAAAGGTATTGGGAATATAAGAGATCAAGAAATAAATCCATTAGAGAGCAACGGTAATTTACTTCCTGTCGAGTGTCGAGAGAGAAATTTATGTTAATCGATCTCGAGCGATTGCCATTGATCCTTTCAACGATGACCTGAGTCCGGGTGTAATTTTCGAAAGTCATAGCAGTCGCAACGACTATCACCTAGCCGGTCTTTTCATTGTCGATTTGCTTCTTTAATAATATACCGGTTTCGGCTAGCTTATTTTCATAGGAAACTACGCGACTGAAAACACAAATCGTTAAAGAAAACGATTCACCTTGTTAGATTATTATTATTATTATTAGTTCACCATTTTTAAACGCGAGTGACTGCTTTTCCGGAAACTACCATCTCTAAAGGTTTCATCGCGGACAACGCGCGATTGACGCTCGAGACTGGTGAGTAAGATACGAAAGATTAAATATTCGCGATGTAAATAAAAAAAAAAAAAAAGAAAATTAATAAACTCGTTCGTTCAAACAAGGGAAATCTTCTTCTCTCGCTGAGCGAGGACGAATTTCGAATTGCGTCGAATGACACTGAATAACCTCGGAGAATGCACGTGTCGTGGGTGAATGAACGCGTCTTACAATTACAGCGGATTACACGGCTAGTTGCCTTGAAATATCAAAGGCACTTTTGCGTAGAAAAATAACCGTACGCTGATCCCTCAGAATTACAGAAATCGAACTAGATACTATGCGGCAAAGTACTTGTTATAATTGATATTCGACGTTGTTAAAGGCAGAAGAGAACCGCGACCTTAACTTTCCCGCATTCTAGCGAAGAATGGCCCCGACAAGCTGAAGCAGATCATTCCAACTTTCCTCGTATTCTAATTAGGGAAAAGTTGTCTTGTACTAAAGAGAAGGCGATAAACGCGAGAAACGGCTAGTCGGAACAGTCGTGCTTTTTGCTCCGTCTTTTTGCCAGTTGATCGCTCGCTTTTTATCCTGTCGTCTCTTTGGGAATCAACGCTCTTCCGGAAGTTCTCCTCTCGACGAGTATCGCGATATACGTACAATAAAAAGAGAACTAATATAACTGGTATAATTAGCGGAGGAGACTCTGCCATCCTGTGAGAACTATGGGTTTCATTCTAAACGAGAATTATGAATAAATCAGTTACCACGGTTGGAATGGTTACAAGCGTAGGAATTGTTACATCCTTCACACGCGTATTTACACTATATGACATGGCGTGTATTCTGTTCTAGTTTTTAAAGCAACTAGGCTGGGGAAGGATGCGGTAGGAGTTTTCAATGGTTCTACGCGTTAAGGTGAGAATCGTTATTATCGGACTGCGAATATTTATGCACTTATGGAGACTTGAGAAATGTAGCAAAATGCACGTAGTATGTACACATGTGATATGTATACACAATGTACAGTGTACTGTGTACTATAGATAGAATACAGTGTCACTCGCATCTCTTCATATAGATTGGAAAACTAATTAACGTACGACACACGGGCAAACATTATAGTTATAACTTTGTACGTCGCTTGAGGCGAAAAGTCTTTTGGCGTGTTGTGTAAAATTGCTGCGAAAAGCATAATCCGATATTGACGCTACGCTTTGACACGATGCACTTCTCTTTCGTTAATCTTTAAGTAGAAGTTGTAGACATTTACGTGGATAAATGGGCAAACTGTAATTGTTCGATTCATAAAGATCGTTCGAACGTTACATTTGTTAGTATATATCGTAATCGTAATTATTAAACGCATTTCAAGGCAAGTTCTAACAGGTTTTTCTAATTATCCAAAGGAAACAGTTCATGGCGCTATATCGTTGCATGAATTTCCAGTTCAATTTCCAAACGTAACACGCAGATTCCAACGCGTTATTACGATGCATCGCGTCGAAGAAAAATTTCACATTATATCGCACGCGATGAAACGATTAGCTCCGAACACGAGGAAAGGAGAAAGGCTTTCGTTTGGCCGATTTCGACACGTATTCGTTCGCCAAGGATTTATTGCGAGTTCTTATTATTCCGCCGACCGTGGGAATCTATCAAACTTCTGCAAGATGGCACTCGGTTTGCTTGTTTTTTTCGATAATAGACAAGATTTTTACCGATCCTTGATGATAATCGTCGTTCGTTTACAAGTAAATTATCTAATACGTTTTACCATCGAATATACCATTCTGTAAATGAGAGATGTAAAAAAGTACACAGAATGCATGTGACGTTCGTTTCTCCTACATAAAGGATAACTTTAAAAATTTCAATAATTAGTTCCACACAAGCCAAAAAAAAAAAAAAAAAATAAACAGAATTATTGAAATACATTTGTTACACGTTATACGACGGATAAAGACATTTGTATAGGAGAGTGCTTAAATTCCGGCACTTAAGAAAGAATCGGTTCTACTCGGAGAATGTTGTGGCGCTCGTTTGCTCGATAGTATCCGAAAGTTTTCGAAGATGCTAATCGAGTATGTCCATTGTTTATTCTGCATTAACGACCCATTGTGTAAATCTTATCGCTTCGAGAGCAGCTAAATTTACGCTTATTACGGTGGACAGTGTCGGAAGGAAACTCGAAGGATATTTCCTGGCAGTTGATCGTAGGTGCGATGGCGCGTAAAACCGAGTCAGTATGCCAAACGCATTTTCTACATGCCGGCGTACGGTTCAGCTTCTAACACACAGTTACTTTCACAAAACCATGAACATCGTTTCAATGAATAAATACAACTGCAGGAAACAACAACATCGTTCAATTTACATTATGCGAAACGCCGTTTACGCGTATGCTTTTATAGCGGTTGTTCAAAGTTTCCAGCTGAAGCTTAATTCTGTACTAAAGTACTACTACTGTAGCTAAACTTTGGTAGCGCTGCAGTTGCGAATAAATTTGTAATATTCTAATTCCGTGATACGAATAATGTTATCTTAGAGCCAGTACCCCGGTATTTGTTAACAGGTTGAATGTCCGAAAGGACAGTGGATTCAAAAGCGGACACGCGCTCACGAATCCGAGGCAGTGTGTCAAGCGCATTTTTGCGCACTTGTTGGCTCGTAAGCGACGATTCTTCGATCCCACATTATCGGAAACGAGACCAGGAAACTGGCAAGGACGATCGCGTACGAGAAAAGTCGAGATACGAGAGGAACGATCGTTCCGAATAGATTGACTTTGTTTCACTTGAAACCACGAACTAAACGGAGTGGCGAATAATTGACTATCGATCCTGGGGAAGATCAGGGTCTGGAATGGACGCGAAGCAAATCGAAATTATGCATCGGCAAGGTCGATCATCTGACCCATAGACCGTTACTTTCCAAATCGAAACTCGCAGTTCCAATTGACGATGGACATGCATCGCGTTACGGATCGAAACTATCGAAAGCCGAATGCACGAGCAACACATTCAACAAATAGTTTCACCGAGTTATGGAGATATTATGGATTGCCGGATAGTACGGACTTACTTATGCGGTAGATTTGTTAACAAGGCATCGATTGTTCGAACAGTAACGTATAGTTGTTTCAATCGGAGAAACGTTATATATATATATATATATATATATATATATATATATAATAAACGTTTGTTTGCCCAGGAAATGTAGATTACACGTATGTACATTCACATAAACGATGAATTACATTTAGGAAGTGTTTTTGGCCGGAGTAGCGGTACGTGACGGTACGACGTAGCCGTACAGTGTTTTGTGTCGGATTTACCTTTCCATCGTTACGGTTGGAGGCTAGATTTAAGTCGCTCGGCGGTGGTACCTGTATACTCTATTTTTTTATTGTTTTTTTTTTGTCCTGAAAATCTGGTGTCAAAACTGGACAATTCGGTAGAATCGGAGGAATGTTTTAAGAAAGTTCTGGTTCATGCCCGATCGAACGAACTCTCGTCGTCTGAATCTATTCGCTCAAACGCACAGTCCCCCGACAAATTCGTATTACTCTAAAGAGTTCTAATCTTCGAAAGTACTTTGTAGCATCTACGGCAAACGCTCTTAAGGCAATAACGTACTCGACGAATTCTTTTTCTTCGGCGGTTAACTAGTTTCCACTTGCGTGTCGCGATAATTATCAACAATGAATGTGCTAAACGAGCGTTAAACAGTGCATTTAGGTCATGTGTAACGACGATAGTTGAGAAACGCTTCACGTAACTTCGTTTTCGTTTGCGGTGTCACGTAGAATCGATTCCTAAATACCTACTTGTAACGTTTCGTCTTGGACGTCTGTATGTTACAATCGCCTTGTATGGTAGTGGTACTTGTATTAAATATATCATATCGTCCCCGTAGACATTATATTTCCAACGAAAACACGACTAATCTTTAATAACCTGTGCGTTGTCGTGACCAGAGATACTATAGAAATGCTAGTTGAACACGCGCATCGCACGGATTACCTATATTTTCTTTACCGAATCGAGTCCCACGTTTCTAATCTCATTAAAGTCTTATCCAATTACGTAGGCATCGCAGTTCCGTATAAATTTGTCTCTCTCTCTAAATTCAAGAGCAATTGCTTCTCGCGTACATTTTCCATTTTCAATAGCGCAGTGACAGTCGGATATTTCGCCAACAGCGTGCATTCGTTTTCTTTCTCTTCTTTATTCGATGATAAAACGAGAATATCGATTGGGTCGTCGATACGCGTCGAGAGTATGGAATAAATTCGAAACAGCGGAACGAAAGATGTCAAGCGTTGCGTTCGACTTGCATTTGCGTTATTATAAGATTACGCGAAGATGGTAGAAAGGTATGAGACGTTCTAAATCGATCCAAGAGCAATTGCGAACAAGCGGACTTCAGAGGGCGATTCGGGACGAGATGTAAAAAGCTGGAATTCCTTTGACGATAACAATTGTCTCGTAATACAGTTTTATTGTCACGATAACGATCATCGTCGAAGCATCTACGGGAAACTGAAATCGAGGACGCTCGATTCGTTCGACCGAGTTGTGCTCCCGCTTCGTGGTACCCATTGTGAACACACGAAATATCTGTCTACATAGAACTCTGCGACTTTGTCCATCCTACAGAAAGGTGTTGGCCATACTCTGAAATAAATATATCATATTTGTCGATATTCAATCAGGCGAGTCATTAACAATCAAACAGGAAACTCTGGATTAATTAGACGATACGAATAATAAATGCGCGTTCTATGGACCGTTCGAAACTCGCGTTCTCGAATTGCGTTCCCAAGAGAAATGGTAATAGACGCGTGAAGGTGTTCCATAGAAGGGCGCAGCAGGCGTGAGAGACTCGGAGCACACACTGGCTTGTCAAAGTACGAATGAGAGTTACACATTGCCGCGGATGTTACATTAATACTACTTTGCTGTCGAAAGATACGTGCTTACATACTTAACCGATACACACGCGGTAAGTAGAGATGTGTGCGAACGAACATACACCGGAAGGTAAATGTAAGCTATGCAGTTATGTCTATCTATAATCACCTACTCTAGGTAGCTTGTTGTATTTCCACCGAGAGGCAAAGTCCGTACGTATTTAGGCTCGTCAGAGAGAAATAACAGAATAATAACTGTCTGTATCAAAAGAAAAAAGTTTCATTCGCTTACAAAGTACAATGAAGTCGAAATTATCGGAATGATCTCCCAGACAGTTAGCCATTTATGTATTCGTCGTTGTTCTACAAACACATTTACAAAGGCTCAATGGCCGTGTGTTTTATTATTTAATGCTGAATATTCAAACATTGGCCAATGTAAAACTCTCGCAGGCAAAGAAGTTAAATTTGGCGTACGATTGCGTGGCACGATATAGAGGAGCTTATGAGAGGAATTTGCATTCGTATAGTAGCACGTAGAACGAAAGAATGGCATAAGCACGCTAAAACATACTTTCGAGCGACAGGTAGTGTATGGGGTGTGTATTTCCCGACGCGTGCTTTGCGTTTATACATTGTAAAAAGAAGGACGTAAGGATGTGCATCGACGGGTAATTTACAACTTGTGCAACTCTTCCGGGAGATTTTACGACGAATATTTAACGATTCACATTGCCACGTACGCAGACGTACGCAACGATACACGCAAATATATGGACAACGAGTAGTATGGTTCAACTAGTACGATCCGAGCGACCACATGCAACAGCTTGTTCTCATTAAAGCCTGAAACACGATATCAGGGTATCGTTATATTATCGGCGTATCAAAATTCGATAGAAAAATTGCTTAACGAATTAGACAGTACGCCTGAATTACGTCGACCATCTGCAAACACCGTATTGCTCAAGAAAAGCGCGTCTCAGTTGTTACAAGTTTGACACTTTGTCTGCTCCTTCGCACTCTAGAAATTTGAACTACAGCTTTCTCATATTCCGGAACATTCGCGGAATATCCTTCGTACTATGTAGATTTAAATATAGCCAATAAAAGAGATGGACGTTTTCGAACTCGTAAAGCTGTGGGTCTCGTCTCGAGCGTCATTACGTACGGACACTGACATAAGGGCTTTGCTTTTCGCATGGTTTACAAACTATGTGTCTAACTATGATGTCATAATACTAGTACCGGCAAATAGTCGATGTGACAGGTTCACGCGAGTGACTGATAAAAATCGAAACGCCATGCGCTCGCGTTGTACGCTGTATTCCAGTTCGCTCCACCCTAAACGCATACCAGGCTCATTATACGTCGGCACGCGTATGAAGTGGGTTTCAAACACGGAAGTCTTTGCCCTGTGTAGCTACGTACGACAAAAAATCTCCTACGTAAGTTACGTAATGTATATTTTCACGCGTAAAGAAACTAAGAAGAAGCGAATTAATTATAATTAAGTTAATCGCGATCGTGATTAGCCTTTAACAGTGTAGCGAGAGGCAGGCAAACAATCATAACTCGTAGTGTACGTAAGGACGTTACGGTAGCATTTAAATTTGTACAACTCTAATTACATTTGAGTAACCGAGACGGTGGACGTTCACCATGGATGCCTTCCTTGAACAATTTTTCTTCCTCTGGTAATATCATCTACCGTGCACTGGATACATACATACCGAGCCTGCATCGCATCCGGCCAAGTATTCCTCGACATCCTAAGGTCGTTTCGTATTAACGCTCTTGCAGCCGCGCACTTTTCCAAGTGTGGGAAACTAACGGAAACTTTATCGTCGGGTAACCGAAGGAAAGACAACAGAAATTCGACGAATAAAATCGCGGAAGCTCTGTGCACTACAGTCTTTAACCTGGAGCTCGTCACTTGTCGCTTCGCTAATGTCGCTACAGCTCTTACGTAATTTAGCTGCCATCGTTTAGTGGAATTTTACAAGTCGCGAATTATCGACGTTAATGAATTCTGCTGCGTAACAACAAGCTTGACAACGAGGCAAACGATCGAGACAATTTTCGTAGGTTGTAAATCGATCGATTGCCCCATTTCGCGTAAAATCGTCAAATTACGACCTCGTAGAGGTAAAACTCGGGGATTTGCAAAAAAAAAAAGAAAACGAAGCTAACCACTTGCAAGTGGCTCGTATGAAAATTGGTAATAAACGTGTTAACCTCGAGTAAAGTTACTCTGTACTAATATTTGAGCGAGAAACTCGCGTCTGGTATTATAATAAGCGTCCTCTCGGTAAAAGCGCGATTTTCCTAAACACCGTACTTGGTCCCTATACCGATCGGTACCGTATTACATACAGTTCGAATGCGTACATAGCCGCGGAAATACAGATGCTTATACTTGTTCATAGAAAACAGTATGTAGGTACATATAGGTAGACGGGACGGTCGTTCCGTTCCAGGTCACAAAGTCTCGGCTCTATCTCTACTTGGATAGGCATCTATGAAGGCACTACTTCGCGGCCGCACTCTGTTATCGTAAATGCACCATGCGCGTTGCACTTTGTACCGTTACTGAGCATATGATCGCTCGTTGTTGAGCTTAGCAAGACAGCTTCAGGGACGAGTGATGCCCGATCGAATTCGTCCCGGTTAGCATAGGTTTAACGGTACGCGGGACACTAGAATTTCGCGAATCATCGCGAAATCTTGCCAGGGAAAAATTTATCTTTCTTCTATCGATTCGACCTCTCGTGAAGGAAGTTACCATGTAAGACGTTAAATTATCAAGATATTGAAACAACGTGGGCCGTTAATTGGGTCATTGTTGAAGCGGCAACTTCTATAGTTACGAAATTCCATAGATAAGGAAATTAATAAAAACGAATAAATTTCAGTTAGACAGATTTTTAGTACTTTCGAGAATTTCTAACTATTATTCGCCGAGTTAACGTTTGAGTAATTTCCTCTGTCAGTAACGGCGCCGAAATTTTATCTTGGCGCTGATCGAAAGGCAACGACGAAGAGGAGCAAGTCTTGTTAATATCGGTAATTAATCGATAGAGGGAGCGCTTATTAATTTTCGTTCTAGGCTATTGTTTCGTAAATTATTCACGAGCTTGTTAAGAACCAGGATCGTACCAAGTAACCTTTGAACGTTTCTTCTATACGATAAAGCCTTTAAGAACATGCCGTATAATATTTGTTCGCTATATTTCTTGTAATTTAATGCAAAGTGCGAGCTTGGATAATTTACTGAAAATAGTAATTAATTATAGCTGTATGTAATATTTTCATTACGATAAATACGAGTCAGTTGGAATTCTCAATCTCGCTACGTTATTTAATTTGAAAGTTCTTTACTTTCGAATCGATAGACTCGAATGTAAATATGCACACTTTTCAACGAATGGTGACCAGCAATTTATGCAGTCTTCGTCCCGTAGAAATTCGCTAAATCCTTGTTTATCTGTTTATGAAAATACCTATATTTTCTTGCGTCCCATACGCAACATATGCTTTTATGGGAAAATTTACGACTTCTATCGGATTCTACTAGTTACAACCCGTGCGAACGAAAACATTTTCTTCCTCTAATCCCACTTCCTTGGCGTGAAAATACATACGTACCACGTAACGGTCAAGTATGCACGTACGTTTCTAAAATTCATTTGGACGATAAGTATCGAAAGATAATTTTCGATAAATTCGTACGACGAATTCGAAAAGAACGATGAGAAGCCTTATATGCGAAATGAAATACATACACGTACGTAGGTATGTGTCTACATTTAAATACACCGGTCCCTCAATTTACGCGGTACTTTTTACGCGCTATCTTAATTTACGCGGTACTTTTTATGCGCGATCTTAATTTACGCGGCCACTCGCGTCAGTGCCGTACGAAATAAGGATAAAAGTGCGTTACTTTGTGCTGGTCATCGTATGTGTACGTATCTTTTATTTTGTACCGACAGACTTTATTTGCGCGATTGACATCCGCGTGAAACGAATCCACGTGGAACGGATACTCCGCGCAGATTGAGCGACGGGTGTAGTTTATTTCTTCGAGACACGTTTGGACGGTGATCCGACAAAAACAATGGCCTTGTATATCCGGCGGAAACCTACGTCGCCAGCGGTGAAATAGAGAGTAGCGAATAACAAGAGACATCATTGCGGAATGTTATTTCCTCTGTATGTAGATAAAAATACTAACATAGCCCGCGGGAAAGTGAAACGTTAGCAACACTTTTTCGTACTGTTTATAACAGTGTTTCCCAACCTTTCATCGCGATCCTCTCTTTGCAATAGCTAAATAACCCGCAGCACAGCCATCGCGTTTGCATCAAAAGGAATGTTTAATAACGTGAAAACTACAAGAAAAAATTATTCGCGAAAATAGCTGAACGTTCGATAGCTGGTGTGCTGGCTGCCTTCGAACATCTTTCACCCACGGAGCAGAGTCTTTATTTATTTCTCCAGAACTGGAGATCACGTGACGTTTGCGATTCAATTTTCCAAATGTAGCGTAGTAAAATTGTAACCTGTAATTAGACGTACAATGATAAAAGACGGAAAGCCGAGGAGGATGCGACGTATACCGCTTGTTTCGCGAATTCGATCGATCGAAGAGAAGCCTCCCACGAGCCCGTTGGAACTGTGATGGAAAATGAAATGCAATCGCGGTAGATAAACCCGTATGATAAATTCTACGTGCAGTATCGCGATGCGCCTTTTCTTGTTGCCGAACGTTAATCACGGGAAAGTAAAGACGTGTCTTCTGCAACCCGTATTTGTTCACATTCGAAACGTTGTTTGTTCTTTGAAACTGGAACGGTCGTGTTTTTCCGAATGCCTTCACCGATAAAGAACCTCGCCTGTCAGCAGAATTGAAACGGAGAAATCTTTTTGAAACTTTGAACTGGAGATACGACCGATTTCGATTATAATTTATGATACAGGTTAAAAATAGGATTGACTTTTCGATATATTACGAACGAATCGTTTAACAGATCGTGTTTGATCTATTATTTTCTTTTTTTTTTTTATTTCATTAATATTATAGCCGACCAAATTAGCTCTTGTCTAACGTAACTTTCTTTTGACTCGCTACGAGAGAGGATACAACGACGAGGAATAAATAATAATTCGGAAAACAGCCTCTCTGAAAGTATTCTCATAAACATTGTAATATAGGCTCGCGAAGAAAGAACTATAACTTGTTACTTGCAGCGGTTGTACGGACCATCTGTGTACGTTGCTCCTTGCTTTCCTATGCTCTTGACTTTCAAGCTTCGGAACAGTTATCTTACATTATTACGTTCTAATCTATGCCAGTCTAATGCCCGAATACATCAAGTTTGCTATGAAAGAATGTAAATAAAAGAATTGCGAATGCAAATTACGTAGATGTAGGTATATCAAAACACACACATGGATATGGTTTAATACAGTTTTGATAAATGCTAGTGTTCGTTTTTAACACGAATCGGAGCCGTTTTAACAGAAAATAGCTTTGATCTCGTCGACTGTTTTAATTGCTTGAACGCATAAGTATGTAAGACGATAACAGCAGGTTTTAGTCGTGTTAATCTATCGTGCGAATATTCGAGTTATCGGAGTAAAAGTTTTGCGTAATGCGAAAATTTGTCTTGCCCTTTTCGCGCGTGAATGAACGTGCCAAACTTACCCGAAGTTTCCGAGGGAAAAAATGCAGGATAAAAGGTCGGTTTCTCGTTGTAAATCACGGCGTAACTTTATCGTAGGACTTGCACAATGTAATTTCGTATCTTGAACAAATACCTATAAATCATCGTAGAAACGGCTCAAACTATGATGCCTCTTGTTGAATTTATGACAAATAGGTTTATAGTAGGTACTATGGAGTTTAAAGGTAAAATGATATACGATTCGGCAATTACTTGACGGTATTACTGGTTATCGTGCCGGTTGATAATTTACAACGACTTATTGTTATTTACGAGCCTTTTACTTTATCGCGTGCCGATAGGTAAAAGTGCGCAACGAATGAAACTTTCTTTCTAACAAGTTTAGGATACTTGAAGGCCGTAGGCGCACAACATGACAAGTCTCATTTCTTCATTTTCCTATGAAGACCACGCGGAGAAACAATACGAGACTATTTTTGTCGCTTTTTTTTACTTTCACGTCATCCGATTAGCAAGAAAAAAAGAAAGTATCTATAATGAAATAGTTAAAGAAAAGGATAACCAATTTAATCGTGTAGAATTGGCTGTACAAATAGTTATATTATCTAGGAAATTAAATTCAACGCTTTGAATTCGCGAAATATATAGAATTAGGCACGCCAAATTAGAATTGTGTTTTTCTTGTAATTTCAAAAGAAATACGGAAAGGGAGTTAATTTGACTGTTGACAAAACTTGAAGAAAAACAAGGTAGCGTTCTTTGGCTGTTGGGGGAATTATAATCGCATCGAATATCCATTAAAATCACGCGTTTCGATTTCCTTGAAATTAAATAAATTACCGGCGTGAAATAATCGGGTACAAATTAGTCTACAGAAAGAACGCGCAATCTGGTAATTTTAATTGACGTCCGACCGATGGTTAATCTATGTAGAGTTTGCGCGTGGGTTGATGAATCGATGTTCTTGGTAAAAGCTAAACGATCCTTAAAAAAAGAACCCTTGATTCCTACCTGAAAACTTGTCCATTCGTTGAAGGTGATACGCAGCATCCATTAAACACGCTGGAAGTGGTCATTTTTCAGAATGTAACTCTCTCTCTGATTTTATTTACTTAAAAACCCACCGGAATTCCGGTTTAACTAGTTCCAGTTTTTAGTTATTAATCGATCGACGATCGTAAAACGTTCACTTTTTTCGAAACGTTCACGGATACTTTTACTAGGATTTTTAAACAATATTTTCCACTATTTCGAATATCCTCTAGTCACAGATACTCTTAGCTCTCTTATCGTCGTGTTAAAATTGATAAAATAATACATTCTGATCCGTATTCGATGGAAACCAACATAATGGAAATAATAACCCGAATTGCTTGTACGACCTCTTTATGAATTTTATCTGTGGAGCGTTACACTTTTCTTAAAGCTGAAACACTTCTTTCTTCCTTTCACCAAAGATAATATCGCAAACATTAATTATCGTATCGATGTAAACATAAGTCCTTAATTATAATTACATTTCCATTAAATATCACCACTAAAATGCACTTAATTTACATGCAAATATGTATATAAAATTAATAATATATCGTTGACGAATATCACCGCGTTTGGTCGAAACGTGGTAACATTGCAGTTCGAGCACAAAGTGCAATGCACTGTTAAAGACGCGATCGAAACCCGACGAACTATGATACTTTTGCGAGAGGAGAAAAAAGTCTGTTATCGCGTAATAATAAAAATGTGATGCAAGTAAACGCGAACAGTAATAAGTGTGTGTGTGTGTGTGTGTTCGATTCGAAAATTACATTATAACACTAATTAGAAAAGTCTAGTAAGATTCTCACATTTTCATTGAAGCACTAGCGTAGCTGCTGTTAAATTACTAGACTACTTGCTGTTATGTAAGAGGCAAAGCCAAGAGAAAGAAGCGCACAATGCCATTGTACCGCCGCATTACATCTTCTCGTGTTTCCGAAGTCAACTTCCATAATTTATTGCGTGTATATGGCCAATAATTTTTCATATTACACGATAAACACGTTAGCGCTAGATATATGCAAGATAGAGATCAATATGGTTCAAAGGAATTAAAGACTTCGTAGCAATCGATATTAAATTACTGGTAGATAATTACAGGTACTTACGCGTTATGTTAATATCGAAAAAAAAAAATATATATATATAAAACGTTTGGTATAATGTAATCAAGTATCGAAAGCGAAAGAATATGTTAAGCAATTTATATTAAAAATTGTATCATTTGATCGATTAGTAGCTTATCACGGTACAGTATTAAATTTAACGAGTTAGGATATCATGATCTTCTATTTTTATCTTTAATTTTCAAGCGTTTTCTACGATAAGGCCATGAAATCTGGACGGACATGCACGTTTTACGGTGCCATTCTTGTAAAAATAGCAGATACGCGAATCAAATTATCCGGAGTTAACTTTCTAGAAAATAAATCTTCTTGACTTGCTTAAATTCAGGGAAAATAAAATCGCAGTCATTTGAGAAGATCTATTCCCAAGATATATTCTACGTTTTCAAACTTACGCGCGCGTGCAATTCACGATGCTTTATATTCTTCTCTTTCAACGCCTACTCATCTTCGTGCAAAAACTGGATGGAATACTAGCTTATGTAGCTCGCAATAGTATCGCGTAACAAAAGACCCTGATGCAACACGACTCGTGTAGAAAATGCTTTACACTTTTGAAGCTAACCCTACGCTGCGAAATATTACTGTTCGATATTCAACGAATCCGCGATGCGTCCAACTAAACCTGAACTAGTACGGAAAATAAAGTATACATCTATATGGTATCCGTGTTGGACAAAGCGTACAAGTTAATATAAGAGAGATTGTATTACTCGTGCGTTGCGGTCGGAAGCAGGTATGTATAATATTTTGATTGTATGTCGTGTTCCCGCGAGAAAGTTTGATTTCCTTTCTCCCTTTCGAAGAACCGCTTAGACAAGAGAGATTTTTTCAACGATCAAATATATGTTGCATTCCCTAAACGTTCTGTATTTCCATATACATGGAAGTTAAGGACATAAGTATTGCTACAGCTTATGAAACAGAATAATTTTTTTCTTAAATTCGACCAAACTAAAATTTACAACTTTCTTATCTGCACGTATAATGTAAATGTGGAAAATACGTTTTGTAGATTTATGTTGGTTATATGCATGCTGAAAATGTTATGGAAATTAGTCGACGTAGAAGCAGACAACAGGCATCGAGAGATAAAGGAAAATGGAGACTATTTTTACAGTTATTATTATTATTGATTAGGATTTCGTATTTTTATTCGAAGAATTTCGATGAAATTTTCAGCACGTGTAATGCATGTTCTAAAAATTATATAATAATATCAGGCATGTGTAAATCTAAATACAAAACATATTTTTTAAATTTACATTTACGGGCTCAGATAAAATGGTTGTAAAAAGTGACCTTTGATATTTCCTTCGCGATTCACGACCAACCGGAATTTTTTCAAAATTTCTTTCACACGTAATCTGTTTGATTAATCTTTTTAATTTCTCAAAGAATTCAAGTCTACTTCTAAACTAACCAATTTTCGACCTAAATCCTCTAATAGCTTTTTCGTAGAGAATACAGACATACATCGATTAGTACAAAGAAAAATATATGGTTTCACGAAAAGAAGTTGTAGCGATCTTTATTTTTTATTCAATAAAAACCCGTTGCAAATTTTCACTAACGCAATTTATTGTTGCGTGATTATCGAGTAACTTTTGTTTCAAAGCTTTTTTTATCAATTTAGTGGAAATACCTGAAAAATTGTGTCGTTCACTTTACATGTGTAGGTTTCGGGATAAAAAGTCAAGATTATTTATTATTTGTTCAAGATTTTTTCATTTGCTCGCATTTGGGATGGAAACCAGTGAAAATTAGATATCGTATAAACATTTGCGTGTAACACGAGTGTCTTTAAGGCCTGACGCGTTAACAACAATTTCAACTATCTTTTCGCATCGGCCAAGTTTGGGCAAATAAATTTGATGCCAATGGAAAATTCAATATGTCCGGAAATAGCATGCAAAAAGTTACGGAGGTACTTTTCGGTGGTTTTTTAAAAGGTTTGTTTGAAGTTAATAAACATTTTATACAAACAATTAGAAGAGTTTGTTGTTATCGCGTTAAAATTACTTACCGGTCTTAAAGGTGCTACAGTATTATAGACAATCTATGAAAATGAAATTAAGGAAACAAATATTCTGCTAATTGATTTTTGCGGTAAACTTCGCGTCTCGATTTAAACAACAAATTGGTATATTCAGTAAAAATTATAGATAATATCGCAAACCACGGTTTATTAATAATGCTACTTTACGATAGGAAAATTTTCAGACTCGACATTTCGAATTTTAATAACGTCATTCTGTTTCAAATAATGTGCCAATACTTATGTTCCCAACCGTACGTATACTATCATATTGACAATTAATAGAATAAATATAAACAGCTGAGTGAACGTTGCAAGTATGTATAAAGTACAACAGATAATGTCACTCGGAATTAAAACGCATCGATTAACAAACAGGCAGCATAATTTGTCTCTGGGAATAAAACGCAACAAGCTATGATTTAAAAAGTTACAGATTTATAAAATTGGTTTAGTAGAATGCTGAGAAACGTTGTACCACGGTTATTACGCGCACTGTTAATTTTACTTACACAGGTAATTCCTTCGTTAGAACGGTTTCAACAATCGCTGTTTACGTTTTAACATTTCGTCACTTATCATTATACGCTAACAGCACTAATTGTAATGTTAGTTATAATACCATGGATATACCATTGTTCCCGGGAAGAAATAAAGAGATTGTCTAGTGGTAGTCTGACAGGAAGGGTTTCACTTCCTCGAGAACCAATTTCCTGTAACTGTAACATTCGATGCAGTAATGAATCCTTGTTGAATACTTAAACGAAAATCTTTACTCGTATGTACGTATGTTCGCATGGTTTTAACGATACATTTTATTAGAAGATACTTTACATATTTTGTATTATTTCCAGGATAAATGTAATAATATAGTTCAAGCTCGAACTCTCTACTATTATTGAAGCATCAAGAGCCAAAAACTACACAAAACCGACTATCACTGATCTGACCTTGTAAGATAACCTTCCAGAAATAATAGCACCAGAGACTACTTGTAATTCATATCGAAGTACGAACGATAAGTGGAAGCTGATATCGGACCACGAACTGCTAGATAGGTTGACAATTTCAGCGCAAGGATTGAAATAACACGATATATAGCTCTGTACGAGTTTTAAGAAATCTTGCAAGATTTTTCCTCGTTATCCAATAAGGCTTCTGCGTTATTATCTTTATATAATTTTCTTATCAATAAATTATGCGTATTATTTTCCGACTAACAGAACCATAGAATTCGGAGGGCAAAGGATCCAGATTACACGAAGCTACCAGAAAGTTCATTCTAACGGCATTTGCAATAATAGGCTACAGATATGCTAATCCACGTTTTTATGGATACAAAGAAGAAAGCGAAACCTTAACGGTTGGCTAGATAATTTATCAAATCGGACGACACCATTTGGAAATTGAAAACATCTTAATACGAGGACAAACTTACCATCGAATCGATAAAATTAAACTTATAAATGCTAAATAACAACCATTTCACAGATATCGATAGGAATCAATTTTATCTAACGATAATGTATAACAACGATAATATAATGTACATACTGTATCAGTCTGTTCGAATATAATTTCCTAGTTATTCCCATTGCTTGTGAACAACAATTCGAAGCTGGTTCAGCAGCAAACGCTAAAGATAGAATGCGTGCATTATTTCTGCCTCGCATACTTTCATTTTTGCAATACAGGAGTTGTTTAAAGGTATGCTGAGAGCCCGAAGCAAAGATCATAAATATGCACAGCCACTTCCTTCGAATGCCAGGTGACGTTAGGTATGCCAGATCTTAAAAGGAAAGAACAAAACACGACCGGTAATGGTACAATTTATTTGCATCAACCACGTAGCGCATTTATTTACTTTGTTCGATCACCATATTTGACATACCATATCGTGTCGTATTAAAAGGATAGAAAATGCAGAACAAAATGCTGAATTTAAGCGATAGTCGATCAACTAAATATGTAGAAATCGCCAGTCTATTCTTTCGAGGAATCTGTTTTTCATGAAACTTTTATTTCGATAATAATTTGTAGCTTTTACAAGTTTTCTTAACACTATGCGCAAGTATTTCCTAATGGTATAATCAGTATCGTGGATGACTTAAAAACGTTGCGCAATACTGTACGATAAATATCCTAAAACGTTCTGAGACGCAATATCGGATAATTCCTTCGTTAATATTAAAATACGAAAATGCAGAGAGATGCATTATTGATTAAGCGCTGGGTCAAGTGGCGTTTACATCGCTGAAAGACGATGCTTCTAGAACTGGGAAAATTGACCAGCGAGAAGGTCGAAAGAGAATCGTATCGAAAGATGCAAATTGCCATTTTTTAAAACGTATCATTGTTACTTAATATTGGTGTCAAGGGCAAATTTGTAAATGTCCGGGTTGAAAGGTTATCGTATCCGGTAGAAATAATTGCGGCGTTAATTTCAACAAGCTGTAATAACGTCAAAAAGCTTTCACGTTCTAATTACAAGCTTCATTAGGAATAATACGTACTCGCACCGTGTAATTTCTATGATAATTTAATCGTTACAACGTGTAACACAGACGTTAGAATCGTTCGAATTCCAGATCGTACTGTTGGAGTTTCGTATGGAAACATTACGTGCAAAATACAACGTGGTGTTTTAAACTGTTTCGAGAAGATATAAAAAGCTAGCAGACGTGGTCACGAGATAAAATATTCTTCCATTGAAGCACACATATATCAAAATACAATTCGCAGCCACGCATGCCGTCGACTTTATCGGTAGACAATTCTGTGATAAACGAAAGGAAATATACGAAGAAGTGGAAAACAACGCTGTTTTTTCTAGATTTAAGTAGCCGTGAATTTTCTCTTCAAAAATGTTCCGTTACCGAAACATTTCTCTGTTCTGTTTCGTAAAATAAATTTCGTAATATAAATTCTCTTGATAGAAACTGTTGGAAACTTGATAGGAATTGTTGTGCTTAATATTTTGTTGAAGCTTACAATTTGAGTAAGGAAATAAACAAATTGAAATTGCATAGAATGAAAAAGAACATTCATGAAGCTTCTCTACCGGTGTCGTCCAGTGCGCAGGCCTCTGACCTGCCCTAATCAAAATACCTATTCTACTAGCTCAAAGATACCAAAAGAACAAAAAGCAAAAAATCTAAACGACTCTCGTTAACAAGAATATCGCAGGACCAAATCTTTGATACGTATCGTGCATTTTTACGATAATAGCGTACTTATTTCTTATTAAAAGTACAGCATTATCATTGGCAAACGAACCCATTGCGCAAGTCCGTGTTGTGCCACGCACACTGAGCAAAGGTTGGAGAGCCAATAATAAATAAGCGACGATCTTTTCATCAATCACGCGTGAAAAAAAGATACGCGTATATCTGTTCAAAATGTACGATATTAAATTTTACAATTACTCTTCACATTCTGTGAATTAGAAAATGTATAAATTGTTGCCGAGATACGCAAGATATTTGGAGGATCGTAGCCTCGTTGTATTAAAATTAAAAGGAGCGCAATATGCACAGCACTTAAGGCTTCGATGCAGCTGCGGTAACTATTAGATTCACGAGCCGTGTCGATGAGTCATCGTTTCGCAGTGTCGAAGTCGTCCGTCAGGTACGAGCAGGGAACAATACCGATCGCCTGCCTTGGAGAATCAAGCAACTTTTCGGTGTATTACTGCTAAGCAAAAACGCAAACAAAAGAAAAAAAAAACACGCAGATATTGCGTAGATATATGATAGATATAGATAGGAGCACGTTTTGGTGCCGGATCGATCGCGTCTCGACGTCAGCCACGCAAACTTGTCCTTCCGAAACCGAGGACCTCGGTTGCAACTGCATCGGCCTTGAGCGTGAACCTGAAATTAATCTAGCGAAACAAAGATTGCACAAGGTTGACATTTACCCTGAAGCATATTGTGATCGGCCTCCTCGTCCGTGAGGCAGCGGACGTTGCCGATGGAAGAAGACAGCAGACTCATGATTCCTCTCGTTAGAGACGTTGTCCTCGAGTTTCACGGGGCGCGATTCGCCGTAACGAGGCGAAGTCGATCGGCGCCGGAATCGCGGAAAAGCCGCCTGGTCCGTGCGCGTACGTGATTGGTCGAGCGTTGGCCGAAGCTCGTGTCCGAACCAATCGTTGCAGAGTATCGGCTGGCCCGGTACACCGAGCGAGCCTCTACGAACGCACCTGTCGGCCGAGCATCCGGCCAACTCGAGAACGCTTCACCGCCGATCACTTTCACTCAATGTGGAAAAAGGACGACCGAGATATCGTTTGAGAACCACCTGCTAAGCTTACTACCAGTGGTGGCTTTCCGATCCTCGATACGTTTTCGTCGACCCGAGGAGGAGTCCCGTTTCCTAGCGGTAACTCTATGGACCAGGCGGCCGTCGTACGATTTACACTTCGATCGCCGTCGCAGCGTTTCTCGATCGCATGCCGTTGTCGCTGATCGTCGTCGCGATCTCTAAAATCATCCGAGCGAACTACGCGCACTACGACGAATCGAAAGTATGCAACACGTCTGCTGTCACAAGCACCCGTCGTTATTGGCTGCCTCGTACAAGACGGAACACGAGTAAATTCTACTGCCCGGCACCGTCACTACGTCGCGAAAGACGACGACGCATGACGCGTGCAGGGACACCGAGCACCACACAGAGTCGCGATCAATAAGCGTTGCCACGGCGTCTGCGCCGACAATGCGATGCCACGCCGGACGAGAGGAGAGAGACAGGGATTACGCGAGTGTATCGGTGTGTCGGTGTGTTCGCGCTATCGACGCGACGAGTATCGACGATTTAGAGTACTCCCCGCTTGAAACCAACGGCCTCTCCTACTCTCCAGACTGACTCTACGTTAATTGGTTCTTTGACTTTTAACGTTACGCGTTTCCACATCGACCGAGAAATTTCAGGATAAAATATATTTCGTATCATTTTTGTAGATTTTAGTATTTTGGATAATTAAACATTTGCGAGTGACACTCGCAGGCAAAAGTTACTTATTCGAATAAATTATTACATAGTTCATTAACGCCAAACTGAAATTAACCGAGCTTATGTTGTCAGTAAATTGATCACAAAGGGTGTCCTGATACATTTTTATATGTAAATCATTCACGACGTTCTGCCTTCCAATTGATAGAAGAAAGTCATTGACTATACGAATAACATGTAGAAGCGAACACAATGTAATTGCTTGTGTGAGAATGAGAAAAGTAGGATAAAATTTGTCTGTTTGAGGCTTCATTTTCAAGGAGGTAAAATCGAAACATATTTAGTTAAAAATCGGCCTAGTACATGCATATAATAAATCTTCGAATTTATTCCTCTCGAAAACAAAGCGTCTTGCGAAGAGATTTTATTCTGCATCTTTGATTTATTTTCACACGTAGAATAACCTTCCGTCGATTATTTAGTCCCGTCTAGTCCGGAATTAGTCGTGTTCGAGTGTACTTATGATAAATTTTCAAACTCGATTTTCTCGAAAACCAAGTCGAGGATGAACAAATTGTATTCTATATTTTCTTCAAATTTTATCGTAAGAAATCATATCGCGTCTCGTTTTACACATTATTCGGCTGGATTCTGTATATGTACAGCTCCGCAAAGTGTTTAAGATCAAAGTTTGAAAAATAAACGTACAGAAACTTATCTTTAAGGAAATTATTCATAAATACGCGATATATCATATAGAAAGTAAAATAAAAGATGTTAGATACTATTACCGATATATCTTGTACTTTTATATCGCTTCGTACTTATCACGTCTATTTTTCCGTGCGAAGAAATAACGTATTCGATTTAGACTCTTTAACTTATTTAACGACGTTTGAATTGACGTTGCTTTCGCGCCCAAAGTAGCTAATGTTCGAACAACTTTCGTTAAGGCGAGTTTGATCGAATTGCCTCTCACCGCAACGTAGAAATATGTAGGACAAATTTAATCGCTTGGTTTCCACTAGATTCTGAAAAATTCGTTAACTCTATACAGTAGAATCTTCAGTATCCGAAAAAAAGTAGGGGCGAGTACAATTAAAAAAGCGCAATAAGTAAAATCTTAAACGAAATTGTCTTTTCGTCGTTTAAACAATTTAGAAAACATTGCTTGTCGCAATATCGATAAATATTACCTGGCTCGTTAATTGTCGTCGATAATAAAAGTTTTTCAAATATTATCTACCAGGCGTGAATTTATCACTCTTAATTCCTGGTTCGTTAAAATCTTTGTCGTCATAAGTATCGCGAAAGATGTATGTAAAGTACAGCTTCTTTGTTCTTTACGAAAGGCAAACGATTACAAAAGTACAAGCACGTTAGTTATTTAGTGCCTATAA
The DNA here is from genome assembly GCA_014737395.1 of Bombus waltoni. Taxonomy (NCBI): domain Eukaryota; kingdom Metazoa; phylum Arthropoda; class Insecta; order Hymenoptera; family Apidae; genus Bombus; species Bombus waltoni. The sequence goes on from JACXII010000037.1 coordinate 1,511,182, forward strand.
GGAGTAAATAGTATGAACTATATTGTGACTGCTTTATAGGGAGCTAATTGTAAGTAGAATACATTTGTAGAGATCGATGAGCCAATGAACCTCTATTCTACGGTTCCTTAGCGCGCGATACGTAAGGGTAAGTGCATACTTGTAACGAAACGTGTGCGAATATCGTGGAATACGACGAAACCATATAAAGTGATCAAAGCACCATCAACAGCGTTAAATATGTCGTATTAAATAACCAATACGTTAGACCAAAGATAGTATTTCATTGCGCAAACACTTAAATGTCTGCCGCAGGTGTACAATATTACGTTTATTAGTTACAAATACTTCTATATTATGCATATGCGTATATCTGTATATCCATACAGCTGATAGTATTCCTCCGTTGGCCGTTCTTGTTCGAAATGCTAATGATATAATGAGAAATCGAAAGCTATTTGATATCCTTTGTGCAACCAGATTGCAAATATTTCTGCATTTGCGTGAAATTTAAAGATTCGATGGAGACTGTCACGAAAATCGTTCGTACACTATTGACCAGCACTTTGGTATTATTTTGTCTCACTTGTATACGTCTATAAAAATTTTAGTCTAATATACACGCGAACGGAGGTGATTTTGACTAAAAATTGAAACAAAGCGTTCCACATTAACCGTAATACGGTGTAAAACGATATCAAGAGGAACAGTAATACTACAGATATTAGATAGATACGCAAAATTCTTCTTTGACTTAAAATTCGAAAGTAAACGCCGAAAGAAGGGATAAATACACAGTAACAGTTCCTAAGTAAGAATATGGCTGTTCTTTGGAATTGGATTTGTTTTCATCAAGCACACGAATGTTCCATGCCGATCAATAGGAATGCAGAAAATTAACGTGAAAGTAGGTGACACATGCGATCATACGAATTATCATACGTAATTTCCTTGCTCGTGTACGTGATTATATCTTTCGCGTATAATGTATAATCATACTAACTTTGAAATGGAGCGAAAGTACGCGACGTCGAATACTTTGGTCGTGTCGTCCGTAACTTCTTCACACTCGCCAAGCTTTTCGAACATTTATCGGAGGAAATTCTTACGAACGTTACACAGTTATAGTACGGTTGGAACGTAGAAATAAAAAGAACAACGTTTTCTATATTATTACATAAATATAATACGTTTACAACAAATTTCTATTAGTATTGAAAATTCAAACATCTTCGTAAGCCACCGTATATCACAGTTTACGAATAAAATCAGCTCGTTTTCGTTCGTTTATGAAATACAATTTTACGTGACCGCTGGACGAAGCTTCCTCGACACTGTATGAAGAAATTTCTGAAGACTTTCCTAAAAGACTTCATCTGAATTAATAGCCTTGGCAGAACTCGTTTTTTTGCTCCGTAAACATAATGATTTGCCGAATGAAAATTATCAACCGATTTTATTCGGACCAACTATGTATTTAACAACAGCGTATATAGTGTGCATAAGTTATTCCAAAAGGATTAAAGGTACGTCATACAAACAAACTTTATGTTTCGTTTATACCCCGCCAATTACGGAACGCGATTAAAAATAAATAAAGCACGATCGTGTGTGCTATAACTGACGAATCAGGTAATCAATGTCATATGTTAATGTAAATCGTGCAGCACTGATGCACATTTTTTAGTTTCCTCCGAGTTTTACGGAATACGCTTGTACTACACTTCATTACCGAATCAAAATGCACGTTTTCCAACAGTGAATTTCTAGAAACTAGGTTATTAGTAGTAAGCATCGCGTCATTAGTAAAAGAAAATCAATTTCTTTGGGCTACTTTCCTATATACCTGTATTTCCCATGTTATAGGCAATTATACGTATGGAAATTATATTTATATTTGGTATAGGAAACTGTTCAACAACGATTGAATGCAGCTTATAAACGTTGATTTCATATTACTTAAAATTGCTTTTCTTTCGTCGTTAAGCTTTCGTATTTTCATAATCATTCGCTCTGTGAATAAATCCTGCTAAATTTTAATGACACGACGATGTTCGACGGAACAACTAGTTTCATCAATTTTTTTCGTCCCTCGATCACATTCGAAAAATTAAGTTTAATGGAAAAATCTAATATACGTCTTCCTATCGCTTAAGGGATTAGAAACTTGCAGGTTTTCTCTCATTGAATAGGGATAAGCGAATGTAACGCATCTTTCTTCTTTCTCTTCGTCTCAAACTCGTTTAATATATTGTTAGATATTACCTTTAAATATACCATTCTAAATAAAAATACATAGGTGTGTGTGTGTGTGTGTGTGTGTGTGTGTGTGTGTGTGTGTGTGTGTGTGCATACATTAAGACAGTATTCTATGAAAATCTCCTAAGATACTTTTATAATTTTAAGACGTGAGAAAGTTAAAAAGTGATTGAGTAGATGCTCAAGCACGAAAGGTCAGCTTGAAATGAGTTTATGCGACCTTAAAGGTAAAAGTTTAATAAGTATCAGATGATAGATCGAATCAGTTACAGCGTGAAATCGAGGCAATTGCTGCTCATAGAAACGGAAGAAGCAATCTGTTTTGCAACTCTCCCCAGCTGTATCGATCATTTTTCTGCCACGGTGCATAATGAAATCAGTGCACCCAAAGAAATACTCTTAAATGTTATCAGATAAGAAACGAATTACGTATAGTAATGTAAATTGTATCGAAATCGCGTCAATGCTCCTTTAAATACCTGAGAGTTTTTAACATTTTCACTTGTCTCCTTTTGAACAGTAATTTATTTTAATTGATACAATTGACAAATAACAAATGAACACTTTCGTAAAACGTTTACATAATTACGTAATTTTCATAAAAGTAAGAAATTATAACAACTTTTCACTCGCTTAAAGTTACTATTAAAACCATGAAATATTTAACAAATTCTCCGAATGGATATTCATCGCGACGATATTCATCGAATGCTAGAACGTGAAGAGAACTTGCAGGAACACTGTGAAATGTAAGTGAAAAGTATAAGTTTTATTACCGTCGTTAAACCTGCGGTGAAAAGCCCAAGATAAACATATATATATATTCAGAATGTGTAATTAAAATTAATCTGCAATTTCACTTGCTTATATACGTTATATATTATTCGCATAATCTTAAATATCCAATTAAACGACGTAACTTGCATTTTCAATAATGTAACATAACAGGAGCGAGAAATAAAAACCAATATATCAAAACAATATATCCAAAGTGAAGCATTCCCTGTAGAGGATAAAACATAAAACACAAATAATATGATAATTCGAAAAGAAGAAAAGAAAAGAAAAAAAAGAAACGGAGAAGAAATACGAAATAACAGTATAGTTCTTGAGAAAATCGCGTTTGAAACCCTGTTGCATTTTTTCCAAAATTATGAAACTCCGACTCGGTGATTCCAATTGAGTCGCTAATAATCCATTATAGCAGTTGATGCAACTGTAAACAGTCAATTAAAAAGAGAAAAAAATGTGGTATATCTTTCGATCACTCGTTACGACCTACTACTTGTAGCTACTCGTCGACTTCGCGTGCCACTAGTTCGCCAAATAGAAAAAGAAAATACTCCAAGCTCACGACCACTAACTTCTTTTCCAATTAACGACAGCCTCAAGGATATCACGAGCGACCACGTCGTATACATTGGTCACTGGTTTAGTACTTGAATCGATCGTATGGACCGTATCGATGCAAGAATCGGGACTCAAAGGAGAGAGCGACTCTCGGTACTAAGTGCGTAATTGAATAAATATATCTCACGCTACGTCGATCAAACTGCGAGTCGGTGGCAATAAAATGCATCGATGTAAGTCACACGTGTACGCCTAGAGGCGATCGGACTAAATGCTCCAAATTTATCGACTGTAAAAAGAATTAGGAAAATACTCGATATATTCTCCGATCTCGGCAAATACGCGACGCGCGTAATTGAAGGAAGAATAACTCGATATAAAAACAAGCCGTAAGTTCTTAACGCGATCGGTTAGAAAAGTTACTTTATCAAATAAATTGTATCGTATTTGTCCGAGGCAAGCTTAGATCTCCACTTGCTCCGCTGGCTGCAAATAGTTGTTTAGACGTTCTACTTTTCCAGAAAACGCCTGCACCATAAATCTACTGCAACCATAATGCAAGTTCATTATCATGGCGCAGGCTTATAAATGGCAGCTTTTACAATTTGTAAATTGGCAGTAATTGCTAAAAAGACTGGATCGCCATCGAGTTTCGTCGATGCATTCATCATTGGTGTCGCGGGAATAGTAACGTGAGAGTGTTACGTTGCAGTTTGATCAAAATAAGCGTCCGATTGATACTTTCCAATGAACCTGTGTCTCGCCTTTTACAACTTGTATCGGCGATCGGAAGAACATTGTTTCATTGAAACCGATCCTTTGAACGCTTTCGAAAGCATTGTTCTACTTAGAAAGGTTGTTCAAGGTACGAATGAGATCTTGTGTGACAAAAGCAAGGTAATCAATTCTTGGAGAAAGGACAATTCTATTCCGCGGTATGTCATAAACTATTCATGAGAACATGCACGTATGTGTACGTACCGCTTTTATGAAAAAGGGTGTTCAATAATGGAAACTTCAAAACGATGAAAATATCGATCAATGTATTTTTTATTAGGTCGGTGAGAAAGGAAAGTTTTTTGATGAAATCTGAGAAAATCAGTTCCAAACGAACGATATATCGTCGTTTACGATATTATCAGGATAATGTTCAAAATATTCTACGATATCCTACATTTATTCGTTATTCTACAAAATATTCTACGATATTCTACATTTCCGTAAATGGCAGGTGGTTCGAGTGTCAAATAGCCACGTCCAGAAAGAGCGTCCATAATTCGTAGTTCGTGGATAGAAACTGCTTGTCGGGTTGATAAGGTATTCCCCCTGTGATCATGGCACGAAAGTTTACGCAGTAACGGTATTTACTAGAATGCGGTCGAGATTTACCCAAGGTATTACGAGTTATTGGATGATTAATTACGCGTAGTACTATAGCTAATTGAAAAAAGGAATGTTTCGCGTCGACAGTACTCTGAAATTTATACAACTGGCGGGGCAGTCGCGATTTTTGTCCCTTACAGAGTTCTGGTCGATAATAATCGATAATTCGACGTCTGGTAAAACAGAGTGCAAACGACGTTGACGGTAATATTACGCTTTTCGACTTTCTCGTGTCCATTAATCGAGTCATAAACACGGAAAACAGTTGAAATTCTGCACAACGAGACGCGAATGCGAGATCTTATCGCTTATGGTTTACGAAAAAAGATACGAACGAAAGAGAAATTGAGAAAAGATCGAAAGTGTAATCCAATACCCTAGTTCCTATCATTCTTATCACTGAATACGTAGTTCTTTTCTCTTCTTTTATATGACACAAAAAATAGCTGTGGATTTGCTATTGCATTAAAAAATCGTACACACAGTTAGACAAAATTATATAAAATAAATTGCTACATTTTATTCGAAATGTTTTTTATATGGAGAAGTCGCGAATTATTTGATCATTACGAAAAAGGATCACGACTCGAAAAAGGTTAGGAAACACTGATCTACATTCTGACATACCTTTGTAACACACTCACAACTACTACATCGATCGGTATCGTCGATTGATGTTTTAATTTATTTCCTCGCTCTATCTCTTCCACCAAGTGTACAACTTTAGCAGTTCACTTAACTATCGCGTTATTCAGATTACTATCAAATAGACTGATGAATTCCTTCGCGTCAGATGCTTGTCAAAGAGATCGATCGCGAGATATCGATTGTGGTGATGGTGATCGCCGTTGCGGTATCGTCTATGCGAGTCGATAATTATGGAACACTAACCGCATAATTGGTTTCGTTCAATTCTACAGTCAAGCATCTACGACTACGAGAAATTCTGCGATCGTGATAACGATTAGTCAAGATTTTTCGAATCGAAGAGGAAGAAAAAGAAGACGAGATTTCATCGAGGATGGAAAGTAACTGATTTTCGTTTACGAATAACATAGGTGAAACACGATTTAAAAAGAGAAATTTATTGCGTGAAAGAGAGAAGCAACGAAAAGGTCAATCTCGCGTTATCTAACGATGAATTGCTTGCTATGTAGATGGATGTATACTAGCCTGTATCTCTGTAAATTCATATCCATTGATTTTAACTCAATTCTAAAAATTGGAAATGATTTAGGATAAGTATATTTTTCTTCTTTGACCATAATAAGATAATTATAAAATGACTTCGTCGTTTTATTATACTGTCAAAGAGTTAACCTCTAAAGAATTCGACTAGATTTTCTATACACTCCGTATAGGATGCAAGAGAAACCTGCTGACACGAAAAGACGATCGATGCAGTCACGTTAAACAAGAAAAGCTGTCTCGAGTGGGAAACAAAACTTCTTTAGATGCCCGTTAGAAGAGATCAGGAATGCACGAGTATTTAACGGCTACAAATGCAGCGGCATATAGACCAATTTTCATTCATCGACCGATTACATTTGGAACGCGCGACGGTCGATAATGACTGCATGCGTACGCTTGTGCGGCGCTCAGATACGAAATTTCCCTCGTTACGTGACCGAACAACGAAGCACGTTCTTTCATTTTTCCCCGCATAGTTTTTATCATACAGGAACGTTTCACGGATTGCTGCCTGATAAATGCAGCCTTCGAAACAGAATCCAAGAGGATACATCGATCTCGGAATAAGATTGAACGAAATGAGTGAAACTATTATACATACGTACATACTCTGACTTTTCACGGAAATTGGATTCTCGTTATTCTGGAATCTACAACTTCTGCACGATCTCTGCTCGGCCGCCTATCTTTCGATGATCTTTAAACTGATTAAAATTTAGATTTTACATAAATATGAAAATTAATTGAACGCTTTCCTGCAGAGAGAGAAAGAGATAATAAATGACCATTTGAATGACTACCTTGTATTTTAAATAAAATTCGAACAAAATGTAAACAAGTAATATTGTTTTACTCTGACTTGAAAGAAAAGGGAAGTAATATAAAATTGTTATCCCTTCATATAGGCGTCGTTAGCAAAACGAGTTAAGCAAGTACCGTTTAATTGTAAGTAGACTTTCACCCGCATGAAAATTATCTTGACGGGACGATTTTGTTAATCGAAAACTTGTAGGGAGGAAAAGAGACTGCTCTTTTCCGCGAGAGGCGGTATCTCATCGCTTTCTCGTATAATGTTGCATCGAATTGCGAATTGTTGATGCGAGAAAGTATTCGCATAACATACACATCTTACCAGGTTACGTAATTACGCGTTAGACAACAACTTAAAACACAAAATATCTACGTGTTCTGCATATTGAAAATAATTCAAGTTTCATTACTTCATCGAAATTAAATACCGTTACATCATGCTATAATTTGAAAGGTTAATATCATTTTCAATAAACAACGAACAATTTCGCATCTCTTCAAAAAATAAATATTCTCTATATTTACCTGCTTCGCTGAATTTCTTTTAACGCTCATATCCATGCACCATAAAACGCAACATAAAAAGATATAAACCTTACTTCCTATTAATTAAAAATCTAAAGATCTTTCTCTTATGTATCCACTAATTAGATGAAGTATTTAAATCAAATTATCCGTCTGCAAAAATATCTACCGATAATTGAAGAATTTCACGCGAGCGATCCTTAAGATACCATTCCATTATTGCTGTATACTTTCGCACATACTAATTAGATAAGAAATTTATCGACATTAACGATTCAAATATGAATTTGAATTTCTAATTAAGCTACGTATTGCTATAAAATTATTTTTATTCGAAATTACGTACGTTTCGGTTTCATAAATAGACAAGCTCAAAAAAGCGGATAATACGATATAAAACAAAAATCTCTCAAATAAATCTCACTTTACTTAACGTATAACGAACTTCAGTTTACTCGACTTTACGTAGTACTTTTTAAATGAAAAGTTATCACAATTTCATTGATAATGATCGAGAAATGTAATACAAGATTGTGTAACTACGCTACTGCCACTTAACCAGTTAATTGTAGATTACAATTGATATAAAAGAATCTAACCGCGAGTACTGATAGACATGTATTTTATAACATAATCTATATTAATATCCCCACAGGATGACGTAAATTATACAGAGAAATTGTACAAGTATTCTAATACGAGAATTAATGTCATATTAATAAGGGAATGTTTTCTTGTAAATATGAATACATAGATGTATAAATATGACAAACATATATGTAAATATGAATACATAATGTGTATAAATATGTATAAATACATTAATAATACACAATAATTAATAATATGAATTAAAAAATCCAATAAATATATCGAAATGATATTACAATTCTGTATTGTTATGTACGTATATTTTCTTATGTCTTATTTCACGTCGTCCGATGGTGACACGGTAGTGCGGTACATATACAAATATATAGATATAATAATATACAAGGTGTGTCACGTGAACTGTTACAAGAGAATATTACCTAAGCGACATGAGGTATTGAAACATAATTGATTTGAACATGAAAGCATCAACAAACAATTTCTCATTACATTATTTCATTTAGAGGGCCTTTACCTGTTGCAATTTACGTGGCTTATTTTGTATACCGAATGTACCGAAATAATAACATAAAAGTGTTTTGCGTTCCATCCATTTTTTACGCTATACACCCAAACTTCTTTTTGTAACAGTTTCAACGAAATTTGTCGTCAACCGATATGTTTTTACATTACAATAATGTTAATATTTCGGAATTAGTCGTAAACAAGATATAAGAAAAGATAAATATGAGAAATTTTATAAAAATTTATCAAAAAGATTTTTAAAGATTTATTTTATGTTATTAATTTCTTTAATATTCTGTATTCATAATTCTTGGAAATTAGCAATCGCGATGGACATAAAAAGAAAGTAAAGACTCACCAGAGCGTGTCCAACAGTCAGTACAATCCTGACATAACGTATACCAATCATTCTGTAAGTCTTTAAAACTCGCCATGGTCGTCAGGACTTATTCTTTCGCCACCGGTTTCTCTGACGGGTCCACAGCGAAAAAACTAGAATTTCCACCTTGTCACAACAATTTTCTTATGATTTCCGTGTCACAATAAATGCACAATCACATTTCCCGCGTAATGTCAAGTGGAACACACGACCAACGTGAAACTTCGCATAATATACGCATCCTTCAAAGGAGATGAGGAACGGAGTAAGAACACACACGAGTACTCAAAGCATTCAACGATTAGCTTACGACACCCAGTTCTGGTTTGCCGTTCGTTCCACCCGGTGTTCTTCTTATCCTCCTCTACCTTTTACCGCCACGACCACACTTCTCGCTCTTCCACGCGCCTCACATGTGTATATCCATCCTTCTTTCTCTAAGCGTTTATGCTAGCATACCTTTTCACTCTACTCTTTCGCACTGTTTATTTTTACGATCAGTTCGCCACCAGGTCGTCTGTCATCTATCATATTTGTAAGTTGTCTGCGTATATTATATACACGTAAACTTAGGACGACATGTATTTCTTCTCAGTTTCGCTCTTGTTGGGCAACATATCCCACTCTTTTTACCAAGGATATTAGATTCTTGATTAACGTGTACAATGGCGACAATTTTAAATATTATTTTAAAATAAAATTTCTAATTTGATACTTACTAATAAATTTTTATTAATATTAGAAGTACAAAAACGCAAAGAAACAAAAATATGTTACATTTTCTTTAAAATTTTCCTCGTCATATTAAAAGAATGCTGTGCAGAAAAATTAATATTAACGCAAAGTTGTAATTACTATTACTTTTTCATTATTTAAATGATACAAAATACATTTATATATATATATAAAGCATATCTGATGTTTACAAAACACAAATATGTATATATATAATAAATATAGTTAAAATTTACTGAACTAATAATACATTACACTGTATATTATGTACAATCTCCTTATGTTTTCTTCACTTTCAAAAATCCAGCTATATTCGAAAAATATTTAGCATTGGCTTCGTTTACTTTCTTTTCTGCGGCTTGCGGATTTACAATTTCCAAACCCTGTAAGCATAAATATATATTCAATTTAATACTGAAAATTATGCTAATTAGAGAAATCAATATATGTATATATATACAATAAATTATTTACCTGTAATGGAGTAAATGCAACACTAGATGCTGTACCAGAAACTTGTTTTTTAACTGTTGTACTACCACCCCATTGTTGTTGCTTTTGTAAATTTTTCTGGAGCGTTTTTGATATCCGTACTTTTGTTTTTTCATCGATTTGTGGTAGTCGAATACGACCGGTCCCTGCTTTGCCAATTGTTCCACGCGAATAACCAAGATCTTCTTGATAAGCATCATTCTCGATCTATAAAACCATTGAAATTCCATTAGTATGGATATTATAAAAAACGAGTGTAAAAGAAAGAAAAAAGCTTACATCTGCGAAATTCATTCTATTTGCGTGTTTCCTAAATTCAGTGATAGCATAACGTTCCTTCATTTTTCTGACACGTTTACCACCACGCTTCTTTCGTCCTGGATCAATGGGCTTTGGTAAAGGTTTCACAAATTTAACAGGAGGTGGTTCTTGAAGCTTATCGAGCTTTTTCTCAATCTCTTCACGGAACATTTGACCAATATGACCATCTGTACTTTCATGACACGCATCAACTCGGGCAGCTAACATACTTTTCGCTGCTACAAGCCTTGCTGCTTTCCTTCGTAAATCCTAAAAAGATAAATTAGCAACAATAAAAAATATTTGAAAGATACGTTTTACACGTACGTTATTGCATATTAACTTACTGGTGGTGTTTCTTGTACAATTTCAGAATAATATATAAATCCAGTGTGAGGTAAAGTTGTTACTTGAGAAAATCCAGATAATGTGGTTTTTTGAGATCCCAAAACTAAAACATTGCATGCTGGCATTTTGGAAAGTTTTGTCAGCCCGCCAGCAACACCTAACAACAGAATATATGTTAATTTAAATATTTATCAGGTTTAAATATTTAAATTATATATTAAATATTTCTCTGTATTGAAAGAAGTAGGTATATATCTTTTTACAATACCCATAATCTTTGCTGCTGTAGATGCACCCACTATTACAGAAAGATTTGGCGCAATAAATGCCATCCTACTTTCAACATATTCAAATATTTTTAACTTGCAGTTATTCAATTCTACTGCCATATCGCAAGCCTCGCAAATAGCTTCCTTTTCTTCTTCTGTCAATAATTGTCTATAAATAAAATAATTTTACACATAAAAGATTTCATATCTTATTATTCATATCTTAAAAATTTATCAGAAAACAAATTACCCTTGAGTTGTTGAAGCGGTAACTGAAACTACCATAATTGTTGCCTGAGTAAGAAATTGTTGCAATATTTCATTGTTTTTTGCTCTATCTAAATCATTTCCCAATTCTCTAACTGTCATCACATATTCTAATGGACCAACAACTAAAGATTCCAATTCTGGAAATCTTTTGGAATATTTATCTCTGGCAAACCGATGTATGGTAGCTGAAAAGTATAAATTACAATATAACTGTGTGAACAATATATAATAAGTATAAGAACATTGTACAATTATTAAAAATTATAATGTTCGTTATACCTATTTCATCATCAATATCCACAGCCATGTTATTAGCTTCGACGATAAGTTGATATTCTGGATCAGATTCAACAGGCCCAATAATATCTGCCGATTTTCTAGGAATTTTACTGTATTTTTCTATTTGCGACATTACTTTTTGTAACTGTTCTGAATCACGAAGCTTTGCCAATTCTCTTACAGAAGCTACTTTTATTTCTGCGAGTGAATTAAAGATTAATACATTAACATTCAATATTCAGAAAGTACCTCATGGAACCATATTTTTATTAGTAAATACAGTATCATATGAAAATAAAGAATAGCTAACCTTCTTCGATAGTTTTCGAAACAGAAGCCGGAATAAAATCCGGCTCTGGTTCTTCTGCGATGTCATCGTTATCGTCATTCTCTTCAAGATCCGCTAATAACTCATCAGCCAGTGACATGTTCCTTTATAAATTGTTTATTTAAAGTTCACAATATGTACTTCCTCGATTTTATTGTTTGACATTACTGATTATCTGCTGTGAACTATCACGCCATCTATAACAGCAACAATTGAGTCATATGTGTACAAAGGAAACTGCGGCGTTCTCAAAAGTGAGTTGCTGGGATTGGTCAGTACTGATATCTATCATATTCACCAATCTGGAGCCTTGTCATCGTCTCCTATGCTTGATTGAAAAACCGGCATATAGTGACAGAAAGTAAAGTACAGTAACGCAAGGTAAAGAGATTTGTCAATTGACGATAGGAAGGTTTGGAAAAATGAGTTGTTCTCTCCCCTCCACATAACCAAAACTGTGTAATCGTTGACGCACGATGTTCAAGGGGAATCTCGGTCGTGGTGCGTTGCAGTATCGACAAGGATAAATAAAAAAGGGAAGGCCTCCCGACGAATGACAGCGCGCAAAACCGATCACGCGGTTAAACCGAGAGGTGTGCTTTCGGTCGGTTTCAGAGACCGTGTGCGCGTCCTGTACGTGTATGCGTTGCGGCAGTATCTCACAACAAATATGTCGTGGTGGGGAGTAGATTTTCCCGTTCGCTGTTTCGCATATTTCTTCCCCCGCATTATTATTATGTAGTTCGGCATAGGTGATCCGTTGCACGTTTGTCTCGATACTTGAGTCGAGAGAAGTACAGGTGCCGTGAATCCTGTCGATACTATCATTAACCAAGAACGAAAGTTTTCTATATAAAAGGCGATGAGGGTCGGCCTCGCACTCACTGGATAAAGCGCGATGAGAACGATGCGCGAGTTAGCTCTGTTACTCGGTAATTAGAACGATTATTTAATCATGTCCAATCCGCGAGGAACCAGAGACGACGATCGTGGGCAGCCAGCGGCGTGAGTCTGGCGATTAACGGTAGGTGTGGGGCCTGGTGCGAAGCTAGAATCGAAACGACGATTCTTTGGTGTGTTGACGTTGATTTGGTGGTTGCATTCCCCGGCTACGCCTAGGTGAAAAATGCGGTTCTGAATCGCTTAGTGTGCCGATCCCGTGCAATTACGAACAGGTTGTTCACGGGTGGCTCATTCGATACGCGCATTACGTTACGATACGCGGTTCACGAGAACACACTCGTCCACGGGTTTGCGTGTTTCTTTCTCTCTCTCTCTCTCTCTCTTTCTCCCTGTGTATGTGCGGTGTTTGGACGATCAAGGATATATTCCTTCGGAAGGACAGCCTGACACGGAAGAAACGCCGGAAGGAAGGAAGAGGAGGGTAGCAGGGTAGCAAGATGGCGGGATCCTTAACGTGGTCATGTACTTGTTGCCTGCGGTTCAAGTTCAGCCCCGAGGAGATCGAGCAGCGTTACAAAAGTCAAGAAATCGATCGAATGCTGGAGAAGGATCGTCAAACTCTTCGGCGACAGGTTAAGCTGCTGCTCCTCGGGGCAGGCGAGAGCGGAAAGTCGACATTCCTCAAACAGATGCGAATTATTCACGGAATTAAATTCGAAGTAAGACATCCTTCGTTTCTCACCAAGACAATTTCGTTCTTAGCTTAATTTCCTCCTAATATGTCGTACAGTATATTCTCGTTATTTTTTAGAATGTTTCAACTTTGGATTACGTGTAATTCGTTCATAGAAGTGTGTGTAATTTTATTTGAGCTTCTGTCAATGTTATTATAGTTGTCGTTTAAATATCTCGCTACAGAAAGGTGGTTAACCAAAGTATAGTAGTTAAAAAGCGTGAGAAAATAAATTTGGAATAAAAACAAATAACCTTTAATATTTGTCCATTTAAAATCTACGGTGAATATGAGTTTTAGTTACTTGTATGTTTTCACTAACAAAGAACTCTAGTTTGTTTGTAGTCCTGTTTGTTCATTCATGTTTGAAAATAATTATAAATATATAGATCTATATATCATTTGCTGTTCAGATCAATTTTTAGAACTAAATTATTACTTCTTACTTATAATGTTGAATGTATTCTGAAATGAATGTAATATGAAAGAAATGTTCAACAAGTAGGCATTAAATATAGATTGTTACGTTTAAACATTTTCTATCAGTTTGTTTGTTTTACCATTTATAGCAATCGTAATCATTAGACATACATGTTACAAATATATGAAATGGATAGTATCTAAACCGTTTATGAAAGATAAATTTTCAAATGTAAGCTTCTTTAAATGACTTTTCAAATTTCTAAAAAAATTACATTTGTATAAATTTCTAATATATATAATAATCATTTGTTTCAGCCTGAATTAATTAAAGAATATCAACATGTAATTTACCAAAATATAATTAAAGGAATGAAGGTCTTAGTAGATGCCCGTGACAAGTTAAATATTCCATGGGAAAACTCTAAAAATTATGATATTGGTTATCAGTTATTGAAATTTGAAAATACTATGGTGTTGGATGCTAGATTGTTCCTTCATTATGTACCAGCTTTACAAAGTTTATGGAAAGATGCATCGATCAGAAAAGCCTTTGATAGAAGAAGAGAATTTCAATTAGTAAGATATTTCATTTCTTTTTTTTTTTCAATAATTATAATGTTTTATATTATATTAGATGTTTTAAAAATATATTTTTCCTTTACAGAGTGATTCAGTTCAATATTTCTTGGATAATCTTGACAGGATTGCAAGAGTGGTAATATTATTTAATTTTATTATCTAACTTCTTATAAATTATAAAATGTATTTTGTTATATATATATATAAAATTTGGCTTATAAATATTAAAATTTACTTATAGGATTATGTACCTACACATCAAGATATTTTACACTGCAGAAAAGCAACTAAAGGAATTTCAGAATTTGTCATACAAATTAATAATATTCCATTTCTGTTTGTTGATGTTGGGGGACAACGATCACAAAGACAAAAATGGTACCAGTGTTTCGATTGTGTCACCTCGATACTTTTTCTTGTTTCATCATCTGAATTTGATCAAGTGTTGTTAGAAGATAGGTATGTTCGTTTGAAGTTTATGTACTAAGAGGATTAAATCATCATGTAAAATATCTATTAATATTACAGAAGAACCAATCGGTTGGAAGAATCGAGAAATATATTTGATACAATAGTCAACAATATGATATTTGGTGGAGTGTCTATCATTCTATTTTTAAATAAAACTGATTTGTTAGACAAAAAAGTAAGATCCCCTGATACAAATGTTCGTTGGTATTTTCCACAATTCACAGGAGATTCACATTCCATGAAGGATGTGCAGAACTTTATACTTGAAATGTTTATATCTGTTAAAAGGGATCCGAGAAAACCTCTTTTTCACCATTTTACTACTGCTGTGGATACAGAAAACATAAAAGTTGTATTTAATGCTGTCAAGGACACGATTTTGCATAGAAATTTGGAGTCGTTAATGCTCCAATAATGATAAATGTGAATAAAAAGTGAAATGACTTTCAATCCAAACATATGCATTCAACATTTAGTGTTTTATACATAGTGAAGTGAAATTATAGTCAAAGAAGTATTAAGATGTCGATTAGGAAAGAATATTCTGGTAAGACAATATATATTATGTATATTGTATTAATGTAAATCTCGTGATTATTTCCGTTTATAACGGAAAGGTAAACGTTTTCATAATAGTTTTATACAACAAAGGAAGTAAAAACTGCCTAATGAAAACATGTATTGAAAATTTTTAATGCTTTATATACTATATATATATATATGTATATATATGTGTGTGTGTATATATATATATATATATATATATATACATATATATATACATACATTGATAATATATTTCCACCTTTTTGATGAATATTGATTATTAAAGGGTTGTAAGAAGACTATTATATACAATATATTGTACATAGCATCTTGTATTCTATACATTGTCGATAACAACAGTTTTACATGTTTGTATAAAAAAGGATCAGTTTGCTAATAGTTTAGTTAAAATCTTTCTATTTTGTACAGATATTTAATCCAGTGCTTCTCTTTTATATTAAAGCATATAATATTGGAAATACTGGTCACATAGCCAGGAATCACAAACGTGAAAGTAACTTATTTTATACTTAAGATTAATTACTCTACCTTTAAAAATATATCTTTGTTAACATTGAATATTAAGTAACAAGAAAACCAAATACTAGATCCATGCCATATAAACCAAATGAAACTAACCAGTTTGTGTTCAAATTGCCGTGTGCAAAATTTGTTAATATTTTAATGTATTTTTCTTTTTTCTGATTTGATTTAAAGATTATATACAGAATTCTATTATTTCGTGGTAGCAACATAATTTTTTGTACTTTTATATTTTTGAGTTTATATTTTCAGGAATTGAAGTTTTGTTCCAATGAGAAATTGTAGAAATTGAGCCGTAATTTAAGTAATTAATGTAATTCTAATAGTTCATTGCTTTTTGGTTTAAAAATTTAAACAAAAAATCGTGATAATCGATGTTTTAGTTCTTATGGAATAATTAAGTAACATTTTGTTTGCTAACTTTTGATTTTGATAGCTGATCCTTGATTTGACATTATTCCTTTAAGAAAAAATATATCGATCAGTATTATTATTTTTTTTGTAGAAATCTTGAAATAAAATTGGTTTTTCATTTTGATAGCAATCTTCCAGAATTATGCTTATTAATTTATAAACATATGGTTTATCAATGTGTAATTTTTTTTGTAATACAAGTTTTTGTTCCCATGTACTTTGTAAATTATGTGGCATTGCATTATTAAAATAATTGCAAAGGAAAAATTACATAAAAAAATATGACAAATGAGGAAGAACTGAAATTTTCTTATTACATATGTCATAAAAATTGAATGATTTAAAATTCTCTAACACTAGGGAACAACTTCCTGAATTGAAGAAACGATTATAAGCAGTACTAGAACCAAGGATTTTATGTAATAATTGTTATGATGAAACCAAAGAGTTTAAAAACTAATGTCTATATAATTTATTTTCACTAGTTTAACATAACATCTAACTTTATAACTACTTTTAAAACTACATTTATGCACATGTATACAGTTATTTCATATTTTTCTATCTTGGTCACTTATTACATAAAATCTTTGTTTTGATTATCTTTTGTATCAAAGAGAACTGGAAAACTTAGAATATTTAAAAAATTGCATTTTGAATCACTTGTGTTTGAAGCTAATGAAACTGAAAAATTAATATTTTGTTATGTTTGTATATAAAAAATTTTAGATATAGTGTGGCAATATAAAATGTTAGAAAATTGAATTTTTGTATGATTTGTATCATGCAAATTTATTGTGAAATTCTGATGATTGGTATATTTTTGTAGCTGACTTTACATTCCTATAAAGTTAATCAGGTTTTAATTGATATTCTTAGAATACTTTTAAATTATATTACATCTTTATAATATAGAAACATAATTATACTGCTTCTGTTGAAGCATTGTTTTGATTTGAATTTGGTAAATTCAAAATACGGTTTTATACAGCTTATATGTCTCTCTGTATACAGAACTTATCCATTGATACTCATTGGGAATAATATTTGTAATTTTTTATAGAAATATTTTGTAGAATATACTCTTGATACTTCATCGATTAAAAACTTACCTGTGAATTTATATAAGTACAATGCATAAAATCGGTACAGAAAATTGTCATGACACTTAAACTTTTCATAATACGCACAGTTCATTTTGCAGTGATATATATGTGACATTTACTTGTTTAATCGTATAACAAAGATATGAATTCATGAAAGAGAGCATTAGTTAATTGAATTTTATATCAATTTCTTTGCATTTACATGTATTTTACGTTACTTATTATACAAGTTTTCCTTTAAACTGTTACATAGTAATGAGAAATATTAAAAATAACTAACTTTGTGATAAAGTATGGTGAAAAGAAAAAAAAAAGTGATTTTTATATTTCTAGAAATGCGGAGATTATTTTAGTCTGTTCAATTTAATTAAATTTGTATATTTCAGTCTGCACAAAAAAGTGGAAGTCAGATGTTTTATGATTGCTATATTGTTAACAATACAACAATATTTTACATACACGCGCCCACGTTTTAATTGACTTGATTATAATTTGTAATTATATTTACACTAGGTACTTTTATATGCATACCTACATTCTCAAATCATGAAAATGCATTCGTACACAATAGATAATAATTACAACGAACAAAAACTGTGAAGTAGCTTTATATGTAGTTTATTATGTCTGTATGTTTCTATGTAATTATTATTTCTGTCATCTTATTTAAATTGTTTTTAATGTTATGCACAAATATTAGTAATCTACTGAAAATCATAAAAAATATTTATCGTTAAAAAATTTTTTTCTTTAATGTAAAAGTAATCAATTATAACAAATGACATTTGTAACTCGTTAATTGTGATTTATCAAGGAACAATATGGATATACTCGCAATAGACTACAACAATAATGAAATATTTTTCTGTAAGTTTGTATAATACTAACTAAAATAGATATATAGAACAGTTTTTTGTCTCGACAAATTAATAAGCATATACTGCAAGCTATTTACAGAGAATCTTTAAGTAATTTTTATGCGAAGCGCAATATTTTTGAAAAATTAAAAGTTTACTTTCACTTTACAATATACAGCAACGAAGCTGCTTTATTTGTTACTAATAGTCACTTGTATATTCGAATTTTATTTGTATTTTTCTGTACATGATCTAAAGAATGTAGATATATTGTGCCTTTTGTATATTGTATATTTGTATATAGACATATTTTACATACAATATTGTAATAATGTAGTCTATTCACATAAACAATAAATAAAACTTCAGAGAATGTTTATTTTATTTAATGAACTTTTCACAACTTATTATATTCTTTTCGTTTTTGTTTAAATTATTTCAGCATTTTAAGAAAAAATATACTGCTTGTTACAAATGAAAATATGTTGTGCAGTATTAAACAAAATGGCACACAAATACGAAAAAAATATATCTATGTTTGCATATATATGTATATACATATATATGTATTTATACAATACATTGGTATATTTATTCGTAATAAATTTTATACAAAGTAAAGCACATGCCTATTTCGCATAACTTATTTAATAAAATGCACAATATTTACATTTATACTAAAAATTTATAAGATAAATTTTTGTTGTTGCAAGTGTTTGAAATTTTCTTTGTATTTCGACGCAGCAAATAATATGTAATTGATATTTATAACACAGAGATGTTACACTTATTTAAACATCACATTGGCAATTGATCTACAATTAGTAATTACATTTCTTTATAACTATTAGCGTATATTACAGTAATATTTACATCTTTTTTCAATCGATAATATATAATATTATTTAATAAAAAACGTACAAAAGTGAAAATATAATTATATATTCTTCAAAAAACATGAGATATGTAATCATCCAAGAGGAGGCGCATAGAAAGTTTATGTATAATTTTACCAAAATTTTGTAGCAAATGCATCTTAAAATTGGATTGAAGGGTGAATTATATATTTAGTCTTTTATATATCTATTTTGTTTTTGTATCGTATGGCAATAGACAGTGTGAAAAATCGCTATTATATCCGATTCAACTATAACGCATAATTTTATTACAATCTACGTATAATCTTCGATTTAACTGTTGTTATTATAAACTTGATTCTTCCTAAGTTGCTACAAGTGACGTATTTTAGATTGACATTTCTGTTTTATTTTATATTTTATTTACTTATGCGTTATAATAGGAGCGATTGTACTGATCCATACTATGTATCTATTTATAATATTGAGCGCATTTTGAAATTCTGACGGAATGTAACAAGTTGTGTTACTTTTAGATATTGTGCGTAATAAAATAAAAAATTCTTTCAAAAAGTTCACATTAAATATAGACTATTATTGTGCGTGTTTGCTATTTATGTATCGAAGAATTGACCTTCAAACTTTGAGAAAAATATGCTGCAGTATTTGCATTTTTGGAATTTGTCATACTTGTAAATGTATTACTTTCGTAATTATCTCAAAATAGTTATTTCTGTCGCTTGGAAATTTCATTAAGGTTTGTAGGATCTTTATATCCATGGAATGTTGCGATTTAATTGGGAACTGTACCTTGCCAAAAGTCTTACAAATATGCAAAAGTATACTTAAATTTCTCGTATGTATTCGTCGTCGTTATTACCACCGCCGAATCTGTATCGTCTTTTATTCTCTCATTTTCTTAGAAACTCTTTCAAATAAACGATTAACATATACGAATTAAATTGGAATTATAAATATTTCAAATGCATATAACAATCAACAATAATTCAATGGAAACAATTTTTATGTTCAATTACTTAAAGGTAGTACTCATAAAAAAACAATGCAAAAATAATAGTACAATTTTTCTAAATGTGCATTGCTCAATTTCCTATATACTATGATATTCCGCAAACGTATTTCATGGTTACGTTCGCTAAATTTGTACAATAGAAAGAATACGTATTGAACAAACAGAAGAACATTATTATGTTGTTACTGTTTGTTGAAAATGTCATGATTTACATTTTTAAATTCAATTTTGCTTTGAATCTCGATGAATTTATAGCACCGTGTAAGTGACTTATGTACGATTAGTTCAATATCAAATTCCAATATTTGCTTTAAATTATTATATCTACAACTCTACCGTGTTACAACAATGTCCTGTCAATATCTAACAAAACGACCGTCATTTCTCGAGCTAGATAAATACAGTAAATGAGCTATAAATGACAGATGACCACAAAGGTACTGCCATTCGAGGCTGCTAAACAATGAGTCATCACTTTGATTGATAAAATATGAAGTTTCTATAACATTTCCTTTTTCTCAGTGCAAAAGGCTGCAAAGCACTGATGAGATTTTCCTGATTATTTCGATTGTTATTAACTTGATTATTTTATTTAACACAAAATAACCAAACTGAATCAATGCTTAGATTCAATTTTTAATCTGGAAGATCTCTTCCAACTCTTTAAAATTCTTTTTATGGAGAAACAGCAAAAATTCTGGAAATTTCATTTTTAGAATGTGATGATTCATAGTTTATCGTAGAACTTGTTCTCTGTCTTACGTCTTTTCTCGGTATATGTTTGATCATCAGTGATGAATCCGGATTTATTAACTGCAGTCTTCTCACATCCAAAGATCTTAACAGAACATTATTGTACATTAATCATTTATAAATTTTGGCTCGATAATGTAGCGCGCAATTCTTTCATGCTTAGTAGTTTACAAGCAGTTTATCACATGAAATTTTTTAATTATTTCGATTTTTGAACGCGAAATATATTGGATAAAATTCAAACGTTCTGGTAAATGTACATTCGCCGAGAGAATGTTCCAAATTACATTATATTTTAATTTTTGGTAGGAGATTATAAATATTAAATTAACACTTTGTTGAAAAAGCTTTACGTGAAAACGTTGATGTACTAACGCATGAAATGCGGTGAAAATTATTTCCTCGAAAACAAATTGCTTTCCCTAAAATAAGAAACACACTGAATGGAACATAGTTTAAAGTTCTAGTTCTTCGGCAGTGCGAGAGAGCCTGTGATTATCGATACGTCTGCGTTGGCTACGCCTAACCGCATCCGCTCGTCGGTATGGTTCTGATCTAAGCCCAAGAAGAATGTCTTCCAGAGCACCATTATACACTTCATCCTGCTGCAACAATTTCTTCTCCTGAACTAGTCTTGTCTTATTTTTCAGTTCATTTATCACAGCGTCCTGTATCAAATTACCAATCATTTATTAGTGATGGATCAATGATATACATACGTATATTAAAAGGTTAGCTTCTTTAATCTTGCTGCGATCGTCGAATCTTTTTATATCGTTACTTGGACGAAACTATTGAACGTTGTAAAAACTTTCTAATATAAAAACGAAACGAGAAATCACGCATATCGATAAAGAGCTTTCCCTATTTTTCTCAAATTTCTCGAACAGAGAAATTTTCTAAATGTAGTTCTTATACATATGTCGCTGAAATGGAAAATCTTTTAATTAACATATCAGAATTCTAATCACGAATAGACATTCGAGTTTCTCCTACGTGATATAAATTATAAATAAATTTAATTTAATGTTTCATTCTATAGAATTAAGCTATATTGTTAATGTATACGAGTTTATCTATGAGACTCTTGGCAGTAGCATAGGAAAGTGATAATAGAGGACTTCTCTCAGGCAACATCAATGCAAGCTAGAACACATGCCAATACATTCTTTAATTTTTTGTTAATGATTATGAATCGAGTGAATATAGGTCCGTACCACGAGATTTGGAAAACAGTTCTTTAAAAACAATTAGAATTTTGCATATATTTGTAGAAAGGGAAATTCTAACTTATTAATAAAATTAGTGACAAATTTTCGATTAAAAACAAATATGAAAAAGGAACTGTTTTCGAACATGGTCTTTGGATATTTCAATACGTATATCTCGCATGGTAATAGAAGCTAAACCTACGTGTGTGTTGTCTAAGCGTAGTGTATGTGCGAATGCGACCATTAAAAATATGTCATTAGAAGGAAGTGAGTAAGGACAGACTTACATGTTGTGAATTGTTTCTATATTGTTACGTTCTGAGCTCCAGTTCATTAAGATGCCGATGTAACAGACTCTTGTTTGTGTTACAGCAAAATTTCGGTGACTTTAAATCCAAATAAATATGTAACAAATAAGAAAAATAGACGTTCGTGAGATACTTTGATAGACATCGCTGTCTGTTCTTGAAACGGAAAAAAAATTGCTAAAAGAGCACTCTCGAAATAATCAAAATTATTATGATCATTTGATAATCCCTGAAAAATATCATGCTATTTCACAACATGCAGCGAAAAGAAATTCCTTGTAAATTCTATTTCGCACGAGCATTGGCATTTGCAAAAATTATTTCCAAAAAATAATCTGTTTCCTTATTTGACATTTAGTAAAGCTAAATAATATCCCCATACAAAAGTATTTCTCATGTTTGACAGTGGAAATTTTGCAGAAAATGTTATAACAATGAGACGAATTCACATTACACAATATTGTATTTTGTAATACTAGATGACTCTAGTATCATGTTTTGTATAAAAAAAATTTGAAATTTAGAAATGTTTCAAGTGTTATGATATGTAAGCTTTTCTATGAAACGATCCAACATGCTTAATTGTTAAGAAAAATATGAATAGTAAATAAGTAATGTTAGACAGCGCAAGCTTTTAAAAAATTATACAAAATTAGCATTTTACGTTGCACACAGATATGGATATAAAGCTTCAAACAGAAATCAATTTTTTATATATACGAAACTGAAAATCTGTTTGATGTTTTCTGAATTAACGTATAAAATTATGCTTTTTAACTAATGAAGTAGTATCGTATCATTCCATAAGGAAATCAAAAAATGCTAATGTTTTAGTCGCAGTGTCATACATGTTCAATGTTCGTTTATAAAGGTATAAGCAGGAATTATATTTACATTGTATGTATAAAAAGCGCAGTAAAATACTTTAGGCAAATAATAGAAATGCAATGAATAATATGTAATAAAATAATAAAAAGAAAATTAAATCTTGCAGCATTGATGTTGAGAGAGAGAGAAACATATTTAAAAATGTAAGTACGCGGTTAGTAAATTATGTTATAATTGATCAGAAAGAATAAGTAACTTAACATTCAATATTTATATATCTATTGCACTTACAGATTTAAGTATAATGAAATAAATTTTTAAGGAACTTTACTGAGAAAATATAGAGCATTCATATTTGCGGGACTTTACACGTAATCTCTACTCGTTAATAAGAAAATAAATATAAGCTATTAAATGCATAGCATGCAATAATAAAGAAGCTAAATAATTATAACTTCTTATTTCCGTTAAAATAAATAATTAGGAGAACCTACCTGTTGCTTCTTTTGATTTAATTTATTACGTTTTATCACGTCTTCCGAGGCGTTCAAAGCTTCTGCAGCAGCAGCTTCTAATCTACGACGCTGTTCATTTTCTTGATCCGCAGCCTGTAAAAGCAACTTTGCTTTGTAGTATTCTGACGTTTTGCTTTTTATAACCGTTTTAGTTGAAAATAATCCTTTCTAATTATAAATTTATATATGTACGTGTATGTATGGTATAAAAGTTAAACGGTACCTTAAATGCCCTTGCGAATCTGACAAGAAGAGAGAAGAACGTATTAGCATCAGCTTGCCTGGGACTTTCTCCAAAAAATTCAACGCATTCTCGGAATGCTTCTCCAGCAGCGCGTGCATCGGATTTTAAACGACGCAATTTTTCTTCGGAATTATTTAAGAAATCTCGTAGTACGGTGTTGTGTTTTTCTTTACCGCGTAGTTCAAATTCTTTCCTTACGAGATCCATACCCTTTTCTAATTCGTGAACGTCGGTAGTTATATTTTCTAGCGAGACTAAAAAGAGCAAAGAAAACAAAATGATATACAGAAATAATAAAAACATTATGCGTATAATGAGATGACGATGACGACATTCGAGACACGGCATTTGGTGTATATACTCTTGACGGAAGAGATATAGTGAGGACATAAGATTAATCACGTCAGAATATAAGTACACGTGTTTCGAACGTCGAAACAGTAATTTGAGAAGATTTAAGGGGAGATAACGCGGTCCAGCTTGCCAGAAGCATAAGACGTCAACTCAAATCTAGTTCTCCCTTTGCAGCTGCAGTAATTTTAGTCAATACACTAACTACAATGGAGTGGAAAGCTATAGCGAGTCAAGAGAGTTTTGTACGAATAAAAGATAACAATTATAGTTATTTAATAATTAAAATATTAACACATATACGTACCGGTCGCAGCTTTATCGATGTACATAAGTTCCGACTCAAAATTAATCAGTTCTGGAAATTTGACTCGTATCGTTGCTACAATATAATGTAAAAGGCACATTCTCTTGTCTGTTGATTTTGTATCGAGTAATGTGTCCAAGCTCTGAAGTTTAAATCCATACGCTGGCCCTCGTTTACTGCTGTTTAAGTAATTTCCAAAGGCAAGGATAATTTCTAATACTGCTCTTAGTTTCTTTGAACTCTTGACCGAACTCGAAGCAGATATCACAGCATGTATTTGTGGTGTAATAAGATGTAAATTATCGAAAAAGTTTCCTATGTAATTCATAATGGACAGTTTCGTTGATATCCTTTCTACTTTACCGAGCTGCATCAAAAATTTGTCTTCCTCCGTTAACAGATTAACATTTTTCTTTTCTATGATGTATTCTCTATACGCTTTTATCTGTAACATTATAAAGTTTCCATGTGTAGCTACTATCGAGACATTTCTATATGGTAAGAGAGAATAAGCCATACTTCCTGATCCGTAGGCACCATACGTTGTAGCAATTCTACATTTTCCAGCGATAGTATTTTTAAATCGAGAGCATTCACTGCCATAATTACTTTTTCTACTGGCATTTCCATTTTCCTTCGCGATATGGCTATAAAAGAGAAGAGAAAAAGAGACGAGCGATCAATCTTTTGATCTTTCAAAAAGGAAATTAAGATTTTTATTATACATACCGATATTTCGTAATCGGGTATGTTCTAAGAGCGAGACATTTTCTGGCTTCTTGAATCTTTTACTTGGAAAGCTTTGAAGACCGTCTATTTCGTTAGTACCATTAGCAACGTGACTTCCCATTCCGATTTTAAATCGTTCTTCGAAATCGGAAAAGTCTATATAATTGTGCAATCGATCATCGTCCAGCTCATTGAAAATAGTACCCCGTACTTGATTAGGCTTCAGAGCGATCCAGTTGAGCGTGGGAAGTTTGTATTTTGTTTGGACCTGCAATCGAAGAATTTTCCACATATTTATGTGTATATTCATAGGAAACTTAAAGATGCTGAATTGCGCAGAATGGGATCATGCAATAGTTGCGTGTATAGATTTTAATAAGAAAGGCATACCTTTCGCTTAATAGTCATTGCTCCATCCGGAGCTTGCATCATGCCAGCAGGTGGTGGAGGTATAGGCGCAGGTGGAGGTAATTTTTGATCTCCAGGAGAAAGAGGTGCCATTGGAGGCGGTGGTGGACATGGAGGTGGAGGTGGTGGAGGTGGTGCTGGGGCAGATGGAGGAGGTTCTTCCAGTGTCGGAGACGGGGTCGAATTAAGCGTAGAGGATGTAACGTTATCCGATGTACTGACGGGACTCGTTGCGCTTCCATTTCGAAGATTGGCTGTACAAATTTAAGGCGATACGTTAGATGCTAGTACTTACTTTTTCATCGATTTATTAGGTGGATATAAAGTTCTGTCGGTTCCTACGTTATTTTTAAACCAATCACGATAGTAGAATACACAAAGGGTTTTAACGAACCTGAGGAACCCTTGGTGAGAGTGCCAGTAAGCGTTTCCAATTCGATAATTTTGTTTTCTAAAACACTTTGCCTCCGAGCAGAATCCTGCTTTTGTCTTTTCAAGGCTGTGAGTTCTTCTTCGGCCAACCGACGAGCTTCCACAGCATCAGCGTATTCCACTTTTAACGCACCTAATTCAGTCTCTAACTCCGCTAATTTTGCAAGCGACTCTCTTTCTAACTCTGTCATCCTATCGTGCGCCTGTTTTCAACGTATCAAATGTTTAGCAAATAATCGTTTAACTGATTAGCTATTCCTAGATTAGCATTAGATTCCAGCTATTTAGGCTGGTTCGGTTTAAAGAAGCTACTTACATGACCAAGCTCGTCTTCTAATTCAGCTACTTTTTCTAACGCAGCAGTCTTAGTTTCACTGTCTTCCATTAAGGCAGCTACATCAAATACGTTATCTAGATACGCAGAGATTTGAACCTGGAAAAATATCATACCAAATGAAGATAGTATTACGTTTAACATGTTTACACGTAACAATTTTAAGTACGTTTTATACACGAAATGTTATATAAATATGTATATAAGATCGAAACAATTGTCTATTATTACACCGTGAACGATTTTATTGTATCGACCAAGTAAACAGAGATGAAGGTGTCTTGTAATTTATATTCGGCAAATTACTTTCGCCGCCTCTTTTCATACGATAAATGTTTGGAGCTTTCTGTTAAATAGAGCAACAATTTCAATCGTTCGGACTTAATCCTACATATATATATACATATATATATAATAAAATATTATAGTAAACTATATTATATAATATTGTAATATTAAAATAATATAAAATATATAAATAATATAAAACAATATAATATAATATATAATAGAAATAATATATATATACAATATTATATGTATTACAATATTATACAATAATATTATATAATAATATTGAATAATACTATATTATATATAAACCACGATAAACTATAATATCGAGCACTCGAAGTTGGGAAATTGACAAACCTGCAAATCCTCGCTTTCGGTATGTCTGAGTTTCTCGAGATACTCGTCTAAACCAAGCTTGGTAAATTCGTATTGCAGGTGGACCCTGAAATTCATGTCCTCTACCGAGTGAACAACGATATTTACGAATTGCATACAAGCAACCATAAATTCTATGTGAAAACTATCGTATTGGGTGAAGTATGCCATAAGCGTAGTAAATCGTCGTCGTTCCGAGCAAACTTCTTTGAAATTATCGAATGCGGACAGAATAATCTCATGGCCACCCTTTACCAGACAGATGGCAGCAAGAAGTTCCAGTACTAGAGCTTTCGTTCTGAAAGTAGGATACATACGTTATTTTTTGTATAAATGTTAAGAAACGCTATTTATATGAGATTGGGAGAAAAGTATCATTACCTTAAACTCTTGTGCATCAAACTGAGCGCGATGCAGTTGATTGCTTCACGATGTTGGATGACCATATTGAAGCCATACTGTACGAAGTATCATCAGATTTTATATGACAAAAACGATGCTTAGTAAAATTTATATTATTTTCAAAAGTCGTTACTTTCAAAGTCTATATTATTCAAAAATCTGTATTACGTTCGAGCGCGTTTGTCTTACGTTCAATCCAATTTTGATTAACAGTAAGCTCTTCTATAAATAATAACTAAATAAATATAATAAATTATTTATTATTATTATATTTATATTATATTATATAATATTAATATAATATTTATATTAATATTATATTATATATGTTATATACATTATATATATTATTATATTATATATATATTAATATATATTATATAATATTAATATAATATTTATATTAATATTATATTATATATATAATATAATATAAATATAATAATAATAAATAATTTATTATATTTATTTAGTTATTATTTATATAATATATTTATATTATATATAATATATATAATATATATATATATATATAATATATATATATTTATATTATATATATAATATAATATTAATATGTATAAAATATAATATTAATATAATATTTATATTATATTATATTATATAATTAATTATTATTATTAATTATAAAAAATATAAATTCTATAAATATATTATATAATATTAATATAATATTTATATTAATATTATATTATATATATAATATAATATAAATATAATAATAATAATAAATAATTTATTATATTTATTTAGTTATTATTTATATAATATATTTATATTATATATAATATATATAATATATATATATATAATATATATATATATAATATATATATTTATATTATATATATAATATAATATTAATATAATATTTATATTATATTATATATATATAATATAATATTAATATAATATTTATATTATATTATATAATTAATTATTATTATTAATTATAAAAGGTATAAATTCTATAAATAAGTAATAACGTCAAAGAAATAAAAGAAGCAAATGCAAAATAGAACGTGAGAAAATAAGGGGGGTGAGCGAATATCGCACTGAAGCGAACGTTTACAACAGGTGGAGAGAAATTATGGCGACGATTCTGCGACTTTGTCAGTAGTTTGCGACCACGATGAAGCATCTTCTGTAATTTACATATGAAAACAAGCGAAAGAAGCGGTATCCAGTCTGCGGAACGAAGGTGCGTAAAAAGGCAAGAATGAAATAAAAAGGAATCGACGTGTGACGAGCTCTCTGCCTGATCAAATGGCAATGTTCTTGAACCAGTTCCGATAGATCCAGTTTTCTACCTTATTATTCATGATGGCACGCATGCACAGTATGCAAACGTGGATGTCATCTTTCGCTTCGCCCATATTGAGACGCGCCACGTGCCGTGATCTCCTTTTAACGCCAGGACTATCCTTGAGCTCGTGGAGAGGCGGCCTCAGGCAACCGTTATTTAATGGCGAGGTATCCCCGGAACCGACTGCAAAATAATTATGTCGTTCACGGTGCGCGTTCATCGATTCGATCCTTTCCAGTACGTCGACATAATAGAAACAAATGTCGACCCATGTGGCGACGCGCGAACTCTTACCGGTTTGTAATTTTTCCTCGGAACTCGCGTGGGATTCCAAGAGACGTTGCTCGTGTCTCATCATGAGTAACCTGAAGCTGAGGTAGTCTATGAGGGCGTCCAAGCCTTGGTTTTCCTCGTCTAGGAACTCCCTTACCCATCTAAACCGATCGCAAATCGAATTATCACCGAGTTAGATTTGTCCGAGGCGAATCGAACGTATCTGTCTATAGTGAAAATTACTTAAAGAGACTAAAAGATACTTAAGATGCGTGTGTTATAAACGAAAGCTTACTCTATGTGATTTGTGCGTAACGAGATTTCCAAATCCCGTAACACTTGAGTCGACGTTGACTCTCCGACCATTTTCCTCTTCTGGAAGAACGTGAGAAAACGATACGACTGTATAATCATTAGTATCCGTCGTTCAAGTTCTCTTGCGCGGGGAAAACGAACATAAAATAAACGGCTTTTCGTTATTCAAGAACCAAACGTTGCACGAATATCGTCTCGTAGCTGTATCACGGTGGTTATTTCTCGAAATTCGTCCTTCATTCGAATGCAAAATCTAGAAACTTTGAAAACCAACATTTTCCATTTACCTAATTACCCGATATATCTATTTCCTTGAATCGGTTGTTTTTAAAAAAAAGCTAACTAGTGAAAATTCCGAGTAATGTTTATCATCGTTTTATCTGGTTGAGTCAGGCCGCGGTACACAGTTGGAACGTACTACGATACTCTACAGGCTTAAAACGACGAACAGAGGTAACATCGGAACGTTGGATTAAGAAGAAATTTGTGCGCTTTAAAATTATCAATCGTTTGTAAACCACCCTAATACGTGCTTAGACGTTGATCGAAAAAATTAGAGAATCACAAAACCGAAGAAATTCAGTATTTGTCACAAACTGTAACAAGTTATATACTTTTTTTTTTTATTTTTTGATTTTACTACTACTTAGATCATTCGTTGCATCGTATTAACTATATGAGATACTTCTCGCTTACTCGATACTTAATTCGATCGTTCTTATCGTACATTGCGATCCTCTAATTGCTTAGATCACGGAATGCTAATTTACTTCAATTCGCGTGGCAACACAAAGAAGACGAAAATATGAACACATAAGTGATATAAGGATAAGAAATTAAATGCAACATACTCGATGGCTTCGCGAAGCTTTCGGATCCAGATAGGTACGTAACTTTGCTAAATAATGCGATGGTGGATCCTTTGCTTGCACTCTTTCCTGAAAATACCATAATTAGATTCGCTTCGTTCGATTATAGCAACGATCTAAACCAGCCTTCCATCGTAGAATAATACGAATAATTTCCTTGAATATTCTAAATTTAATTTTCTGGAAATCTAATAATATCCGTAGAGCGATTAGATAGGCCGAGATAAAAATTTACAGATAAAAGATAGAAATTCAAAGGAGAGATAGCATTCAAAGAAAGACGGGGCAGTTTGAAAACACGCGTATTCGAGTTTCAGCTGAAATTTAGCGAACGCCTCGGTAATCGACGTAGTGCGTGCAATTCCACGCTCAGTCACAATGAGCGAGGCTTCGCTAACGCATGGAACAATATCCCACGCTTTTTCCAAACGCGCGCGTGCACAGTACCTGAACGAACGCGAGTCAAACTAATTTGCTTAATTCCAACCATAGGAGTTTGTTCTTTGAACCCACTTTCGTGTCTCGTTTACACTTTCATACCGCTTTCAAAAGTATCTTTGTTACTTTCTTCCAATTATTTCATACGACGAACGCGATACAGTTTCTTCCCTGCGAGAACGAATTTGTTCTTGTCATTTTTACAGTTACACAACCACCTCGGGAGCGAATAGCGTGCAAAAGAAAAGTCTCTGAAAAAAGCTTGTCCAAAGAATTTCGAAGAACTTCGCAAGAAGTTCGTTCGGCGAGCAGACGTGATTTTCCGAATATTCCGACGAGAGAGAAGTTTACAAGCTGTGTAGAGCGTCGTGTGCACGTGTGTACGGCTACGCCGATGAGTGAGGGATGCTATACGCTTTTTTTCAGCCCGCTTTCTTGTATCGTATAATAGCACGGCTTGCATTACATCCGTGTCGTGTTACCCACATGCCCTACAGGCCCCTTAAAGAATTGAGACGGGCCATCGATGACCCCGAACAGCCAACCCTGTCGCCTCGAGAATATCTTGTTTCGTCAACAGATTCTATGCAACAATATCTTACGATTTTATGTATGTAACACCTTACGAACCGACTAACGCACTTGCAACGGTCAACTTTTTTCTTGAACCCCCTGAGAAAGTCGCAAGGTGGGTCAGAGACGTTCAAAGCGTAATAAAACAACGAAGAATTCAGACCGAAGTTTTCTTCGTTTCATCGAGCAAATTTAACCGCGCAATTTTGATGCAAGTTTTTCACTAAGAAATCACTCGCCCTGGTAGACTAAAGTAAACTTAGTAGTGCGTTAAGAGTGGCTGGAATTTTCGATTATCGACCATCTATTAAAGGAAAATGGGAAAGTCACAAGGTGGGTCGGAGACGTTCGAGGCGATTACAGGTACAAGTGGAGGAATGTGGTGTAGGGAGTGACTAGAATCGTGTCTGGGAAAGTGCTGTGGCAGGTGAAAGGGGATGAAGAGAGAAGGGGGCGAGTGAACGAGAACGATAAAGAGGTTTCGTTGGTGCGACGCTAATCCGCAACCTGCGAGTTTCAATTGTTTGGTCGGATGTGCGATAAACGCGCGGTTCTACGCTAAATCAAAAGTATTTTCTTTCCGATGCTTCGGAACTCGAAATACAAAAGTATAGCGGTAGAGTATAATTTCAAACTGATATGAAAGGTACTTTACTTTACATGACGGATAAAAGAAAGTTTGAAAGACAGACGGCGTAGAGATGCGATACTTTAAAACGAGTAACTTGTCAACCGAATTATCCTTTAGAAATTTATGATATTCGAAATAATCCGAATTCTAAAGACATTTGACTTTTCTGCATTTTTTCTTTCTTTTTTTTTTTTTTCGAACGAGACGAATCGTGAAATCCATTTTCTGCTTTCTACTGTGCTCTAGCGGAGCTCGCGATGAGAAAAGGGAATAATTTCCACTCGAGACGAGTTCCACCCTAACCGCTTGACTCTTCTCGGTTTAACGAGGCAAGTAGTCCACCTAAACCGCAAAAACCTTCCCTGAACTCTTTACAGAAACCCTTTGTAACTTTGTTCTTTTTTTCCTGCTATTTTGAAACACAAAACGAACTAATGTATGCCTTAAACCGTTCCATTCTTCCAGAGAAACGTTTTAAAGGGCCCCTCGGATCGCCGACGTTAAACGACTTCATTGTGAAAGCGAAGAATATATTTAAATCATGTAAACACGATTAAATTTTTCGACTATATATCTACTAATTAATTAATTGCGAATATTACAAGTAACGCTCCTCTTCTTCCCCTATTTTTCTTTTGTTAGTAATGTTTAAAGTATCGGTCACAAAATACATTAATACTCTGTACAGCTAATCGCGTGTAAATTTGAATAATTAACACAGAAAACTAGCAATTAAAGTTGCATTTCATTGTGAAATGCGAAGAATGTATTTAAATCATATAAACAAGATTAAACTTCTCGACTATATATCAACCAATTAATTAATTGCGAATATTACAAGTAACGTTCCTCTTCTTTCCCTATTTTTTTTTTTTTTTGTTAGTAATGTTTAAAGCATCGGTCACAAAATTGACGAATACATTAATACTCTGTAAAGCCAATCGCGTGTAAATTTGAATAATTAACACAGAAAACTAGCAATTAAAGTTGCATTTCATTGTGAAAGCGAAGAATGTATTTAAATCATATAAACAAGATTAAACTTCTCGATTATATATCTACCAATTAATTAATTGCGAATATTACAAGTAACGTTCCTCTTCTTCCCCTATTTTTTTTTTTTTTTTTTTGTTAGTAATGTTTAAAGCATCGGTCACAAAATTGACGAATACATTAATACTCTGTAAAGCCAATCGCGTGTAGATTTGAATAATTAACACAGAAAACTAGCAATTAAGGTTGCATTTCATTGGGACGCGATTCATTGAAATAAAGAAGTAGCGTTATCGTTGGTGAGCAAGAATCATATTTCACTACGACAACGCTGCAGGTAACATTTCTCTCATGACATGACAGAAAAATTCCGATATCTATAGTACAGTTAATCTATTCGTTATGCTTGTTACGTGCAATCCACACAATCTCTCATTCATTTCGAAATAAAATTAATAAATACTCCTATCTAAATGATACAGTTACCGAGGCAATAATATCTTCCTATGAACGACAAATTTCAACAATATTTAATATAAAAGCGAACGTTTGAAAGAACATAAATCAATACTAGAGATATTGAATTATCTATTTTGTTAGCCACGTTCCACAAGGCCATGTAATTACGAATTATGCCTGATCATAACTCGATCGTAGTAGCATCGACGTCGCTTATACTTTGGAAAATCACGCAACGAGTTCAACGCGAGCGAGTTTGCGAAGCGCTTAACGCGTCTTTCATAATCCACGCCCTTCGTGGATCAGTAGAGGTGTCTCGTTCGACGACACTTTTGCTCGCCCTCGATTAAACTCGAGATTAAACCCACTTAAGCATAGCCCCACAGACGTGTACGCATCAAACGAACGACTATACTGCATTCGCTCGTTAAACGTCTGCAATCTATATATAGAATAAAACGTGTCTTACTTTTTACGCGCGTTTTCCACGATCTGATGTTAACACGGTTTGCATTTAATAGCGACGCAGACCTTTTCTTCTGGAATCTTTGGAGGCTGTCGTGGGCGAATGTTCGCCGCGATACATCTGCTTTCGCACGAAGAAACTAAGGAACTTAGAGAACGTGCGTTTAACAAACGTCTCGTTATTATTCGATACCGCGGTAGAGAAAAGTAATCTGCACGAACCGAACGAGTGTGGTTATTTGAAGGAAAGAAATAAGTCGAAGAAAGATCGTGAGACTGTGTGCAAAGTAAGGGTCGTGGACCCGCATTCATTGGACAGTATGGAATTAAACGAGCACGAAGCGGGCAAAGATCCTCGGACCACGCCGATTAACAATAAGTTCGTCAAGTTAAAGGTTGATTACGTCATTCGTATAATGGCAACGTTGTATCAATTTCGCCAACGATGTTTATAGACGATAGGAGATACGAAAAGAACAAGGTTCTTTAACGCTAAACCTACCGACGTTTCGTGTATACCTAATGCTACCATCAGCGGTCAAATGACCGCTTCAAAAAAAAAAAAAAAAAAAAATATGTGTCTTAATGTAGAAAGAAATTTTAACGAATTTTTTTCGGAAAGTAAACGATAAAGAAAGTTGCGAATATTGAAAGATGGGTTGTACGTATATTGTAGGAAAAGTCAATGAGTTACATGGCGATACAGTAACGTTGTATACGAGAAATTCTAAACGAAATTTCAAAAACGGTCGTTTAACCGCGCGTGGTAGGTTTAGCGTTAAGAGCCTGCGAGAAAATGTCTTTCGTTTAGACAAAAATCGCACTGTGAAGTCATATTTGGAAATAGCGTAAATCCTACGATGCCTGTTCTGGAAACAGGCTATCGTTCATACAGGCTGTGTGTACTCACTTGATCGCATATGATGTCCCACTTTTTCTCGTTGTCGTATTGCTTCAAAAGCTTCGCTTTGTCCGGTGGCAGATCCATTGAAGCCTGAAACACGGAAAAAATCCAAGTTTCACTTTAATGTCTATGACAAAGAGAGAGAGTCGTGGCTTTCCATTTTTCCTTCTTTCTTCTTCAACGCGCACGACAATTGCATGGTATAAAATCGAGTCACGATACAAGAATAATTCATTGGAAATAATTATACTTATTCACGGTTGTATTATACGATAGAGAATCGGAATGATAAACGGTTATAAATAATCGTTAATTAATTACAAGGTTCGTAACGTTATAATATAACCAGCTCGTTGCGATACAAATGCAGTCAGGCTTATGTAAGTTACCTTGTAGGAATTTTCAGATAAGAATTTTCAGTTATTCCTAGCTTGCAATTATTAAGATATTCGCAACGTACAACGTTGGTTTCTGCGTCGTATTTTTTTTTTTTTTTTTACGACTGAACTAAAGTTTGGTTCATCTATCTACTGCCTTAGCAGCAACGAAATATTTCGTTACCGACAGTTTTTACTTGCGAATAAAGTTTACCGTGTTTCTTGCTAGTTTGCAAATATATTCAAATCGAACATTTCCTGTTTGAAATTATTAAAAGACACGAGCATCAGTTTCACGATTAATTATTTGAGTAATTCAGCCTAACAAGATGGGATAACTAATTAAATGCTTTCTATTAAGAGCCGCACGTTAATTATTCAAATATTCAAAGCCAGAGATTTCCCAAAGTTCCCCTCGTGTTTGAATTGCTCTCGTTAAGGTAATGAAGTCATTAGTTTGAAAAGAAATAAGGAACAAGCATCCAAAGGCCAAAGACTGAGGGTATTGAGTGGCCTCCACCCTCATCCTTCCCAAATCCTACACATACAATGTTTTACGATGATCATACGAACAACATTAATACACTTCGTAGCAACAATGCAATTAAAAAAATTATATATATAAAATATGTATTACGTACATAAAATAACCTTTAAAAAAAGTCGTGTATGCACTATAATTTGTTGAAAACAAAATTATCGATATGTGACAAAAAGTAGTCGACCATGACGCATTTGCAATAACATGCGATAACCGTACCAATGACTCTTTCAAACAAAAAAAAAAAGAAAAAGAATAAAAGATTACCAAAACTGTACAAATTGTAACAACGAATATTACGTGATTTCCAAACGACTTTAATGAGCGAAAAAAGGCTATCGTATTAATATTTGACCAAGCATTTTCAGACTCTACTAAATTAAACGAAGAAGCGCTATTTCTAATATCCAACTCATTTTTGCGCGTAGCATAACTTCCTGCTAATTATTCGCTCGTATCGAGGATTAGTCACAATCTCATATCTTTCGTGAAACGAATTTTCCAATTAAATTTTATCGAAAACAAAGCATCGTACATATACATATATGTAAACTAGTAACATATATCCATATCGCTCGTATTTTTAGTCGACATAAATTTCCTTTTGCTTTTTTTTTTTTTTTTTTTACGTAATGGACGACATTCCATGTAATAACTGAAAGTGAAAACTTGTAATTTCTATCGTTTCTCTTGACCGAGTCCAACCGAGGGATAGATAGTGAGATTGCAAATATTGCCGCGGCGACTATACGTGTACGAAAAAGGATGGCGAGGTAAACGCGGCGATAATACGTGTACGCAGTCGTCGAGTGTACGTCGCGGTGGCTAGGGACGAGCATAGTCGAATAATTATCAAAGAGCGGATGCGGAAGCCACGAGTGCATGACATCACTACTCGCGATACATATACATTGCATATACGGTGCTGCTACTAAACGTTAGATCGGGCGATAGCGCGATGTTCGCGTTCCAGGCCAGAAATTACATAAATAGTAAGTTACACGGCCAGTTTCGAATGCAATCTTCCTCGGTATACTTGATAAAATATATGACGCAATCTGTGCTCTGTTACATCGAGGACGTGTTATACACTGTTAGATTGTTCAAATGACCAATAACTAAATAGCTATAGATAAAGGTTTTTCTTACAATTATTGAAATATACTTTTATCAGAAACGCGTAATTCAAAATAATCGAGCATCAAATCATTAACGCGGACACATAAGCTAGAAGCAACGGCATCGATCCTGAATGATCTTTTTTTTTTTTTTTTTTTTTTTTTTATACGGTTCTTTGCTTCTCAGAGAAAGCAAACGCGCGTTCCCCTTCGGTAAGCAGAGTGAATCGCAATTTCCAACAGCGTATAATGCAAGGAGTTCTATGAAAATCTGGTTTCTGTTTTGCAACAGTCGTTTATTCGAAACGAATAAGCAAAAGACCGTAATTTTTCGCAGGCTAAGCTATATTTGTACAGTTACGCTCGTTAATTATTTAGAGCAACTTTAGTTTCGATTCTGTTTTCTGGATATTGCATAATTCATTCGCCTCCAGGACGTTGTTTCAGTTCGCGTTCGAAACATTGTTTCATCTTTCTCTTGGTAATACTCCAACGCTTGGAAAAATAATTATATTAGTTTCTTCATCTTGGATATACTATTACAGTTACAGGAAAGATGTATATATAAAATGGAAACTATGTATTTAATACGAAGCGAAACAAGTCAACGTCAGAAGCTGCCATCCACTTTGTTCGAGTTAAAAGCTCTTAATACCCGCGTTCCCCTTGATATTTGGTCGAAGTGCACCGTAAGAAGCAAACAACTTAACCAAGAAAACGTTGAAAAGTCGAGTAATCGATAATCTGAAGCGACGCATCAAAAGGAAGTCTCTCCTTGGCAAAATAATCAATACCATCTACCCTAAGACATTTTTAATTTCGTTTTCCCTCTTTGAAAAACGTTCAAAACGATGAAGTTCTTACAAACATTCAAAATAATAGCTTGTAACCAACATTGTTTAGAAACTAAACAGTACAATTTCAAAATGGCTCTGTTATCAAAACGAAGCAATCATACTCGCCGAGAAAGAGCGTGCAGGATCGTCGGAAGACCAATTCTTTTTTAATAAAAACCAGAAGGCGAAATACATGTCCAGACGGAGTTCCTGGTATTACACGCAATGCTGCGTTGGAATAACGAAACGTGTGTTTTCAGGTCAAGGGCCAGCGGAAACGGAGATTAGAAAGGGCAAAGTTTGGTAGACAAATAGTACCTGGATCCTGCTTAAAATGCATTATGCTGCATTGAACTGTTCACTTGTAAAGTGTTTTGTAAAACGCGCGTAATACACGAATACAAATTTTTTCCTGCTAAACGTCCAAGTACTTTCATAGACCGCTGCTATTATAGAAAGAGAAACGTAATAGCGCGGTGCAAAAACTGTTGGAAGCGGAGCTACGTTCCATACATTAGTACCTCATAAAAGCTTCATAGATATGTGATACCACCGTCAGCAGGGTCGACGACATAAAGGAAAAAAAAAAAAAGGATTCACAAGGCGATCAATCGCGGAAAGTCCCCTTCAGGAGACTCGTGCAGTTAGCCGGTTCCATGTTTCTCTGGCCAGTTGTTCCCCATCCAACAATCGATGCTAGGGGCGAGGGTTGAGCCTCCCTTTTGTGGTGTACCAATACTCTCGCGCACTTTGTACTCGAGTACGTGCATACTCGCGCGTATGATTGCGTGGATGCACCATCACACGTAGGCATCTATATAGCACCGTGAACACGATCGAGAATCAGTTGGAGCACTCGAAGCAATGATAGAATCCCTCTAGAGTTCTATGGCGCACGCCCACAGCGTTCCTTCCTCTTCTCTTTCACCCCGCGTTTCTTTTCTTTCTATTAGTCGCCGTTATGGGTGGGTGGCGCGCCATAAATATTTCTAGAGTCCTGCCATCAATTATATTTCATTAAGTATCGACGCAGCTTTCTTTCCTTTTATCCGAGTATATAAACACGAAATACAAAACATTTTGAAACGTTGTAAACACGATGTATCTATCACTTATGGTTTTACTTGCGCTTCTTACTTACGAACAAGTGCAACCGGTTATTAAAGCCGGTTTAATTCTGTCTTATCGCATTATTCCATTTGTCAATACGCGTTGCGACATTTTCATCGCGAATGGTTAAAATTAAACGGATGTTTATAAACATTAACGTCGAGCAATTTATATAATAAAATCTCCTGTTAGGGAAAGTAACTCGAGCAGTATCCTGACGCGATAGAAGTCCAAATATGGAAATGCCTCGGAAACAGGACCGCGTAGCTGCTGTTCAATCACTTTTTCCGCATGCAGCGCGCCTTGTTACGCAAAAACAATGACCAATCTTTAAAAGACACGATAGAATTTATCGAACGAGGTTCCTGTAAAACTACGTAATAATTCATCTGCGAGAAGACATTTCTCTTCCAGAAATGATAGATGTCTGTTGCGTTTATATTATCGATACGTATTATTTAGTTAATTTTGCTTCCTTGTAAATCGACGTTTTAGCTTACGCGCTTAATCGATTTGAAATCTCCGCTTGTGTAACGTTTGCACCGCGTCTCGGTCGTTTGAATAATCGCAACGTAAAGGTGGTTAACGAGCAGAAGAAAAAATGTTTGATCGTAGACGTTTATCTTTATTTTAACGTACATATGTTCGATAGGAAATATGTAACTGAACATGCGTGATACGTGAATCACGAATGTCGTATGGTACAACAATAGATATTAAATACTTTGAAGAATATTGAATTGAAGAATATAATATATAATAATGAATTAAGATCGCTGCAACTATCTCGGCCAAACTTTGCGCACCATGCACATGCACTTAACTATACGCGCGATTATAATGTACATACTTTCGCGGCCGCGTCAAGTTTCCATGTTACCAACAAGATGACGTAAAAAGCTCCACGCGCTCGTATATCTATTCTTCTCCTTTTTCATACGAGTGTCTTGCACAAACTTGTTTTTCTTTCTCGTGGAAATTATAACTTGCAACATTATCGACACGCTTCGTTTACAATGTACGGATTTTAATTCATATCGTTAAGTAAGAATTACAAACTAGTTCTTGTTCTTATTATACAACGCGCGAGAACAAATACAACTTATCAGAATGAAAAATATTTGTATATACGTTACACGTGTTATCATCGAATATTTTCTCTTGCCATAGCTTTTAAGTACCGGGATTGCGGCGATAAAAGAGCATAGACGCGTCAGGTAACAAATCATTACATTTTATTCTTGAAAATTAATTCAATTAGCACTGAATCAACAACATATGTACATAAGCAGCATAAAAATAGTCGTGATCGCCCATACTCTTTTTAGACGCAGTCGGATAATTTTTTAATCGTCGGTGCATGTACATGTACGAAAGATAAATGCTATCATTCGATATTTCAAATGCAGCTTCGAAGTCATGATTCGTATATGGCATAACGAAATCGCACGAACGGTATTCGTTACTATACGAATACGTGACCCGCATTAACAACTAACAGAGGGAAACTAAGAATGAAATAATTCCACGACAAATTATTCTTGGAAGTTGGGCCACTATTAAGGAAATGCCGCTTCCGTACAGTCCGGATACACCGAGAATAGAATGTTCATTTCGTACTTTGTTGAGCGTTGGCCCTCCCGGATACCACAGTCAGTGATACGAGTATCCTCGATTAAAAGAATATACATATTTAGTCGATGGAAATTACGACATAAAGATTTAAAATAAACAAATCATTCTTCAACAATTTTATCGAGTAATTTCGTTCAAATCAATTAAAAAGGTAATAATACAATTCCTATGCTGATGTTACGCTATTTTTTTTACACCAATGAAACACTCGTATAGAAAGAAGACTAAGGAAAAAGCATCCCACTGACCTCACTGAAGAAGTGGAATAGACAATCTCGAAGATGGTATCCCTCTGGGGGTAATCCACATGTTATTTTTCAACAATGATACAAGAATTTACCAAATGTCCTGTTGGACAAATTGTAAAATGTAAATAAAATAAGAAAAAAAAAACCAATGAAATAACAGTCTAACAGTGTAGGGACCGAAAATAGTTTTTATCGCTGACTTCGTCGGGGTTACAAGCTTCTGCTCGTTACACAGACACTGACCTTCAAATCAGCTAACGAGAGAAACTAACACACAGAACCCCGTTTTCAGACGAGTAATTTTCAATCAGTAACTGAAAACAGACGATCCGAATAATTTAAACGCGATAAGACTGAAACTAAGAGCCTGTATAATTCATTTAAAAAGCGAACTAACGTTCCAAATGGATAATACCGACTTCTTTGTCCCTACTGGTTCGTCGAAGCAGTGAAACGAGAAGATCACTTTTTTTTGAACAGTCGTTTGACCGATCGCGCGTAGTTCAGTGAAAATTCTACCGCATGAAATTACAGGTAACATATTCGACGATTTAAAAGTCACCGATAACCTCTTGCTGAATCACAAAAGGAATCGTTACACTTCCGTTTGAACCATCGATAACCGATCATCTGCCCAAAATACGTTTTAAGTTTTACTTCCTCCTACTCGAAACCTCTCACCCAATCGCGCTGAACTGTCCGATAAAAATGATTTACAACAATAAAGACGTAACCTTATTCCTTGAACGTACATTATTTGCAATTTTGCGCGACGCGATACCTGACGTGAGCTGATATCCGATTCCGCGGATCAGATAAGATTCTCACGATCCAGAAAGATTGGAGAAAGTCAGTGGCAAGCGTGTTAAAGCACGTTGAATCGCAACACTACGATCGGCACTAACTAATGTTAGAATAAATGGAGCAATGTTTGCGCGTATACATTGTCCGATGTGAAATTCGAGCCGCAACGTTAGGCAGCCATAAAGCCTAATCAACGAATTTTGGGTGGGAATGTTAACCCATGGGATGTTATATATGATAACGGTCGCGCCAAACAATCTCCCAAGGAAACGAACATCTAACGTAAATTACACGCGTCTGTATGTTTTCATTTACGAAGGCAATCTGAATTGGCATACGCTTCGAATAAAGCGAATTTTATTTACGACAAAAATGTACTAATTCGAAGTTTGCCTATGGACAATTTATTTTAATAATTTGTACAAGTGTACTTTGTATAAGCGTAATACGTGTACGCGCGATACTGTAGCATTTACAAATAATAACGCCTAATAATAAATCGCATTGAAATATTAATAGAAATTCGAATAGAAGCGTTGCACGATGTATCGTTAACTGCTCTCGAAAATATCAAAGTCCCGTAAAGTTGAATGAGAGAGCGTCGTCTAAAATTAAGCGATAGCGTCACACGCACTCGTGCCGACGTTCCATAGTGACATCATCTTGCAAATTCACGCACGACTACGTGTCTTTTTTCCTCTTATTCGTTATTAACCCTTTATCTACTACTTACTGCTACTTACTGTACCCACACTGCGTCTGTTCTTCGCTGTCTCTCATTTTCTCAATCGTTTTTATTTTTATTTCGTCTGTCGTTTAATCTCGTTAGTCGTCGATGTTTACGTTGATCCTTTGTCCTCCTTTACTTTCTTCACCCAAACACGAACAAAACAGTTTCAACGATTCGGTCGGTTTACTCATCGTCCAGCATGGATATGACTCGTACGATCTTTTTCATGTGTACCACATTTCTGCAGGGCGCGACGGAATTATATTTCGCGACGCGAATAGAATTTAGAACTATCGATATATGCGTATATCGTAGGACGAGGTTTAGCGCTTTCAATGAAAAACAGAAAGATACGATTCGCCGATTTTTTTACACCAGCAAGAGCGCAATTTTTCGCGTTTATCTTTTAGCCGTGTTTGCCCCTTTCTATAAACTTTTAGTCTTGAGATATTTGTTAACGTTAGAGAGATACGACCGAGTCGAAAACGATCGAAAGAATCCAGTAGAATCAACAGTTTCCTTTACTAATATACACGTACGTATTCTTAAATTAATCGTTGCATGCGCAACAGATATATATCTATCTGATGGATGTTTTCATTCAGTTAGCGGTTTTAATCCATCCGTGCTTTCTGTGGATGAATATACACGCGTGTCTTTTTCCTGCTCGTTATTACGGTAATTAATACCAATTCTCTGCTGGAGAAATTCATTTCTTTCTCGCGGCTCGAAAAACGTAACGAAACGAATACAAATACGAACTTCATAATACATAAAAATTTCACGCGTTCCAGATACAAGCGTTGCGGTAAAAATGGCAGCCGACTTTCACGCAACTAATGATCCGGTCAGATGCGATGATTAGAGACTTAACAGGCGTTAACCGACCGCTGCACAAACATTCGGCTGAGTCACTGCGGCGGAGTGTAAAAGACGCGTAGCAAGAGATCTATGAATTTGCGCTTATTTCCATCAGTACCATCGCGAATAGTACGTTTCCATAAAGTATACCTCGTTAAAGCGAGGTGATCAGTTCGAATAACAGGAAAACGAATAAAGCCATCGATCTAAAATTCAAACGAACGAT
Organism: Bombus waltoni; assembly: GCA_014737395.1. Classification (NCBI taxonomy): domain Eukaryota; kingdom Metazoa; phylum Arthropoda; class Insecta; order Hymenoptera; family Apidae; genus Bombus; species Bombus waltoni. The sequence goes on from JACXII010000037.1 coordinate 1,554,884, forward strand.
AATTGTATCCTCCGAATGTGTAATACTATACGGTACTGCGCACAAGACTCGAGTCATGCACGATAGTGATTTTATAGTGCCGACTAATCATATATTTAGAAAATATTTTCACATGGCGTGATGTGAAAATAATTCCTTCGCAATCAGAAATGCGTAAATCGAAGGGTATAGAATATACGTAGCGTAGTCTACGAGTCACAGATTTAAAGGAAACGAATCCAGCAACTCGAGAAGCTGCACTCGTATAAAATGCATAGCCGTAGAGTGGATTTCGAATGTACCCTCCTCCTGGGATCGCTGAACTTCAAGGAGAGTCGAAAGTTAGGGGAGGTTATGGCCCCTGACGACGACGACGTGGATACGAGGGAACGTGGAAACGCATATGCGCAGCCGAACATGACCAGACGAGGGTGAAACGAGGGTAAAGGAAGGGTGCACAGACCTCGTTACCAGGGATGCACCCCCAGGTACAAAACATTGCCTTCGTGTTGGTCCATGAGCCGTGAAAATGATTAAAACCCTCGCGCAGCCCAAGTATAAAATACCCGATTTTTATTTATGCTTCCGGGAGCGTGATTTTTACTCTTAATTATCGTGCACGATTTTTACTCCACGATAATACCACCTTTTGTCCACCTTTTTGTTATTACACCAAACGAAGATCTCGTGAAATTGTTTCTTTCTCGTTTCTTATTCCGACTAGCAAACTGATACAATAATTGTAAGGGATTTTGCATAAATTTCCACAGAGTGCGGAAACACGAGTTTACGAGATGAACGACGTGTTGATTTAGATTTCATTTTAACGTACACTGGGGCAGAGGCTGATAAAATGCCTGTACCTTTGAATCGGACAGATCGTTTCTTCTTCTCGTATCGAAATAAAAATCAGAAAATAGAAAGGAACACGGATACGTGATTGTGGGCCAGCGAATCGATTATTTTCCCGATACTCGTTGAAACGGAATAAAGATGGTCGCGTGCTTTCTTCTTACGGAACAACCTCGGAATATAAAACGCTGCATGAACGATAAAAACGTGGGATAACTGTGGTAGTAGGATTGTGTCGCAATGTACACCGGTTAGTGACACACCTAGGATTCTCTGCTGTGGCAGTCGTCCAACTAACAAGCCGACACCCTCACCCACGTTACTCTTGAATAAACCCATGTACAATAATGTACATACGTATACGTATAGCCGATAGAGAAGCTGGGAGGAAGATGTAAAACGACGATAAAGGCAGAAGACGAGGAGAGAATGTGAAGAAGAACTGGGACGAGGGAGAAAGATGGCAACTGTATCTTTCATGTTCAAAAGATGAACACTGACTGTCGAACGACCGAGTAAACTGTAAAGGAAAAAATGCTAGTGAAACAGAGGTGCTGACAAGGGCTGAAAGGAAGGACAAAGAGGGAACTGGCTTTAATTTCATAAAAGTGAAACAAAGAGGAGACGTAGAGAAAGAACGAAGAAGATTGCCGATGATATATAAAAAGAAAAGGGAAGATATATTATCGAAGAGACGAAGAAGAAGGGAGAATATCATGAAAGGTAAAAGCAGGATAGAAGGTAAACGCAAACGAAGAAGATAGCGACACGAGGGGAGCTTTCGCAGTTACATATGTACAAGTCTTCGTGTATACGCACGTATATGCGTACACGAGTACAATTGCGCGAAAAAGGGAGCGAGTGCGGTGTCTGGTTTTCCAGATACATTTTCCAGTACATTGAGTTCAGAAACATTTTTACTTAAACGTCAGTTTCATGCATTTTATTCTGCTTTAACGTGGTTGTGCGCGATTACAATTTTTTTCGCTACTAATCTGCGTTTATAGATTAAAAAAAAAAAAAAATTCGAGATCATTTAACAGCGACATAGGACACAGTGTCGCAAAACAGGAGAACACCTACACGATATGTCTAAGCTTTATGAGAAATTCAAAGAGCAATTGTTCTTCGTCAAGATTGCAAATGCAGAGAGGCTTTCTAACAACGATCGTCTTCCTGCGATTACGGTGCACATCTGCCCTCCTGCTGTATATTCTTTATGATATATCATACGAGCGAGTAATAACACCTACATACGCGCATCAGTCTGATAAGCGATTTATGTTTTGAAAATAAATATACGCGGGACCACCGGATCGTTCCAAATCGTTAGAAATTTAACCTCTAATACCTAATGTATATCAATTAAATAATAAAACAATCGTTGTTTGAATAATCGTCGAGGAAAAACTACCTTGAACGATATTCGCCTACTGTTTGTTAAAGAATACCTTACTTTGGATGCTTATATAATTTTATATATAGATATACATTTCTCATAAATGCATGAACATGAACATTCGCGTTCTATTTATCAGAGTACAAGACGCGCAGGAAAGTCTTCGGTAATATGATAAAAGAAACACCAAACAAAGAACCAACGCGATGTTTTTTCTCATTTGGTAGACCAATAACCGCTAGTTCACGGTCAAAGTTTAGGCGCCACCGACAGCGACGTGTCTCATACGTACTTACATACATACATAAAGAGGTAGAGGAACCTTTATTTATGCTGCAGAAATAGCTCTATTCGCACGTGCACACCATTTGGCCATGGGCCATTTCGTGATGTGTGTGCTCTGCTACTACTCTCCTTTGTCTACTTTCGCACAGACGTCAGATGAATGGCGTTAACGGTCTGGTCTCACCTGAGATTCCATACGCACATAAATGCACGTAAGTGTGTTTTGAACTAGATCGTTAACTCCAAACACTGTAAGGTTCGTCGTTACGCCAATTGTTTCGAACAGATTTCTCCGAGATAATTATTCGAAAAGTAATAATACGAGTAATCGGTTTCGTTTCAATTTCGTGCAATTGTCTTTGTATAGGTACGTTCGGTCGCGTATATTCACAATCACACCGAGAAAAGAATTAGTTTTCCTCTTCGAGAAACTTTCACGTCACGCTTTGTAGCTCTATTATGCGAGTAACCAGAGTGCAAAGTTTTCTAAAAATAGGATTATTGTAGCGTCGTGAAAAGAACGTTCTTTTTCTCTCTCTCTCTCTTCTTTTTTTTTTTTTTTTTCTTATTAACGAGATACAAATTTCGTCGTAATAAATATTAGCATCGAGCTACGATTAGCCTTACCCATTGGGTAATTACACGATAAATGTCCCAGTCAGACGAGTTCTTCCTCGCTTTCATGAAACACGTGATCTCCGCACAGTCTCCAGTGGCAGATTGTGTTTCGTATTATGCATACGAAAGTGAAAAGAGTAAACGGACGAGTATTACGACGTTCCAATAATTTCCTTTCTTTCTTGATTTTACTACCTACGTGCCGCTATTTTACACGCGCTTCTTAACGAAACAGGCGATATTAGCATATCGCACGGCTCTACAGCGTACAACTTACGCAGTCGAACAAACACGAATACGATAAAAATCCAAATCTAGTCTCAAAATCGAATTCTTTCCTCTGGCTAGATCCTTTTCTCCTGTCAAACATCAGACGAACGGAGGAGCACTTTGGCAAGAAAAGAGAAACATAAAATTACGTAAGTTTCGTTTTATTCGTCGCTGCAAAATAATATAAAACGACGTTATTCCGCATTTACGTTTCATTCTTCGATGAATCGTCTCCTGTCTGATCGTGCCGCCCATCTCGTCACACCTGTATTAGACAACGGAGGAATCGCAAAATGACAAAATTGCCGTGTATCGTTTGAACATCCTGTTTGCGTTGTCGGAATCACAATTCGAAGGACATTTGGTCCGCTGCGAGAGACGCGATGGCGGGAGCTACGGAACAGGCGCGAACGTCTCAATCCCACGACACAGAGAGACGTGTGTATATATGTACACCGCGATATGCGGTACGTGTGTATTGCGCATGTGGTACACATCACCTACGACGTCGCGTCGAGTATACGCGTATACATACACACACGAGTGCATGGCCGCAAGCAGTCGGCTTAATTCAGCCGTACAAATTGCACAAAGCTGTCTGCCGACGATTCGTGTTAAAAATACGCCGCTGCTGACGCGTTTTCCAGTCTGTCGATAGTGAAAGCATTTCTGCGTCGCTTTCGTATCTTCCGACGGTTACGTAACCGTAAAAACAATTTTCCCTCTGGATCCGATCTACGCTCTATCGGTGTCAATGTTGGCGCGTTAACTTTGTCGCCGTGAACGAGCAACGCCCTGGTTTTTATTATATTTTTATGAATACACAGTCGCCAGCGGACGTTCGTGTATTCGTGCTCGAGGATTAATAAATCCTGTACGTTTATATAACCATATGTTTCTTCTCGTTTTACTCTGCGTTTTACAATTTGTCCAAAGAGACATTCGGTAAATTTGTATTACTTTGTTGCCAAATAACAGGTGAAATAAAACGGACAATCTGGAAGATATTCCCCGCTGGGAGTAACCATCTACGTGTTATTTTTCAACAATGATATACAAACTTGCCAAATGTCCCGTTGGACAAATTGTAAGAACGCAGAATAAAATGAATAAAAAAAAAAAAGAATAACACGTGGACGGTTATACCATCATATAAAAATACAAAATTCGCTAATCTAACGTCTAAAGTAAGTTTAATGTCTCTACGTTGAAAATACTCGGGAAAATATTTTTTTATCGTATGTGTTATATAAAACGTTTCGAAATTTACGATGTACGTACATGTGTTTGGTAAAAAATTAGTATGCAGCGTGCATAGGCATCTTAAGCATATAATAAGTGTCGAATATGGCCCCACTGAACATATAGAGGTTTATCGATATAGCTAGCGAACGATCGAATATGGAAATACTTTAAGTGTTGTACTTGTACCTCCTAAATATCTTGCAGTGTAACAACATAAAAGTAGTGACCTGTTCCTAGCGAGTTCTTCAACTCGCGAGAGTTGAATCGCTGTAGTTAAATGTCGGATGTGATTTTTCTGAATGGTCTTAATTTATCGTCGAAGACGGACCCGCATGAGAAGCACTGTTCCAAGACCCCTCTATATATAGAAACGCCGGTTTTATCTTTTCCTGTGGATATTTTCAGACAGAAGGCGGCCCTTTGGACAGTATTGTTTAGCTTCGGAGAGTCGCGTTATCGGCGCTGACATTTTTCACAATTCCGATCCGATTCTTTAGCAAGCGTAGAACTGCACTCGAGCGTAGCTAGACGCGTATTGAGCGATTCCATTGATCGTGAGCTACGATCGACGATAGCAACCGATAACGCTTAGCAAAGGGAATTGGTAAGATTTATCGATCGTTTAATGTCAAGTAGCGCGCGTGTTTTCCGTAAAACACCGTGAAAACATCGACAGCATGGGGAAGGAAGCTTGATGCGGGCTTAATAAACAGCTTAATTCGAGATATGATTAAGAACGTTTAATTACCGTCGTCTGATTTGTTTGAATTACGTCCGGATTACATAAATTCCAGCTTTCACGAGTAGAAATAAAATAGAATGTAAAATCAGAATTTAGTTGATCCAGATCCACGCTACCATCAGGTACAACTGTATACGTGCAATAAGTTGTCTGAACCTACGATGCTACAACGAATAAGGATCTAGAACCAATTAATTGCTCTGGCATATTTGGCCGTACAGGATGGCGATAAAATGCGACAGAAAGAAGATTTTCACAAGGACCTCTAATGTCTCGGAAGGAAGACAATACTGGGTGCGAACAATTGAGCATTTTGTTTGGCAGAGTTCCAGACGTACTGTCACACTGAGGACATAGAAAGGAAAGGAGAAAGATACGTTGCTGTTGCAAGCAGAGCAAAAAGGGAAGAGAAAGATGAAGAAAGAGTGGGCGTCGGTCAGCCAGGTTTCGCCTTGGTTGTAAGAATGTTGAGGATTCCCGTGTTCAGCAGGAACCTTACAGGATCGTGCTTCTGCTATCAAGCAACCAGGTACCGCGTATCTCTTCGAGAAGCCAGCAGCAAGAAGTCTACGCTCGATCAGGCTAAAATCCTTCAGAGATGACGCAGGATCGAGCGCAAGTTTGAAAATGAATTTTACGATTTTGCAAATGATCGGCAGCTCGTCTGTGTTCCTGTTGCTCGTGAACGCTATCGTGTACAGAATTGTCGGTTTAACACGGCGATTGATTCGATCCCGTTGCTTCGTAACTGAAGCAGCATATATCATAGCTTCGAACAAGAGAATGATGAAAAAAAGCTGAAAAAAAGACTGGCGCGGCAATTTGTACGTTGTGATACTTAATTTGCCTTTCACTTTGCTGGTTCGTAGCTGGACGTTCGATTGCCAACTATTCAACAACTACAGTTAATAAAAATATGCACTCCTAATATCGCGGCGCAATCACTACTGAATCTTCCAAAAATTTCTTCTGCGTTTTAACATTGATATGACATTGATACCGTAAAGAGAGTAATTTTTGCTAAATATTATTGCTACCTCGGCAAGTTTAAACACAGTTTGATGTAAGATTAGTATATATATAACAAGATATATTATTTATTTATATATTATTATTTATTATTTAATATCTTAATATATTAGGATATTATATATATATATATATATATATATATATATATATATATATATATATATAATATTTAATATATTGTCTGTAGTATCTTTTTAACTCTCATCTTTTTTCCTTATTAATTGCAGCACAGTCCTCGAATTTCTATATTCTTATATTTATATATATAAGAATATAGTATATATATATTATTTATTATTTGATATATTAAGATATTATATGTATAATATTATATATAATATCTTAATATTATATTAATGTTTTATTATAATATTTAATATATTAAGATATATATATAATATAATATCTTAATACATCGAATAATAAATAATATATGTATGTACTATTTCTATATTCTTATATTTATAGAAAAATATAGAAATTCGAGGACTGCGCCGCAATTAGTAAGAAAAAAGGATGAGAATTAAAAAGATACTACAGACCTGAATATTCTAAAGCAGATAGTATCTGTAATCGCGGTGCGAGTAGCAAGTAGAACAGAGGTTACAGGGAGTATATACTTATATTGAATTTCCGCTCCTAGAATGGGAGACACGGATAGACCAAGGAAAACTTTCGCGTGGCCCTGGAACGATTCTCGTGAGTCAAACCGCAGTTTCTACACGATGCACGACCAACTACCGATGACTCATGGACAAGCATCTATAATGGAACGAAATCCCACGATTATTTTAAGCATAACGTTATCAAACTATCGAAAGATCCTTAGCGTCGCAACATTGTGTAGATTTGAAATTCCTCGTGATGCTTTCTAACGAATGGCAGCGAATCATTCTTTTATTCGTCTACCACGCAGATTATTTCCAATAAAAATCCTGATACATAATTTCAAAATGATATCGACGTATTTTCTTTACCGAGCGAGTTGTTTATCGTTCAATGGATCGTTGCGAAATACGAAATAAATTTTTCCAAATGGAATTGCTGCATTTTGGATCACAGAATCCGCATTTACAATTTATCAAACATATAAACAATCTAAATAAAAATTACCGACGATGATGTTAGATCAGCAATGGGAAATGTCATCTCTCATTTCAAATCTTATATTTCAAAGTGACCGAACGAATACAACGAAGGGCATTTATAATATTAAAATCGTCGAGATATATTATCGATATTAAGAAGTAAAATCTCGGTGGTTAAACGCCAAGATGACGAGACTACTAGACATATAGAAAGATAGCGAATCGGATGACCGCGAACCGTAAAGGGGTCTCTTTGTTTATGGTATGTTCGTAGTCGTTGCGATGGTCGTTCCGATGCACAATCGAATCTTATTTGGTGAGAGCCGCTTCTACGTAGGCGTGCATCTTTTCACTCTTTCTCATTCGTACATCTCTCTTTCGCGCCGTATAAACTTTTCCCTTCGAGCTCTCGACATTTCGTACGAACGAAAAAAAAAAAAAAAAAATAAAAGAAAAAAATCAGTGGCTCCCGCGTGAGTAATAAATTTTAACAACAGAGAATAGCGATACGCTTTTAAAGAGATTAAACAACAACCTGACCAGCCTAACGGTAAATTGCTAGAAAAACGTATTCGACGACGGAGAAAATATTTCTCTTCTCGTTTCTTCAATAAGCCAACTCGCTTTCTCGCTGTGCTTCTGTTTCTATCGTTTTCAAGTCGAATTTAACTGCAATGCAGATATACATAGCTGGGAGAACCACTGTCATAAGTTCACTCGAGTTCAAGTATTAGTAGCTATATATTACGGGCCACACGTGTTGATACCGATCAGCATGTTACTTACATTACACCTCGAGGATAGGAAAGATAAAAATGATTCTGCTGTTCCTTACGTCAACGTAGTACGCATAGAAAGTATGCGCAGAGCAAGTCAGAGACTCGACCGAAATCTGCCGCAAGTTCTTTTATTCCGTCTCGTCTACTGACTGTATTTATCGGTTACAATAGTTTACGAAGATATTGAACTTATCATTGAAAACTTTTACGTATATGATATATAAAACATTTGTACGCGACTGCCATGGCAAGTGTTAAAAGTGGTCCGGCTGGATATTGAGCTTTATTAATGTAGTAATCGACTGCTTGAATTCTTCTGTGATGTACGTGAGATATATTCTCGCACTTTAAATACATTGTAATTTCTATCTACGTATTTAAATTTATTTTCAACTTCGCCAATATAATCACGACAGTCGAGTCTCATACAGAGCGCTAATGAAATTACGAAATGTTTCGTATAATACGCACGATATACTCGTAGAAGTGTTCGAATACTTTCGTTAGTTAACGTTTACGTGGGTTTACGTATGGAGGGATTTCAGACGTCTATTATCGCAAAGTAGAGAATTCGAGTGTGAGTGAGCCACATCGCACGTTTTATAGTCGATCAAAGTAATTCAATTAATATCCTATTACATCCGAGCGTTCACGCACGTCGACGCAAATGGAACTTGTATAGTGTTTCAGCTCGGCGAGCGTCGTTTGTATGCACACCGACGTATATTTCTCTGAATTATCGAATACATTTGTGCATCTTAACGAACACGGACAATACTATCTTTAGAAATGAAAGAAACGTAAACATAACAACTGTTTAAGAATAACTGCATCTGTCTTCTGTGAAAGACGTTTCTTATAAATAACATGATTAATTTCAAGTATTATATTTAAAGCAGCGTACATTCTATGAATACGATTGGAACGGAAACGAAACAACAGTCAAATTATAATATTTTTTGAGGAGATCGTGTATCGTACAGAATATTATATCAATACATCTATACTATACAACGATAACATGGTTTCTCTGTCGAATTCAGAAGGCAAACTCTGGTCAACTCGATACATTGAAAAATACCGAAACGCGATGACGTTAGAGATATTTGTTAAGATTTACTTTGAGATTTACGATTATTCATCTGCTATCTCACCCGCTTATGACAAATCCCTGGAATTTTAGTTACTTTCTTAAGAAGTTGCACACTAATTCCGTACGCAGACAAGAAAATTCTAAAATTTACGAAAGGTGAAGTTGATGGGAGTAGATTCTGAGAAACTAAGAAATACCAGCATCGGTTATTGACAGTTGTGCGATTTCATCGCAGAATGATTCATTCGAAGCTATCGAATCTAATTCGCAAGACACGCGTTCGATACGAAACCTAGGGGCTCTAAAAGGATCTGAAAAAAAAAGGAGAAGCATACATATAGCTAGTGTTTGACTCACCAGCACTTTGGTAAAGCGCCTTTCGAGTTCCATAGCGTCGGGCATCGGTTGCCTTGGCGCGCCACGGACGCTGCCACTCCGTGCGTGTGGTCCACCCAAACTTCCCATGCCGAGGCTAGGTTGACAGGATTGAAGAGGCGTGCCGCCCTTGATACCACCGATGAACACCTCACGCACACCGCCATCGCTCTCGCCGGTACGGCTCTGCACGATCCCCATTGTTTTCACAGTCGTGGCCTAATATATCCTTCGGTGTTTTCGCACGCGAATATCGTGACACACGGCAACGGTGGTGGCCAGTACTGTCACACCACGAGAAACGTCAACAATGATGATCGCGACAGTGCATCCTCGCTCGAATGTAAATCGCTTTTCTCTGTATTACGAGAGACGTCGATACGTGAACGACTCGAACCGGTCCGCGCCGGGTCGTGCAACAGGTATCAAGCCGTCCATTGTGGATAGAAACTCTCACGAACGTGCGCGAACTAAAGCACGACCTAACACTCCTCTGCCTACACTAGACGAAGCGTTCGCTGCATCTGCGGCAGTCTTCCTACTCTCCGACACCACCATCTGACAACGCCATTGGCCATTACACATGCGTCGTGTCTCGCAATCGTGCCACCTGTACCGGCGCGAGAATTTCTGGTAGAATCGTGTTATGCGGTTGGTAATCGTGATGTTGTTGATTATTTCGTCACAAATGGCAACACAGCACATATCACCTGATTACAAAGAAAACAAAGAAAACGAGTAATTTAGATCTGGAATTTATTTTCGCAGAAATTATTTGTTATTGATAATGGAAATAATTGAAATCGTGTAAATTAAATTAGAAACAAAAATCGGATAAAACAGGGGATTAAGATAATAAGATAGATTGAGCATAAACGAAAAGTGAACTTATCTTTCTAAATACGATAATGCAATGGAGTTACAGTGTAAATTGCTCGATTAATTATGATTAAGTGATATGAGAGAAAATATTAACAGAGAAATTTAAATAAAATTTGAAAATTATATCGCACGTTTTAAATTTAGGCTATCGATAGATCGATGTTTAACACTCGTCATTTTGTCGATAGATCGATCGGTCATTTGGCGTCTCCTAGAATAAATGTCATGGTGGCGTTTTAGTGTATTGTTTTATAGAAAATATTATTTGTAAATATTTGTAGATTCTATGAAATAGCGGTATAGTGCAAAGAAGAATTTAAAAATGAAAAAGTCCCCTCTGAGTACGCCAAGTGGCAGTAAAAAAAAGCAGAGTTATAAATGGAAATCAAATGACTGTAAAAATAAGGCAGGTTATAGTTATCTTAAAAGTGATAGTTTTCAGAATACTTCGTCAAATGCTGGTCAAACATATTATGGAAATGATTTTATTCCATTAAATAACAGTACACCAATATCACAACATAAAAAGTTCAATAATAATTGGTATGGTTCTGAAGGTCGTAATCGTCGTAATTCAGGTAGTGGTGGATTTAATCATTACAGGAACAATTATCATTCAACTCCAAAGCTAAATTTCAATAACTCATACTCTCCTTATAAGCTCTCTGGTAAACAATTATTTTATGGTCCGAAAACGGTAACTTTAAATAGAATTTCAATAATAGCTTTTAAGGTTATTAAGCTATAGTTATTAACAAGTATTATTTTTATTTTCAGGGCTATCGAAAGGATACGTGCAAACAGAGTGACATATCACGCTATATAGATATGAAATCTTTTTTGGAGGATCCTTGGGCAGAATTAGCGAAGAAATTAATGAAAAGTAAAGAAACAAATGGGAATGAATCACCTAAAGTTGAATTGTTATTATTGTCACAATCATCGTCTTATGTAGATACAGAATCAAATTCTGAATATAAATCTGTATCAAGCATTGATAATACTTGTTTCAGTTCAGAATCTAAGAGTGAATCTTCTATAGATGCAAAATTGGGGTTGAATGAGACAGATATTGGTAATGTATCAAGAACAGAAAGCTCGATAGATTTAAAACTTGACGGTGTAAGATTCAGTCAAGAATCAAAAAATGACAGTGTTTGCAATAATAATGATGATAGTGTTAGTGAAGGCATTGGCAATGAAAATAACATTAGTGATATTTGTTCATCAAAGGTGAATATTATTCAAGATTTCAAATAACAGTAACAAAGGATAAAATATACTTAAGAAGAATAATAATTCTTTGGTTCAGTGCATGGTACATTTCATATTATTCATATGGATGTATAACAATTCAATTATATATAGATATTACATAAATCTATGAAAGGGCCGTTTCTGAGTTTTTGAATAATATTCTAGTATATAGTTACGAGAACACTTTTTCCGGTTTGAATGTAGTTCTATCGCAGAAGCATATCTATATGCAAAATAGAATGTATCAAAATTATCTTTTAAGTTATATTTTCACAAAGAGGCTGTGAAAAAGAGAGAAAGAGAGAAAAATTATTCATGTGCAATTCTTTAGTATATATTAAAAAAGAAGTACATATGGGACATGAGAGAACATTAAACACCAATTTCTCAGTAATAGATTAAGTTATGAAGAACAGTTGAAGACATAGTGAACAAGCTATAATATGAATTAGACTTATAAATTCATTTTAAATTTACTGAATCTAAACAATTAATAATTATGTGAAAGAATATTTGTGTCTCTGAAAATTGTTGGATGACAACTATTGATCGATTTGAATTTGTTGATTCACGTATTTGTCTATTAGCACTTCTTCTTGCAACAAAACAGATATATATGAAGAATTAGGAATGTATGTTGTAACATGCATGTAGGTAAATGCAATGCGTTATATACAAATGTAGAATTAATTAACCATAAATCATGTGCAGACATATACGACATTAATTTTTAATCTTTATTTATATCGATAACAATGCGTTGATATGTATTGTATTATTTTTAATTTAAGTCATATTCAGTCGTATATTTTTGCTAAAATTCTTTAAGTAGCAAATTAACATACACTTTTATTGCATTTTGAATTAAAGAGAATGTACTAACATGAAATATAAAAACATTTCTAAAATTAAAACGATGAAACGATAGGATATTGAGTTTGTACAATTGTTATCATAGAAGGAGAAAGATACATTAAAAATTGCTTATTTCCGGGCTTTATACATTTTTATAGCATGTTTTAACGAGCAATGAAGCATAGAAAGTGACGAAGGTATCCTATATGTTTGATTAACATGCTAATGTAATGTACAAATGATGATCTGGTACAAAAATTTACATAATTTAAGAAATTCTTGTTTATTTCTTCAAATTGTGATTTTACATGATTGCTTAAAAGATGTAATTGATGTCAAACACATTAATCGTATGAGTAATCTGTACAAGAGAAAACTGTATATAAATATACTTAAATTATAAAAATACTAGTTATTATTTATTTCTCTTTGTTTCTATATTTATTTGCCGGTATAGATAATACAAAAATGAGTCGGTTTTTTCCATGATTATAGACATTTGTTTGTAATGAATTTATGACACTTAACGATAACGACAGAGATGAAAGAAACTTTGATGATTAATCCAATCGAACGGCCTTAGATCTCTAACCTTGTACTACTGAAGGTAATGCTGTAATACAATGGCAAGTAAGATCGTATAGGTGTATGAATAATTGATCGTGTATCGAAGTAATCAATATGAGCTATATATTTCTTTGCATTCAAGTTTTTGCTCCGCTTTCTAGAGCTTATTTTTTACTTTGTCATGTAACAAAAAACTTTATCATTGACAAAAATAAACTGCAATATGTTATATCAGAAATTAACACTGTATGTAGTTTCTTAGAAAGAAGGTAGAGAAATTATGACAAGACTTTAAAATATTTACATTTATAATTAATGCAAATATAAATTATTGTTTTTTAAATGGTATTGCAACTGCATTGTACACGAATGCAGTATAGCGTATGAATAAAGCTTTCACGAAGGAAAGACCTTTTACTTTCGTATTTATTTTTTTATTTTTACTTCGAAAAGAGTTATAGTTTGATGCAGTTCTTAGAATCACAGTGTATACCTGTACAACTTTACGTGACTTGATGTTATCCTCGTGGTTTATAGTGCGTGTTGCATGGACATGAACTTATGTAGAACACAGACACATCAGTAACCTTGAATGTCCAACGCAATTTAACATTGTTTATTTTCACGGCAATTTGCAGTATTTTATCAAATGATAACATTTTTTCAAGATTGATCTTTTTAGTGAACATCGATTAGTTTCTAGAAATTAGCATTAATTTATTATAATACTTACTCTGTTCATGCATATCCTGCAAAGATGTAAGGGAATAAAATAATATCAGTTATGTCAAGTATTTATAAATTTTGTATTTTCTTCATATTTTGCTTTTAATTTCCACAAATCGGTACAGTACGCATAACGGAATTTATCCGACAAAAAGGGTACGTTCGCTCATTTATCTACAAGAGGAGGAATCGATTACAAAGATTTAAAGATAGGGGCCGTCCTTCCATTTCTTTAATCTACATTATTCCATTGCAATTTTGTAATATAGTTTATTTAACATTCCTCTCTTTCTTTTTTTTTTTTTTTGTGCACAGCAATAATGTAAATTACAATGATCTCTCATTATCGAATATTTCGATAATTAATTGCTCGGCGATAAATTAAAATTAAACGATCGTTGTAACGCGATACAAGCTTTTCTTTTCAATTATTTCAATTATTATTCGATATATGATATGTTTATCGAATGGAATTTCTTCGAACGATATATGACAAATTGAAAATTCAGATATTGATAATTTTGAAAGGACTTACAGTCGATACTTAATCAGGATATTGTTTCTGCATTTGTGCACTAAATTGTACAATTGCTCTTTCTTAAATTTATATACTATAAAAAATGATTGATATAAAAAAAATTCCAGCATATTAACAGTACTCTAATATAAATAATAATGTTTCTCATTAGTATTCGTTGATATTCATGTAGATTATATAAAAGTCACAATTTCTGGTTTCGTATTCAAATAAGGATCTAATATATATAATATAAAGTTCATCAATTTAATTTAGTAGACGATATAACCGTAAAAGTATTTGACTATGAAACCAATATTTGATATTTCGATAGTTATTCGAGGATTTTTATTAGTAAAATTATACCTATATATATTTACCGAATATAATATAATTGAAATTGAGACATACGAAAGGGTCAAACGTTTTGGTTTTTCACTCATCGTACTGCGTAAGTTTATTTTTTAATCTACTAAGAGACCTTGAAATCTTATATATTAATAACTTTATTAAAAACTTATGTTTACGCAATTATAAATAACATATTGAGGAGTGTCAATTTTTGCGAATTCTTCGCAGCTCAGCTATCTTGTAATAAATAGTACATGATGTATTTTCATGCAATTAAACTATATAATAAACTTTAATTTTCCCAACGTCATCTTGTTGGCGATAATATTGGTCATCGTCGTAGACATGAACTTTTGCAAATACTCCTATTTCCTATATGACAATTTTCTCTCTTTTCCACGTGAGTTTGCAAATAATAAGTAGGAAACTTGCGCAACACGTACAAGCCTCGTCGATCAAATGATCGTTTAATATAGCATTGATCTGCTTTAGATCAACATGATCAGAATTCTAATCTAAGTACATATATGTATATATATACAGAGATACTACAGTCGCTTTAAAACACGCGTCTGCCACCATTTTTTTTCTTTTTTTTTCTTTCAAAAATTGCTTAATTCGGGATTTCTTAAAACTGACCCTTTGTAAGAGAATATGAACTCTTCTTTACATACTTGGTCTTTTTCTTTAAAGCTATGATTATTAAATATTGGAGGTAATTGATTCTTTCTTTGTCTGACACAGGTCTCATGCTGTTACGTGATTTCATAGTTAGCCAAATGGTTGTACCATGGATTCTTACGTAAAAAGATTTACAATAGATTTAATATTGATCTTTACATAGTAATTTCGCGGTGTATATTTTCGTTGTATTTTTGGACATTTCTCGGTATAATATGTAAAGGATATAACTGAAATATAAAAACTGTAAAACATTGATTTTGAACGTCGTAAGTAACGCGTTTCTTATAACTATTAGATTTTCAAAATTGACAATTCATTTCACTCGGTTAATGCCGATTTCAAATGAATCATGTTGTTTACGACACTTGAAACCTACGATACTCGGTTGAGGTTAGGTTAGGGTTAGGATACTCGGCGCGTTTGGGGAAACCTTCTTTTTTATCAAAATAATCTAATCGTATGCAATCTAATAAACACGAAATCTTTCGTGGGAACTTTGTATCATTGAAATCCGAGGGGATATTTACGAAATGTACCGTATTACTGGTTCGTTGTTTCTACGCATTCGACAAGATAATTAATTAAACAGTCTTCTCAGACTAGTCAATAGTGGATTTCAGCATGAGCCCCGCTTACACTTATAATACAATTCGCATTTAAGCATTCCTTCGCGAAGATTGCACGTTCTTGTGCATTTGAGAATAAAAATAACGTTATCCTTTATGTTAGATCATTGATTATATCTTTTACTACGAGGTACGTACGATTATAGAAGATATTTATAGATACATACATTTTACATATATGTATATAAGTCTTCGTTGACTATTAGTCATTGGTTCTAAATTTTTGTTATGCATATTATCGCTCAGTTTCTTATTCGATAGTTTCCACGCTTCGCATTTGTTCGTAACCTCTTCCTGTCTCGATACTACAAGAAAAGATCGTACTGAAAAACAATTTGTTCTTCTCCCCCGGAATCGTTATCGAATAAAAAATTAAGCGTAATTTCCTGACTTTGTTCGTACGTAACGAAATTAAAAAAATTGTTCGCATTTCGATTCTGATTGTGTCATAACACGCTTTAAGTTATCACGAATATGTACATAGGTGTTTTCGTAGGAAGGTACACGAGTATAGCAGTGTTGCTCGTGTTGGATCATTGAGCATGAAAAAAAGTTAGAAGATACAAGAATCGTGGTGATCGTGAGAAGAGTTAAAGTTGCGTTATCGATTTGCTTTCATAGGTGCTACAATATGTCATCTATAGATACGTACATTGTATATTAGTCATCTACTTAAAGCTAGGCGTCCATTCGAGAGTAAAACTATAGCGAGTCGCTCTCGAGAGTATCTGTTTCAACCGTGTGAGAGCAGTCGCGTGATCGCTTGCTCTCAAGCGGAAACGAAATATGTATAAGTTCGGTTAATACGTGCGACAGCATTCGTAGTTGGACACTTGCAGCGAAGAAACTAAAGATACTATAGGTAATCGCGCGGTTACGTTGATCACCGTATGTTTTTATAGTTGAAATTACGATTACGCAATCGAAATTACAGTGATAAACAGAGAACAGCGCGAGTAGAAAAATATTCGCGATTCAAGTTAAAGCAACTTTCGTTATTTAGCATGGGAATATTTCTCATTGGTTTGAAATTGTAAGTTAGGTGGGATATCTTTGAAGATATTAGCAGTTACGAGATTATTTCTATATAAAGCTGCTTTATGGCAAAAGTTAAATACAGAGATTCGATTTTTGTTGTATTTACAGACACCGTTAATTTTCACCTCGCGTATTCGTGTATCGTAGAAATCGAATTTTACAATGTGTAGTTCTTTGCTTGTCTTTGAAAGTAATTTGTTATTCGGTTGGTCGTTTATGTTCACTACTACTAATGATAATACGATGTATTACAATGCTGTACAATTTAGGATATTTTACTGAATATATATGAGCAAAAGTAGAATCGAAGCGGAATTACGTATTACTCTGGCTAGGTTAGAATCGAAAATGTTGATCGACAAATCGTAAATAATAATTTAGAAAGGATACGTGATTAGATTGGTTAGAAAAAAAAGATGGCTGACCGATATCCACGTATTTAGGTATAATTTTGAACAAAATATTTATTACGACTCGAGCAACTTTCCATTTCATTGCGAATAAATGAAACGAATATACGTAAATCAAATGAAATGCAACATAAAGAAAATTGACGAATAACCAAAAGATATTCAAAAATAATGCTAATAACTTTTTGCTTGTACCTTTATAACTATTTATTGGTCCCCGAATTTGACAATATCGTTTTCTATCGGTATAATTAAAACGAACAACTTATTGTACACTAAAGTAAGCTTCTTACATAAACAAGATGGTAAAATTCGTACATTTCGAAGGAAAATTTGTCTTTCGCTTTCAAGGCGAAATTTCACTTCTTTTTTTTCTCTCTCTTGTCTTTAATTCGCGAAAAGATACTAATCAATATGCGAACATAATATTGTCCTTATGCGTACAAATCGCAAGTATATTAACGTTACGGAAATTGAATGTCAGGCTGAAGAAATCATGGCCCCCTTTTTATCGTACTGATTGGTCCGAAAAATACGTTGTGCAATAAACAATAAAATACCTGAATTAAATTTCAAGATAATACGGCCAAGTACTTGAATCTGTCGCACGTATTTCACAATCTATCGTTGCCGAGTAATAATGGATTTTGATAAGCGATAGTAATCGTGCAAATTTCAAGCTTTCCCTTCGTGTTTGTTCTATTCCCGGGATTAATCGTTCGATAAAATTCAGATTTCTATTGCACGAAGAAAGACGGCCGAGAGGGAATAAAAATTCGAATAAAAAAGATACCTAGAGTTCGTAAAAATTATTTGCGCAAAATTATACTTATTACACGTCACGTTCGTTTCAACACGAATCGGCGCGTCTATAAAATAATACACGTATTGTTCGTAATTCATTCGAACTTGGAATATTATTCATCCAGAGGAAAAGAAAGTTTAGGAATTTGCACATTCACTTAACATTCGGGCTCCAGAAATACATGTTCGCCGGGTCGTTGCTTAAGTTTGACTAAACGGAAAGACGAACGGTTCACGTAACAATATATATTTCAGGTCGTTATTATGCTCTCTAATAGGATGTGTAATATTGACTCTGCTCGATCTCGATTTTTTGAACACTCATAAAAATAAGATTCTCTTAAACTACGGGAATTCGAATATATGTTCATAGTGAGACGCGCGTGATTTAATTGCAAGAGTATAATTCTAAATATCTTGTTTACACTTTTATCACAATGATATATGTATATGTCTATATATATATATACATATACATATATATATTATATATATGTTATATATATTATATATATGTACACATATATACATATATATAATATATATATATACACACACACATATATATATATATATATATATTTTACTCCGAGAATTTCAATTCGAACGTTTATATCGATCGTTTTTAGATATGTAAAACTTCATTATATCGATATAAGAAATTGGAAATTTACAACTCAGTTCGGATTCCCATCTTTTTCCCTACCTTTCTTCGTAATTATCAACTAATACGTAAAGAAATCGAAGAAACCTTACAAACGCTCTCGGATAATGTAACCTCCGTCGATATAAAATCTAACGTAATGAAATACTTATACATCGTTTCAATCAACTGACGAATGAATCTTGAATTTTCTCTCGCATCCTCCCGTGTAGTGTCCCTACCATCTTTCTTCCTTAAACGCTTCTGGCTGATGCCAGTCATATTTTGCTTTCAGCATCTTCGCTCAATGTCGTTCGCGTATACTTTTGGGATACGCGTTTAATTCAAACGATAACACCGTAAAATAAGGATAAGGATGGGTAAAATCTCGTTAACGAGCCAACGAAACGCATCGCCTTCTAAGATAGCGACTTTATACGACACTCGTCGTACGGCGCCTGAATGTTTCGATATCTGCGATCGATAAATTACGTAATATTAATTTTGCGCAAAGGACGTCTGCAAATAACAAACACTGTTTTGGTACGTTGCACCGTGCTGCGAATCGTTTTACATCGATTGCCAGTTAAGAAGGCCGCACGGACGTATGAAAAGGAAAGTAGGCAGATACAATGCCGTACAGGCAGGCCACATTAATACGTCACACGAAACATCGACTACATCATAGAACAGGATATCTTGGGATAAATATCGATTTATCGCATACGAATCAACATTTAAAATTATTAGGGGCAAAGAATGTGTATTTAGAAAGAGAGAGATAGATAGAGTTTCTGATTTTAAGCGAAACCTTGCACACCGATCGTCCACGCGATTGATATCGCGCGATGAATCGTCTCGTCTCGCCACATCGTTCGTTATCACTTTCGATGCGTATCCGAGCCGATTGAAAACGGAATCTCAATCTGAACTTTGTTAAAATCTCAACCTTTTTATTCATTCTCGATATGGCCAATTTCAGTGCACGCGAATTACGTTGAAAATTGCTTCGCAGCGTACGATTCAAAGGTAATACGCGCAAGATGAAATTTGATCAGCGATATATGCCGCGTAATCCGTATCACGGATAGCGATCGATAACGCTACGCGGTGAAACATCTCGTTTCGAGTTTGCACGTAACACTGCCAGATTTGAATATCATCGGCGGCGATCGATGGAATATCCAAAACGGAGCGTTTTATTTCGAGTTTGCTGTCACGTAATCAAGAACTTTGTCCCGTGGCTTGGCGCAGGCAAACTTCTTCCCTCTGGATTTTCCATCGTACGACCGAACAACGTTCCGCGTAGCTTTCGCTCGGGACCTTCCGATTTCACGCAATTTGCCGTATCCTTCGCTTCGCCTTTTTAAAATCGTGCCTACGACAAATACGCGGTCGTTTCGACGGGCCCGAAGATTCCCATTTCAACGAGCAAGACAGAGTTTCGTTTCTAGGCGTTAACATCGTACAACTTGCCAGTACGAGTTCTCGCGTAGAGAGCATCATCGCGAACGATTCTCTGCGCGCGACTGAAAATTTGTCTCTCGGTTTACCTTTCTAAATGGACTTTTCAAATCGCGCCAAGCAACGGAACCAGCCTGTAGGATCACACGAGGAGCTCTTTTAAGAAGTCCTCGGCAAGCAAGTCCTACAAATAATCGTCCACTCGATCGTTTTCGTCTGGTGGACTAGGCTCGCTGACGCTAAGTATAGGCAGACCAAAATGTTGCACCTCGATGCTCGATTCGGGCGTACGTCTTGAGTAGTCGCAGCTCTTCGAGTGCCGCTCGATGCCGGCACGTCGATGGTAATGATGATAACGGGGTAAGCGAGCGTCGGCATCGCCGGATCGCCGATAACACCTGCGGATTTGACCGAATACGTCCACTTAATCGATCAAACTTAATCGATCGTTTATTTACACGTCGCCTCTCGCTCGACGCAAACAACACAAATCAACGGCCGAATTCGGGAAAACAACAACGTATCGTTGCAGCTGTCTCGTCGCTCTCGTAATCTTATTTCCTATCAGGACCGAGTAAATCGTTTTCAAATAATTTTCTATCTCGGCGATTTGATCCTTCGTGTTTCGCAACGCGAGTGGCCGATGTTGGACAACAGACTGTCTCGTCGAATAGGCAAAAGATCTCACGGTGTTTGTTGGTTTTCTTATAGGCGGACGTACGAAGAACACACGCAAGTGGAATTTACTGTTCTCTTTTTTTTTTCTTTTTTGTTTTTTCTTGGATAGAACGATACACCCCCTAACTATTTATATTATATATCTAACTATTTATGCCAAAAAATGATTAGTTTGGAAAATCCTCTAGCGTGAATGTTAGTTACGAGGTTGTACTCGATTTCTTCTGGAAGACGTCCACTTATCAACTAGACGAAACGAATGTCGTTTCCAAATTATTGGATTGGCGTATTCAATTTCCATCGAGATCACCGGATCTGAAACCATCAGATTTGTTTTTTGTGAGAATATTTGAAAAACAGGATCTTTGAATAAAAAGGACATTTGTTGACAGAAACTACTGTGAATGACTCGAAGAGCGAAGGACCCCGCGAAAATTTAACGACCCTTCGATTTCAGCGCATCCGCATAATCTACGGACGTGTGAAAAGTGTAGTTTGAAATATCGATTTGAACGTTGCTTTACCAATCACTACACCGCGATATCGACATTAACTTTTTCACAATGTCGTCCGAGAGAGGCGGTGGATCGTCGAGTATTAATATTTATTCGCCGTAAAATTTTAAAAGTACGTATACTCTTACGTATCTATATATATATCTTTTACATATATATATATATATATATATATATATATATATATATATATGAACAGGAAATCAATAAAGAAACAACGAACCTTTAAATCGTTCGTTCTGAATTGTTTGTTATTTTATTACATCGTCAAAGGGTCAAACCATCAAGTTTTTTGGCATAAATAGCTTCATAGTATCATAGTCGGGATGTCCGGTACACGTTTTTGCATACTGCGCGCATTTCCTTGCTTCCTCGCGCCTCTAAATTCTTCATGAACACGTAAAAGTCCGCAGTCCGACCATCATCAATTCCCTTACAATATTCATACAACGTCGCCTTATCATCTTTCCAAGTAAATAGGATCTCGTAATGATAGATCTTTATCAGCGAAGTTCTTATCTCTTTACCGAAATTACATTTTTCATCGATGCCGCTCGACGGACGATAAATAGTCTGCGGTATGTTATATCTTAGCGTGACCCTGAATGTTAACTTGGCGTGTGACCAAGTTTCGAGGGCGGTCTTTAAGGGTGAGAGATATTCGTAGAACGAGGCGAAGACACGTATATTTAACGTCGTGGTGTCGCTTGCTTCCAAACTGAAGATAAAAATATCGTGGGTCTCTTATGAGTTCATAGGCGAGTGCATTTGATATAACAGGCGGTAGATCTCGTCGTACTTGAACGCGAAATTTAGCAAACGATCCCAGTATCGACGTTTTATTTTTACTGTATCGCAAGACTCGTGTCATTTTTATATTCTTCGGTATTGCTGGCTTCTAAGTTACGTCAGTTACGTTACACGTACGTATGGATCGCGCATTACCGTATGGAGCGTCTCGTGTCAGAGTTACGTGCAATTTTACAATTGTAAAAACCCCTCTCGAAACACAGTTGGACGTCGGTGGATCGATCGAAAGGGGTGGTATTATTCGAGTGAAATATTTTACGTATTTAGCGCGAAGTATAAAAAGAGATGCTTACCGCTCGTCCATGGAAGCAGGCTGTCGTACAGGACACCGGACATATTCGTGACTTCCGCCAGCTCGCCATCCGCCGAAACGTCGGCCAACGAACGACGACGAAGACGTTAGCGGAGAGTCCCTGAAACATCGATGGCGATTTTGTTTAACAAATTATTCCGGAGTTTGTCTTTTCTTTTCTTTCCTTCTCATTCTTATTTCCAGACGTTTCGCTTTACGACACGCGTACGCATAGAGTAATGTTTCACCGACGACGAGTAATATCCTTGACAAACTTCTTTCGCCCTCGTCTCCACGTTTACCCTCGTTTCGCAAGAGCTACGTGGCAATTACTTTTGTATAAAATTCTTAATCTCTTGCCGCGTTCCTTATGCCGTCGCAATCGTACGGTTTGGAAAATACGCGTTTTAATTCAAAGGAACATTTCACGACAGTCTTTTCAAATAGCCAAAAGATGATTTGGAGTTGTTGGTTTTTCATAAGTGCAAGTACAACCAACGCAAGTTGGAATTTACTGTTTTCTTTCGTTTTTTGAACAGGACTTTCCAACTGTTTACGCCAAATGACAATCCTCAAGCATATCTTGTTCCTGTTTCTGTGTGCATTCCTCATATCGTTTTAATCGTACGGTTTGGAAAATACGCGTTTTAATTCAAAGGAATATTTCAAATAGGCGGAAGATGATTTGGAGTTGTTGGTTTTCAATAGGTGTAAGTACAACCAACGCAAGTTGGAATTTACTGTTTTCTTTCGTTTTTTGAACGGGACTTTCCAACTGTTTGCGCCAAATGACAATCCTCGAGCATCTCTTGTTCCTGTTTCTGAGTGCATTCCTCATATCGTTTTAATCGTACGGTTTGGAAAATACGCGTTTTAATTCAAAGGAATATTTCAAATAGGAGAAAGATGATTTGGAGTTGTTGGTTTTCAATAGGTGCAAGTACAACCAACGCAAGTTGGAATTTACTGTTTTCTTTCGTTTTTTGAACGGGACTTTCCAACTGTTTGCGCCAAATGACAATTCTCGAGCATCTCTTGTTCCCGTTTCTGTGTGCATTCCTCATATCGTTTTAATCGTACGGTTTGGAAAGTACGCGTTTTAATTCAAAGGAACATTTCACGACAGTCTTTTCAAATAGCCAAAAGATGATTTGGAGTTGTTGGTTTTATTGTTTGGAATTTACTGTTTTCTTTCGTTTTTTGAACAGGACTTTCCAACTGTTTGCGCCAAATGACAATCCTCAAGCATATCTTGTTCCTGTTTCTGTGTGCATTCCTCATATCGTTTTAATCGTACGGTTTGGAAAGTACGCGTTTTAATTCAAAGGAACATTTCACGACAGTCTTTTCAAATAGCCAAAAGATGATTTGGAGTTGTTGGTTTTACCGTTTGGAATTTACTGTTTTCTTTCGTTTTTTGAACAGGACTTTCCAACTGTTTGCGCCAAATGACAATCCTCGAGCATCTCTTGTTCCTGTTTCTGTGTGCATTCCTCATATCGTTTTAATCTTACGGTTTTGAAAATACGCGTTTTAATTCAAAGGGATATTTCAAATAGGAGAAAGATGATTTGGAGTTGTTGGTTTTTCATAGGTGCAAGTACAACCAACGCAAGTTGGAATTTACTGTTTTCTTTCGTTTTTTGAACAGGACTTTCCAACTGTTTACGCCAAATGACAATCCTCAAGCATATCTTGTTCCTGTTTCTGTGTGCATTCCTCATATCGTGTTAATCGTACGGTTTGGAAAATACGCGTTTTAATTCAAAGGAATATTTCAAATAGGCGAAAGATGATTTGGAGTTGTTGGTTTTACCGTTTGGAATTTACTGTTTTCTTTCGTTTTTTTGAACAGGACTTTCCAATTGTTTGCGCCAAATGACAATCCTCGAGCATCTCTTGTTCCTGTTTCCGAGTGTGTGCTTTTTCAAGTACTGTGCGAAGCTGGAAAGTTGGCGGGTGGAAGGAACGTAGGTCTGATCGGTCACAGTGCAACAAGCCGTCCTTCTCACACAATCGTTTTTATTGAATTTTTCGTATCTCTGTTGCACCTCTTTTATGTCCTCTCATAATCTAGTACAGCAGACGATGCCAGCGGAACAGCGTCGACCCTCGCGCACAACACGCAAACAATACGTATGCACGCTGTATTGCAACGGTATCATATTAATCTATTACCGTGAAATGAATTGCATAAGAAAGATCTCGGGTGGTTTACGTAATAATCATGGATATACGCGCGGCGTAATGTTATCATTCTTTGGGTTTAATATACTTACATAAGAGATTTTTCAATTAAGCTTCTATAAAAAAAACATGCTGTAACGTTTCAAGTGACCGGGACAACGAATTTATAAAGGTACCTTTTCCTTTATTTTTTTTTTTTTTTTCTTTAAGAGAGAGGGTTCTCGTTCCACGCAAAGTGAATTTACGCGTATCGCGTTTGCCTGCTGGATATTTGTCGCGAAAAATTGCCAAGCAAAGCCAATTATTTAAACGCGAACGTTGATATTCATTCCAATTTAAAAATTCAATTTGCCGCCCTCTGAAAAATGGACAGCTTGAAAGATACGTAACTTTGAATTATTCACAAGTCTTCTTAAGCGTTGCACGCCTTTATTCGCGCAACCGTACGTTTCACGCTTCGTGTTTATTCCCGAGTCCGAAAGAACTTGCACGCTTGCGCGAAATTTAACCGACGCTAAGTAAACGGCAACTGTAATAAAATTGTCTTTCTGGAGTTCTCAATCTGGCGAGGACGGGCGCTCGTTTCGGCTTCGTGTAAAATTATCATGCACGATCATGAAACACGCGGACAGAACCGTACACGCGGCTGTAAGGCGTTTGGCAACTGATGACAGAAACTCCGAGGAATTATTGTTGCATTAACCAAGATAAGACGAAGATAGGTGGCGAAACATTGGAAACAAACGGAAAGGAAAAGTTTGCTTTCGAATAAATCTTCCTTCTCGGTTATTCGATATTTTCAACTGCTTCCGGACCGACGAAAAGAAGAGAAACGAATTTTCGTAAATTTGCCGAAGAAAGGAAATACGTTATCGTTAACGCGAATTTGCAACTTGAAGTTTCCTACTTAAAAGTTTGTTACCGTGGCGTGATAAACGAGCTCCGATGTACGCGTAATTCATCCACGAACTTCTTCGCTCGCCTGACAATTCTCATTTACGATAGAAACCTAACAATCTGTTTGCGCTAGAGCAACAATGCCGTATGCGGACTGTCTCGTATTGATCTGGCCAGATATCCTCAATAATATAGCGCACACAGAGACTACAGAAAAATATATACGAACGAAAAACACGCACGAATATTATAAAAAAAAAAAAAAAAAGAAAAATATACGTGGTGCTATTTAAAAAGATTCAAAGTTGCTGCTTTCGATGAAAAGCTAACAAAGTCGGCAGAAATGGATAAGAAGCTAGCCTCAGCGATTGAGAACTATCTTATAGACTATCTTATAGCATGTACCGATCTCGCGCAGCATTACCTCTATAATGCATCTACTACGAGTGAAATTACCTCGAAGACTGCAACTGATGATTCGGTTCGAGCAACGAAACATCCGGATTATCCTTTGGACAACTCTCCAGGCTACTCTGCCTCTTTGATTCCGAATCCTCGCACTTCTCCTCTTGGGTCGATCTCAGGAAGGATTCTTTATCGCCGTCGATGCCCTCCTCTTTTGAATTTCGTTGATCTTGTTGCCGATTGGTCGACGCAAGTGGTAAATTGTCTGCACTGCGAACCTTCCGGCACAATTTCGACGTTGAACCGTGCCGTCTTAAAAATTCCTGCAAAAAGCGCAACCGCATTGCAGAGGGGATTGGGAATACTAAACTTGCTTTCTCGTTTGCGTCACTCGTCGGATATCTACGTGCATTTCCCTGTCCCCGAAGACCGATCCTACGTTTCGTACTTCTTGCGAACGTCACTTGCAGTAACTTTCGTTAATACGCGCGGACACCACGGTGTCGCAGAGATCGTCGTTTTATATACCCGTTTGGTGTTGGTGTCATTGAACGAATTGTCGTTTAATATATTAAAACACTCGTCGTGGTTGGCGCGAGTACACATGGCGCGGAATTATTAAATTCAATTAATTTGAAATATTCTATTTTTGCGCTCGCGTTCTTTATCACGCACCAAAATTGCCTCGTTTTAATTCATCGTGTCGGATAGTAATTCTGCTCCGAGTGATAGGATCCGTTGTGTGGCGATGTATGCTACAAGCGAATGATGCTACAGCGAACAACGTCCTAAAACTAATTAATTCCTTCTAGCACACACCGCTGCTTTCACTACAGCCATGCGAGTAACTCAACAGTCGAATATTCGTTACATTAACAAGCCTCTGACCGACCTTGTCTTTAACGCGAATTATTATTCGGTGTATTAATTTTCCAACAACCACTTCTAGTAGATTGATAGTACTATTGATAGTAGTAGTAGATAGATTGATAGTAGATAGTACTTCTCGTAGATTCTTAGATTAAACCAGTTAAAATCTGACCGACGCGATCGCTGTTCTCACGCCTCGTTACGGATGTAACGATGTTTTAAGAAAGCTGTATATATGGCAAACACCATCGTAAGGGTAACCGTATATAGCCGACACGATGACACAATAACGTGCCAAAAATATAGGGAAACATTTTTCAACGAAGATCGTCTCGCGCCAGCGCCGTTTTATCTTAAACTATGCATCTATCGATCGATGTGGCAATTTAGCGATACGTAGAAGTGGTAATATACTTCTGCTGTTAATTTGCTAAGATGAAATCGATTCGTTACGACGGAAGTGGTGACGTCAGAAGCGTGCACTTGCGATTTCGTCGGCATGCATCTAACGAGTGTAACACGAAAACATTGTCGTTAAGAAGCACAATGTATCGCGATTACCGACCGTGGTCCATGCTACCAGAAAGCGAATTTAACGACTTCCTTGCAAGTAAACCACGAACTTATCGATCAACCAGTGAACTACACTTCGCCTCCAACTACCTTGAACTTTAACGTTTGACGTGTCTATTTTGTACGGT
Organism: Bombus waltoni; assembly: GCA_014737395.1. Lineage (NCBI taxonomy): Eukaryota > Metazoa > Arthropoda > Insecta > Hymenoptera > Apidae > Bombus > Bombus waltoni. The sequence continues at coordinate 1,582,820 of JACXII010000037.1, forward strand.
CTCTTTCGTCTTCGTTACATATTTCAATATCCGGATGCGCCGGGGGATGGCACTTTCAAAATTGTACAACGTACAAACAAAAAATTTACGTTTAGATCGAAACGAAAGCTCGGAGCCAATGTCTTCGTAGCTTCGAAGTTGGCGAAAAGTTGCTACGAAGGAAGCGTCGTCTATCTATATCCAAGTTTCGCGATTGTACTTTACGACGTGATTGCGATAACTATGGCTTGCAAAACGTTCAGTTTATCATCTACCTACTTTCTATGCAATTATCTGCTCGATGTATTTCGCAGCAATTTAATTCACTTTCCGCCCTTAAAAAAAAAAAAAGAAAAAGATACCAGAAAACGATCGTTTACGATATTTTATTGATTCTGATATTCGGACGAGGAAAACGGTTGGAGTAATTGGCCTCTAACGACGGCTGCAATTACGCGACGTGTCCTGGAGTTTTCACTAATTTTCGACATAATTCGTTGCTCCTTCGCTTGTCGTGACTGCGAATTGACAGGAAGGTTCGTACGAAGTTGGGGTTCGATCGAAAGTTTCAAGGACGTGGATCAACGGCACGATTAATTCACCCGGTGTCACGACGAAATTGGTCGAGTTGCTGCTTTCTCGTTTTATTCGATTACGTACCTGGGATAGGAAGCCGGCCACGTCGATGGCGCTGTTCACTCGCGGTCTCGAGGTTCTTGGCCAGCCCAAACCACCTCCGCTATCCAAGGAGTCCACGTGATGGCTCGACCAGTGCAGATGCTGGAAAACGTGGCCACGCAATTAGGACATACCGATACCGTCGATGGCAATGAAAATTGCATTTTAACGTGATCTTTCTCAAGCGTGATTTCCGACAAGGCAGACAGGGACAGAGAATTCGTATACCCACTAAGAATAGAATCTGAAAGCGTTTCGTTGAGATCAGAAACGGCGAATCTTTAGCAAAGTACATGCTCTTAGTCGCGATAGTTGGTTTATAGTTGGAACGAAGTTGAGGATTTTGTATTTTTATAGTTTTGCGCGGCTCTAATAATGGTAAAGCACAGTGGCAAGATTCACGGAACATCGTTGAATCTCTTTTATACCGGTTTATCGGAAGATAGAGCGTTAAAGTACTACGCTTTGATAGAAAATTCAATGGATCGTATTTGTATACCTTAACGCACTGGACAGTTGCAATTCACCGTGTCGTTTTTCTGAATTATTGCTGCAAATGTTTAGCGAAAATAATTGAAGCTTCGTGGTTGAAATATTTATGGAAGATATTTCGAGTCAAAGAAGTTAAAGAAAAGTTCATTTGTACAATTGACTGATTGTTTGTTCGACAATACTATTTTTAGTGAGTATCTTTCGAACGAAGATGTTTAGACAATCCCAACATTTTTGCGATGCAACCGACTTTTAAACTAATTTCTATTAGTGCGATATCCGCCTCCTTTCCAGTTCACGAGTATTGTACCTGTTTTTCAAGGTTTTCCTTTTCGTACAAAACTCATAAACCATTACCTATGCTGACTTTACAGTCCACAAAATGTTCTCTTTTTATATTGTACAAATAATTACAATCGCAAATAGGATTTGTAGTCACGTAAAATAGTGCTTACGCGTTAATAAATGATCGTTTCCCATTATTTATATCCATTATTATACGCGTATATCCTCGGATGAAAGTGTAACAATAACTGTTCAACGTGTCTTTTCAATGCGTTTTTCAACAACGCAACGTAACACTAATACGATATTTAAAAAGTGACTTTAAATGATATTTTAATAAATGAATATTAAATAGGGGATTTTACTAGTTAGCTTAGGTCCACTTCGCAGAACGTAAGAATATATCTATGGAACTTTTTTTTGTAACAGAAATATAATTAATGGACAGTGTCGTTAACACTGTGTAGAAAAATACAAAACAAGAGATTTATTAACGTTATAGATCTAGTTTGGTTTCGATATCGTCGCTAAATATTTTAAATACCATTGATACACAAAGCCAACATTGCGCATCGTTGTAAGCTCAATCAAATAATTTTGAACCTGTAAGATAAGAAATATTTAACGAATAACGTCGTAATAATATAAAATGAAGCTTTTTAACAAATTATTCTACTTGTCGTTTATTAGTCGTAAATACGTAACAAGTAAAAATTTCATCCGAGCAAGCCTATGTCGATATCGCGCTTAGCTTAACGACGTATGTATCTTTCCCAACAACTTCGTAAGCGTTTCAAGTGGGCAAGCAGCTTTCCTGGTGATAAACGCAACGTAAAAGCATCGGTGTTGGCTGTGCATTATTTTCTTACAATTCGTGTTGCTGTTTAATCGCATCGACTTTGTAATTCGTGTGCAGAAATGAATCATTGCTAAATGTGCGAAACTCGTGCTTGCACGCAGACTCGTTACACTAACGCGTGTGACGTATCGAAGCGTACTGATTACCGTATCGGTGTTCCAAGCAGATCGAACAATATTCACGAACTAAAAGGAAAGATCGATGCAGATAAAGGGAGAAATAATTGGCGTATTGGAATAAAAATATTTGTCGACTTGAATATTACGCGAAAAATAGGGAGATTCTATTCGTAATCGATATCGTACGCAAAATCACAACACTAAATTGCCAGATCACATTTCTAATAGTCGTTACGTATCGTACTTTCATTTCGACTAAACGCCTATACGTATGTTCTTGTTTCATTTTTGAAGTAACGTGTTTGCGGTATGTTATTCGAATTTACGTCGCTCGAATTTAGGTAATCGGGCTAATCTGTGCGAGACTTAATTACTTCATACCATTATTCTTGTTCTATTTCACGTTACCGTTCTTTTAACGGAAAGTCAACGATTCACGGGTGCATCGAGCAATATATAGAAGCAGGATGAGTGGGTCAGAAACGAACGAATTTACCTGTTTTTCCTAGCTTCGTGCGATCGGTCTTTTGCAGCGGTTTACGTCATTGGAATTTAATTAGGCTTTACGGATTACGCGAGGACATTCGATCGAATTTAGTACGTCTATATCCTGATGCTAACGTACTGGTTTCCTGTCCCTGGCAGATTCGTGATCTCGTTGAGATTTGGGTCAGGGAGCTATTACTCCAGCGACTTTGAGACAAGATATATCTAGCAGAGGCATCGTTCGTCCGAAGCAATATTCTTCCTATAAACGTTAGATCACCAACGCATACGATTTTATCATGTTTTCTAAAGTTGAGCTTCGTCTTTCTTAATACGTGTACCGTACATCGTGTGCGAATATCGCGCAACAGACAACGTCTTTATTACACTTTGCGTATATACATATACGTATGTAGTTCGATGGTAACGTGAGCGTTGCCATCCTGTTGCACGATAAGCAAAGATTCAATTTCATAACTATTGCGTCGTTTTATTGGTTCTATCGATGTTTAATAAAATTCCTACTTCTTGCTACTGTATCGTTTCTTAATCGTCTGTTTCCTTGTTTAACGTTTAGATTTAAAGAACATCGACGGAATAGCGTTGACGATACGAAATGACACGTACGCGTCAAATAAACCGGATCTAGATCATTAAATGTTTTATTAATCTTAAATTCGATCGATTTCATTCGATCTATCGTGGGATATGGTTGCTATATTTTCCTACTCGCCAAGATACGACAGAAAACCTAGAAACGATACGATACAGCGGAATAAGATTTGCTCGAATAAAAGGAGAAATAGGAAACTGAGAAATCGCAATACATAAATGATAGAAAGTGAAAAGCGTTGTCAAAGGTGCTACGATATTTGTTACATTCGAGTGCAATTAACCGAGGCACACGACCACTTGAAGTGACTCAGGCTTTGGTGCGAATTTTCAAAAATGTCTCGTGTCATTCGTGTATTAAATACCGACTGTTTCCACTTTCCAGAACAATTTGATGTTTATATGGTATTTCAAGTCGTTTCTACAGCCGATGATATTTCACGTTCAATTTCGTTTCATTGAAACCAGACGCACGATAAATAGTGGAATTACCACGCATCGATCGATCGACTTTGATCTACTTCCTATTTTCCTAACGATACTTCGCGGATTTCACTGTCCAGGAATTAATAAATCGTTGATCGAAACACGCGAACACGTACCTCTCTGAATTAACGAAATACTAATCTGTTAACCGTCTCTTAATAAGGCACTTGAACGATATAATATAATACCATAAATGTAATTATGGCAATTCGAACGACGAGTTAACTCGTTTTCCCTAGTTAATACGTTAATCAATGGAAAACGTACCTTACGTACTTTGCTCTTTCGTCGGATTAGTTTTCATTAAGCTGTGATAAAAACTTCTGCCTTTCTTCTTAAATCGCTATCTCATCGAATAAAGGATCGCTAAATCGCGTAATCAAACCGAAGCAATTTTATTCTTCGGAGATTCGATAATCATGGAATTTTCATTTTTCAACGTCACTTTGGGTCCTCTTTCTCGAATAAATACTTGTTTTAACGCCCAATCGTGATACAACGCTTACCGCGTGTTAAATCTGAAAGTTCAAGTATACCGTAGATGGCTTATTAGTTATTAAAAGTTGGATGAATCGCTTTTGGAAGACGGAAATGGCGCTGCGTAAACAGAGCGTCTGTACGTGCATATACATGAAACGTCGACGAGCGCAAATCAAGGTTGAGAGTAGCGAACATGTACCGAGTTGAAAGTGACAACCTTTTACGATCGGATCTCTACGTGCCGAATATGTAAATACATACATATGTATGATGCATCTATGGACGCTTCGTCGAACGACGTTTCTGACGTTACGCTCGAATTTTACACCATAGAATGCTAAACACGTCGGTCAAAAGTTCTCCGTCTATTCTCGATGAAAACTTTTCAGCGCGAAGTGACTCCTCGCAGAAACACGCGTTCTCTTAAAATTGCCGTGAAGCGAGAAAAAGTCGGTACCTTTTCGATCGTGTGTACCAATTGGACGATTATTCTCATAGCGATTTGTTTTCCAACACGGACGTTGATTTTGATCGTTAATTTTTATCGTTGTCCGTAGTTATTCAGATTTTATTAATATATAGATGTATATCGGCTTGCCAACTTCGAAGCGTGCAGATCTTTTATGTCGAATAACATGTATTGTAAAGAAATATAAAGTATAATAGAAAGAAAGTAGCGTCTCGAATAGCGTTCAACACTTAGAATATACATGCACTGCGAAAGCATTTAGTTGAAAGCATTCCTACATATATCATAACGCTGTACATGTATGTATATATGTGGAGGAACATTTTATTATAGAAGCTAACCGAAACTATAAACCTAGATATTAAAGTTACGTTAAAGTTCGATTTCGTACACACGTATAGAATGTTGTTTCCCTAATTTTCGACTTACCTGTATTTTTATCGACCTTATCGAAATTATTCCTATACTTTCATCGAGATCACTCTTGCGCCAGCTTTGTGCAAGTTACGAAGACATTTCCTTCGTAAAATAGGTAATAATTCGTGCATTCGTACGTACATGTATGTATACATGTATCTTCTAGTGCTTTATTCTTCTTTTTTTTTTTTTTTTTTTGTAAATTATAATGGTACTTTAGAGACATTTTTAGAATATTTCAGAATCGTAGGTCATCGAACGCGAGTCAGTATGGACGGAAGAAATGTGATGGAAAAAACATATCGTCAGAAATCGACGATTTAAAGGTATCCATAAATCTTAAGACGCGTGTAAAAATTAAGCCCAAAAGCGAACCATTTTTTAATATAGAAACGTCGTCATTTGCCTCCTTCGAATGGCCATATAAGATTGCAGTGAAAGTTGGCAAGCCTACATTTTCTGCGTAAATGTTTATATTTCCAAGACATTTTCAACTCGTACTTGAATCACCCAGTTCTTGGTTTGCGCTCTTAGAGATCTATTCGTTACGAGTACTGTTATGACAGTGTACGTATTCCTACGTACTACTTGGTTGCGTCAAAGATAGACACATCCGTGAATACGACTCTATCAATATCATCTATGGGAATGACTAAAACATCGTTCTTAGACTAAAGAAGCAACTGTGAATCGACCGAAGACTGCACGAACGTGTCCCAATGGTAATCATCTATAGGATCATCTGTAAGAGCTCTCATCTATAGGATCGTCGATAGACCATTCGTCAATCAAATTTAGTACGACTATAAAATCGTCTCGATGAATATCGAAAAGTGGACTCAGTCGGAAGTACAGACAAGAAAGAGCCGCAGGGGCCATATAAAGGAATAGAAGCACGTATAAAAGCAGAACAAAGGTACATCGTGAAAATGCTGGATAGAAAACGAGATAAAGAGGAGAATAAAAGTGAGCTAACGATCAGTGGAAGAAACTGCTGCTCGATATGGATAGTAGTGAGGAAGAAGAAGAAGAAGAAGAAGAAGAAAGATACAAGAAGTAGAAGAGCGAGAGCAGCGTGTTACATAGTGGGAGGTATAAGATGTACATAGTAGTAGTAGTAATAGAAGTAGAAGAGCAAGAGGAGCGTGTTACATAGTGGGAGGTATAAGATGTACATAGTATTATAGTAGTAGTAATAGAAGTAGAAGAAGAAGATGAGAAGTAGTAGTAGTAGCAGTAGTAATAGTCGTCGTCGCAGTAGTGGTAGTAATAGTAGTAGTAGTAGTAGTAGTAGTAGTAGTAGCAGTAGTAGTAGCAGTAGTAGTAGTAGTAGTAGTAGCGGTGGTAGTAGTAGAAGAAGTAGAGATTGTTAGCAAGTACCGATGGTCACGCGATGTCTGCCCTGTGGAGTAGAGCGAATTGGCAGCCGCAGTCGCGCGGCTCTCGAGCTCTCCTCGGGTACTGAAAGCACTGCTCCAAGACGCAACAGCCCCCGCCCCCACACTGCATCACCATATCCGACAATGTGGTCATTACCTTCAAGATTTTATGCGAGCGATACGTATACGTTCCCGGCGGAGCGTCATTTTTCGATTATTCATTAGTGCGAGAAACGACGATTTTCGCAATGGGCCAGCAGGGTTGGGAGAGGCACAAAGAGATCAATTCCATTAGAGTCTCGTTCGGAGAATCGATCGATAAATCTATCGCTAGATTGTCACGACTAAAGCTACTAATTATCTTTCCTATCCACGATTCTATCGCAAATAGCGTTATAATAAAAATCCGAAAAATCTGAACTTTCCAGAGACTTTCAAGTTTTGTATTTGATCGTTCGTTTGTTTTTCTTTTTCCTTTCTTTCGTTAAAAGAATATTTGTCGATCGTAAATAACGAAATTTGTCCTCGATAGGACATCTTCTATTTCCAGATTTCGGATTATTATTTCGAAAAAGTCCAACTTTATATCTAATATGCGTTAATAAAGTGTAATCAGAGTAAAAATACATAGCATTTCTACATGTGAAATAAACGTTAAATACTCGAATTCGTGATTTAAGAAGACTATGTAGTGTATTACTCGATTGATACAATCGAATAGATCTATTCCTTTTGCGTAATATTATTTGGATCTTGTTTCGGAGAAACGAATTAATAGTTCGAATAAATCGAGTTAGAATTGATCGAGGGTGTAATTCTGTTACGAATGTCGGTATGCACATATCAAGAGGAAATGTACGATTTCACTTAAATTCATATTGACGATTTAGTAAAAGAGCGACACAACTAAAAACGGTAGACGTAATCGTATTCTATCAATAAAATTTCTTTTCATCCTTGAATTTTATAAACTTAGTAAGAAACTAGTTTTTCAGTTTAGATAAGTAGAAAGTTCTGCAACTGTAGTTGCACCGTCAGTAAATGTAATCGTAATACACGTTCCCTTAGGGATTACACATCCGACTTACAAGAGAAGTTCTGGAAGTTCAATTCGAAAATTCAAAAATATCTGAAACTTTGCACAAACGTAGTTCGCGTGGTGCTAATAACGGAATAATCTTTCTTCCTGCTGGAAAACGGTCTTAGGGACGAAAACACCCCCAAAGAAATTTGAACTCGTTGTATGAGAAACTAAAAAAAAATTTTTCTCAAACCTGACCCCCACCAGCCATAATTTTTTGAAGTTTTATCTATTAAAGCATATATTTCATTGACGTATGCTGTTATGCGAATAGTCTCCAAGGAGTTTTGTTATAAATGTACGAATGATTTGAAACAACAACGTTTTTCAACACACAGGATCGAAGAGCGCAACATACAGCAAGCTGGTGCAAATTATTTGTATCAATCAAATTAAACTAGTTATATTAAATTATATAGATAACTTGTTATATCTACAGGCATAGTGATTTGTAGCAATGTTTATTTTTTATTCCTTTTTTTATGCAATTTTTATTTACATATTAAAATTCCTCTGATAAAAATCATACAAACGATAAATATTTGTAAAGAGTTCTCCGAAGACTATGTATGCGTGTGAAAAATAAAACTAAAAGAAAGAAAAAGAATAACACGAATAAATTATAGGAAGTAAATTTTTAAAAAAACTTCTCACATCCACAATGTAGACTACAAAGAACATCTTATATATTTTCTTAAATATTTGCGGTAATATGAACAGTCAATCAAATTTCTTTGCGACTGTTTTCACCCCTAAGATCGTTTTCCACCATGAAAAAGAGACTGTTCCGTTATTAACATCCATGAGCTACATTTGCGCAAAGTTGCACATTTCTTTTTCAATTGTCCAACTTTCCTTGTTAGTTGGTGTTCTTCAACGAATGGTCACGATACAATTTCATCTCGAGTAGTTTCTATGAAACGAACTTAACAAAATAGAAATTTTGCGGTGAAGTTTGTTCCTAGAACGCGATTAACGTCTCCTCGTCGTAACGTTTGCACAAATTTTTACCGCAATTGAAATTAATTCTGCGTGTTAATGGGACAAAGGGGTCGTTTTATAGCCATTAGGAGTAAATTATATTTTCTTCAAACGGAGAATTTCCGTGTTGAAATCCACAACATTGCGCGAGGGTATTCACCCGTCTGAATTTCAATTAATTTGCGACCTACATTCAGAGAAGTTAGCTTTCCAATGATTATTGAGCTCGATAGTTGAAAGCGTCGCAGCTATTGCCAAAATCTATACCGACAATAGTAACAGTAATAGACTAATCAATAATCGATAGTCATGTCTTTCATTGTATCCAAAGACTATAGCGTGGTTTATATCTATGTGTGTGTATCAGGTAGATATTTATCTGGAATTTTTAGTGGCTGGATGATATAAACAAACGAAATCGTATCTTCCTATAATATTGACATGTTACAAAAATGTAATAGAAAAGAAAGCGACAACGCGATTGTTAATTTACACTTTAGAATCCAATATTTCTCGCGCAACAGTTGCCAAAATTCAGTCAATACGCTCGAATGTATTTCGTTGGTATGTTATTAACATTATATACTGTATAATCTTATCGTGGTATCGTTGCTACCAAAAGTCAAGCTCAACAGCAGAATTTAACTTCTAACAGACTCTTGTGCTCTTTATTTTTACTTCGACGTTACAGAACCAAGATACACGTCACTGCATCTTACGTTAGTTTCACCTGAATAATCTACAATTTTACCGCCGATGTTTTATGCATCGTCTCGCTGCTTGATTTTTAATACTTCAAGCTACATGTACGTCAATTGGTCTATAAATAACCATACGTATATACCGTAAATTTGCGAAGATCGTATACCGAAACTGAAGTTAGACGTAGACAAGTGGGCACCGTTTAAACGAAAATACAGCTCTCGGTTCAATATTCGATCCGATACGTCTTTTTGACATATAGCTTTCACCGAAGGCGGATGTCCCGTCTGTTACCGCGATTACGCGCACTGTCCAATTAAATCTCCGTACCATCTGACTAAATCGATATGTCTGATACATCTAAACATTTCTTGATTCGTACGTTAAATTACGCGTATGAATCACTTCGAGTTAACGTTCGCCCGATATGAATACAGATATCTGAATACCCGTGCGATTTATATTCGTTCGATAATACTGTTTCGGCAATTTGTCGATACATATATAAACGTACATGTCTCTCGATTGCAGTCGAAGGACGCCAGACTGAATTTTTTAAACATATTGCATCCTCCTGTGCAATTAGGGTTTGAACGTGTTCGTATGTGTAAAGAAATACAAACGTGGCACAAAAACATCTTATTTAAACGTATCGAGTTGTTCGAAGGCACTCACAGTTTGACAATAGTTTGACGTTTGTTCTATTATATTACGTAAAAAAGAAAGATATGCATCGATTATACAAGAATGCTAGTGTCGCTAAAGCGATATAAACGATGATTCAGTAGTAACTCTGTTCGAAGGAAATTATACCGAAAATTAATCGATCGAGTAAATTAATGTGCGTCAAACGTATAATTAAAAACCTGTAGTTTAATTATACAGGGTATCCTAGTCTATTTCAGCACAACAATGCCAATGTATTCTTCGCTAAACCTAAACCTGGAACGCTGCGTGTATTTTTAGTTTATTTGAAGTTTCCATGTTTAATGTCATCGTCAATTGATATTATGATTTTATGGTTCGCGTAATTCCCGGAAGGCTGATATTTTGGATGTTTCACCAATTAAGAAAATCACACGTCTTAATTGTAATTCAATGATAGTTTTCGTTTCGAGAAAGATAAATTAACAAATAAGAAGGATACTTTGTCGCACTCTCTATTGGTGAATTAAATTAACACTAACCTTACCAAGCCTGGTCAAATGACCGGTTTCAAAATTGAATTAAAGATCGTACATTTATCGTTACTTCTCTCGTTCGTCTAATTTTACCTAAATCTTTATACTATCTGATTAATCAATTTCTCAACTTTTTTGCTTGCTTACATCTTTTGCGTCTCGATCGTTACAATCAAAGTTTACGTATTTTTCGAAAGTTCTCTGCCTGGGACCTCGCCTCTGAACTCGAACATCTAACCAGCCATAGTTGCATACATCTAAATGCGGTATGTGTTTGGCTTGGACGTAAGCACTTGAATAATCTGACGGAGTCCATGTCAGGTAACGCATAAACAGAAGGCAGTCTTGTAGGAGACTCTCAAGAAATACTTCTCGAGAATATACTCCCTCCATAATGAGCTGTCTGTAGCTAAACGAAATCTAAATGTAGTATCATTTTGAGAGTCACAGAGTACAGGTCGAAGCCTACGAGAAATCAAATACGACAAGGAGTGAACAAATCTCATGATATTCGATACGTTGGTTTTATATTTTCTTCTATCTCCGAATATGGCTACACGTTCAGCGAGAAATTTATTGAAAAGCATAGAAAACATTAGCGAGGAGAGTTCGGACGGACGAAATTCTAAGTCTAAGGATGAGCAAATTGAAAGCGAGGATGATTTGCTCGACTATCGTCTCCCGTTCGTGTCACATATAAAAATGAAACTATACGATCGATCGTTTTATTATTATTCAAAAATTATGTTGCGCGTTATTTCCTACAATAAATTGACCGGTCAAATGACCGGTTACTATAAAAATAGGTACATGAGAAGTGGCGGTACGGTTAGTGTTAATCGATTACTTTTGTCCAGAAATGAATTTCAATATACATATATAGTTAGATATTAATCAAAGCTATATGTAGGTACAGTTACTTCTCAAGAGAGATTATCACAGAATTTTATATAAACAAGTATACAAAAATCGGCCGCTGCTGTCCTCCTGGAAAGGTAAGCCTGGCTATTTGGAATAGATTAAATCGCATGTTTGCGATTCTTTTGCATCTATCTAGTGGAAGATCGAAGTAGCAAAATAGGGCGTATAGTTATGCGTTACCTGAGAGCAGGTGTGTTGAGTCGGATGTTGCGTGTATGCAGCGTTCGCCGCTGCGCATACCCCAGTCCCAGGAACCTTCAATTGTTCCTTGTAGTCGGGTTGATACGGCAGTAACATGCGAATCTTTCCCCAACGGTTGAAGAACAGCGCTATCGCGCCTGCCCAAAAAATCAACACTAACACCACGATCCCCACTTCTACGCCACGGACCTGTAATTTAGACGTTGCTTCGATGTTCATTTGGCGCGTCTAATTACTCAGCGACTAGGCCAACGAGATTTCTGTTTGCACTTTGATTTAGAAGCAAGAATAACGAACGAAATGGGAACAGAAACAACAAGACGAATAATTACGTCAACGAAAATAAGAGAGAACGTAAAGATACTTCTTTCTGAAAATGTAAAACGGATATACAGCAGAATTTAAAATTCAACGAGTTTAGAAATATTTTCGGATTTTTTAACGAATAAAAGGACGCGTAACTAGTCGAGATTGTTCGAGCAACTATGTACTCTTAAACTTACTTGTATGTAAGGTTGTGGTTGTTGAGAGGAGGGCGGAGGGGGTGGAAGGGGGCCGCCTGTTATCGCTAGTTCCGGAGGAAAGGATGTTCGTGGTGGCTCTAGAACATTCAAATGAATAACGCACACCTTTAAATGCTTACTTGTAAGGTGCTGTCGATAAGCGCTGTCAATCGTGGCTATTAATAATATAATTATTTGGAATTTTATTTTAATCTTTATTTCATTGAAAGTTGCTCAGAACCTTGGTCCTGGTAACATAATTCAGGGATATTAAAATCGCTGAGATACACCCTCCTATCCTGCGTAATTATGATATCTTCTTTATGGCTTTTGAAGGGGAAGAATAAATGGGAACAATTTACCAAGTGTACGGAAGACGATTGGTCGACTTCGAAATTTCTTGCCGGCTCTCACAGCAGTGACGACAAGTTGGTACTGCGTATCAGCTCTGAGGCCGCTCAATGTAACAGCTTCGCTATTTCCTGCGACCACCACCACCACCCTGTAACTAACCATAATCCTGTAACACCACCTTGCCATTGCAATTTGATTTCTTTTTCTTGTTCTAGTATGACTTCTATATATTATATCGATTTGTGTTTTACATTTGATAAAATAAAACAGCGATAATGCCTGCCTTTCAATTAACTACGACGTAAAGAACTACGAGCAAATTCTGACTGATAGTGGGTAATTTTCATTTATTATTTATTGCACATAATCCTCGCCTATTGGCTTAGGATGGACTTTAGACCGGTTTTACATCGTTCTTATTGCCTATGTAAAGAGTACTTAATCAGGCAATACGTTTAGGGGTGTTATCCTAAGATGATTATTGTATTAATGTATTGTACTAGTGTATGATTTACGATATGGCTGTATACATCCAAATATTAAAACTGGACGTTTCGTATTTTCTCAAGGTCCCGAAAATTGTTAATACGATGATCTGACGCGACAAACGAGCAGGTGTCGTAATTAAAAATTATCGTTTCTATATAAAAAGTAATTTTTATGACCGCTCATAAACTGCACTATAACTGCTTCGTTAAAATTTACCATCAACAGCACTAAAGATAACAGTGTTGTTTTCTACATGTTTACTGTTCATAAATCTTCTTGCGAGACGTCTTTATAGATCGCGTACAGTTTCGCAGAAACAAGTCCGTGACTACATTTTTCTCAACGATTTTCCGCCACCTGCACATTTGCTTTATACACGTAGACTGAAACTCTTCCGCTATTATAGAACTATCAATTTGTGACATTTCAGTGCAATATTTTCAGGGCGCATTCTCGAGATGCAGTACTATCGGAAAATGCATAAAGCGGAAAATCGATTTTTTAAGTCTGGTCAAAAGTAAAAGGTCTGTCGAGAAGCAAAGAAGAAGCACTACGTATATTTCTAAGTTTCTCGAGTGTTTCGCATTGAAAACGTCTTCAGAGCCTATTCGCGTGTTCTTTGCAACAGCACGACGTGTAATCTGTAAGCAAAGAATGATTTTTCATATTCTTTCACAATACAGACACGCACGCACGCGCGCGCGCGCGCGCCAGCGCACACACACTTCAATCGCGCACAGTTTTCTATAACATAAAAATGAACCAAGTAAAAAGTGCTCATGTTAGTAAAAGTCAAGTGCCTGTTTAAAATATCAAGCGATACAGAAATTAATGGAGTAGAATGTCACTGGAAATGTTGGATAATTGGAAATAACTTGGCTTTTTATGTTATTCTATAGAGGACTGCTTTCAAACGAGTATTTCTTTTACGACTATATAATGAAGTTATATACTACCTTGGAGTAACGTAAGAAGGTAAGTAATGCCTTAAGGAATACCTTAAGAAAGCTATGTACCTGTCACTGTATTTCCTGTGCCGCAGTAGAAGTAAAAGCATCAATTAACATTAAGTCCTCGTTAAAAAGTTGACATCAAAAGACTGATACCAATTGATAAACGAATCAAAGTACTCGCACGTGATAATTGCAAAATATACGAAAATTTCAAAACGTACTGGTCGTCATGCCATGCGTGATCACGAAGTATCTCATAGAAACTTATGGTGAAAAAAAAAAAATATAAAGAAGCTGTTGTACGATATTAATCTGAAAACTAGCATCAGTTTTAAAACCATGCTTCCGTTTCCTGTTTTCTTATTTCAAAGTTTCAACAGTACTTACGCTACTTGCCGATAGTACATGCAAAAGTACGAAAATATGCGCAATATTAAAATCTTCAGAACGCACCTCGCATCGGTTGGCTTGTACGTGACGTCGTATTTTTCAACTTGTTCGACCTGGCTGGTGCTCCAAGAAACACGGACAGACGTCGGGTTCAGGAACATCACCGTTATATTTTCCGGAACACCAGGAATACCTGTCACCGATCCTGCAGAAGCAAACACTTTATGAACACATTGTAGATTCGAGATAGAATAAATAACAACTAAACAACGAGTAGTACTATATGGGTCTTCTTATCGATAGAAACTAGGATGCAAGTGTGACGGTTGTTCGGTACACCAAGTTTTTAACCAAATGTTTCCTTACTGTTGAATCGGTCGCAGTGGTGTTGTAATCTGGTTAGCTCAGTCTTCTGACCTCGCTTTTCTGAATATCTTTTATAGAATACGTTGAAAGAAATGTACAAAGTCTACGTAGATGTTCCAATTCATTAGAAAACATGCTGCAACGAATGATGAAAGCATGACGAACAAGGAATCGCGATGCTTATCATCGTTTTTTTTTTTGTAGAAAGCGGACATTAATTTAGACTTAGTATCTAAAAGAACATTGAAAGTGATGGACGAGAGAATCTTTTTTCTTCGTTACTATGCTGTCCGCCATTACAAAGAATCGAAATTAGCCTTGAAAATGTGCAAAGTCTACATATTAGAGTCTCGCTATCGTTCTCTTTCGACTAAAGTACTAAAAACAAGAAAATTAAAAATCGATTAAATTAGGAAACTTGGACTCGACGAAAATAGACAAATAACGAAGAGAATAAAGTTACGTTGATTACCTCGTATAGAATACTATAATATGTTTCTCGAACCGAGAAAGATTCTCAATATGGAATCCTCGATAAACAGGGTCCGTCGCTTCTCAATCAAATAACGGTTCCTCGAAATGGAAAGGCTTGCGATATTTTATATAACTGGATCATTGAGCCATATTTTCATGAGATTTCGAGCGCCGAAGGAAAAAATTGTATTACGTTGAGAAAAGAGACGAAGCGATATAGCGAAAAGCATCTGCGCGTTCGTAGTTGCGTTTAGACTGAATTTTATCGCAATTATTTCGGCGATTTTATCTGCCACACGAAATGAATTTTGCTCGCTGAGTAGTTGGTAGCTTCGAGTTAGCAAGAAGGAAAAGAAAGCAAAACGAGAGCAACTATATGTACGAAATTGTAATCTATACGTATTGAAACTGGCAGATGTGATTATTTATTCGAAGAATGTTGCAACCAGAGCAAATAAAGAAAAATATCGAATAAAGTAGAACGTACCTACAAAACCAGCTCCTTGTAGGAATAGTATAGTGGCCCAAAGGACCATGCCGCCAAACTGGCGGGCCAGATATGGACCGCGTATTCTTTCACGCACGCGTTTTCCACTTCCGCTCTCTCTCAGATATGTACGAGTTTGTGCCTTATATATAACTGCTGGGTAACCTGCACATGCACCTCTCTGAAAATTGGTGCTCATCTAGCCTCCTCTACCGTGCTGCATTCTTTCTCTTTCATTCCACCATAACCACTGTAATGTAAATAGTTGATAAGGAAAATGAAACGTTTGAATATTACGTTACTTATAAAAGGTGATTTCGTCGCGACATCGTTAACTTTACTTCGCATCGTTCTGACACTTTTCCTACGTTAATCGTTTGTAGCGTTTTATTTATTTTTTCTTTTTTTCGTTGTAAAGGTTCAAATAAACTTTCTATCGAATTATAGAAATTGCCTGAAGCGTAGAAACAATACCGTTATTGCGGGATGAACTCGAAGGATCTCCAGTCGGAACATCGTACTTGCATCTCTTTATCCGGATAGGGTACGAACAAATTCATCCCAATCGTGATCTATAACACAGTTTATAGAATTTACATTAATTAACATCGCACTGTAATATCGTGATTTCATAGCGGAAGAAGGATTGATCTTAACACGCGTCAGACGCAGCGAAATACTTTTGCACCGTGTCCCTCTTATGTTTCTAAATGCTTACGACTAGATTTCCGCGAACCATCGTAAACAGAGAAGCTACCGAAGCCGAACTTTCACGATATATCCAGCGAGAGAAACAGCTATTACATATTTCCGAATACAAGACGTTTAGGGTGAACGCGATAAGAATCGATTTGCTTTGGGGCTGCGTATTAGCGGCAATTTGCGCGTGAACGCGATACAAATCGTTAATAAAGAGAGGCGTACGTAGGTGCTGACCTTTCCGGGTTGCGTGGCACGCGCACAAACACGGTAAGTGTGTACTCATGTACCGGCCTGTGCCAGCGAAAATACTGAACGATGCCCCGTCGCGTTGGTGCTGGCTAGCCGGCCGCAAGCCTTCCAGCAACAAATGAAGCTTGCGGTTTATATTGGCACGCCTTTATACGCAGTCTCGAGAAACTACGCTTAGTAAGCTCTCGCATACGTTGGTATCGTGCTGCTTGCCGGCAACTTAGCATGCTTATCGTTGTCGTTACCAAGTTTTCAAAACATTTTACGACCAGTCATATTCCAGCTGTTACCGCTTTATTATTACTTTATTGTTCCGCTATTGCTTGTTCCGCTGCGCCATTGTAAGTCGTATATCGCCAGTTTAGCCACGTTACGTGTTTCGTAGCATATGTTTTCTTAACTTGCCCCCCGTTTCTCCCTTTGCTCTTAAAATAATTCTTAGGATCCTTTGGAAAACAATTTCTGATTCGGTAGTTCAATAACGAATGTCAATTGGCGTAAATACACGTGCACAGTTTATTTATCATAACGATTATAACAATTTATATCTCACTCAGCCTACGCAGCGATAAAACAGATTTCCGATAGACTAGAATAGGAACGTTTGTATTTCTATTAAAATATTCTATTAATCGCGTTGTTCCGTGTCAAAGAGCTTCGGAATCGATGCGATGTTCTTACAAATAGTTTTCAGTGGATTGTATTCGTATTGATTGACAAGTAGGCTGTGTTTTGCGATAGGGAAATATTTCAGGGAATTACGATTAAACGAACGAAAAATTGTTCCGATCGAAAACAAAGTTCGGATTATAAAAATAGCTGCTGAAATCGAGGTGGTCCACGTCAATGAACCTTGCAAGCTGAGTCATCCGTGAAATTAGCTCCGTATGGAAACGTAAAAATATCATTGTTATCGCGCCCGAAAGAATCCTTATCAGGAAGGAAAAGAGTTGTTAACTAAAAAATTGGCTGATTCTAATAGGCGAATATCGTTGCGACGACGTCTCAAAAAAAAACTCTTCTAAGAATAAAATTTAATTAGAACATTTGCCTGCAGATGCAATATTTCATTTCTTATGCGGTACTTTTCATTTGATCAAAAGGATTAAAAGATCAAATCGTATTTAAATGAAACGTGTCACGCAAATAAAATTCTTAAATTTTAAGTACTCGATTATCGGTGGTTTCTTCACGTGCATAGCCATACAGTTACAACGAAAATAGTAACGGATATTCCGCATTGCGGTAAATCCTGTTCATCTATCTTCAGCATCATATTATACAGATATTTCGCGAGAACTAAATAACTTAATTATCGAAAAATTTAATTAGGCATTCTGTTTCCTCGATTCGTCCGAATCATTTTCAAAGCGATTCGAATTTTTCGTTGCGTGTACATACCGATACAATTCGTGCATATATCCGACACAATTGGGAACGTTTTTGAAACCACGTATCTCAAATCGAATCCTGTTTCTTCCTTCGAAGTAACGAGGTGGCCATCTCTACTTGTCTAAGCTTCTGTTATATCGCGTAATTTATATGAAAACAGACTTCATGCGTTCAGTCCATATTCATCTTCACTTTTGCTACTTGAGCTAAGTGACGTAGTGGTGTAGAATGGTTCAGCCTCGTTTGAAGTGCTATTTCTCTTGCTGTTGGTCTTAGACTATTTTCAGTTGTATCTCTGTTATCGTCAATTGCGTTTTATTATCGAGCTGTCTGAATATTTAATTGCAATAATTAATATACATACATCGAAAAACAACGTTAAACGACACTCGATACACACGAACCTAATATCGCTAATGTTCGATCGTTTATAGCGACTAATTAGTAGCTTCCTCGTTTTCTTTTCATTGGCACTTCATGAACTACGCTTTCTTTCACACTCCATGTATCGAACGAGGAATTTATAGGCTCTATGATCTCTTAGGTGATCACATTTTCTACATTTATCTCCGATCTCCGCTTTATTAAGGAAACTCCTTAGATATTCATCGACCTTTTTCCCTTATCTTGTCGAGTTCCACTTATCCGGAGTTCTTTCTTCGTAAATTTTCATATAAATCTATGTAAGCTCATAACTACAATATATAGACACCGTTTTATCTCTGAACGTTTAAAATATGAATATTTCAATGATAAATAACGCGCGCTATAAAATGTAGCGAACAAGTGTACGATGACCACGAATATTTCTGTATAATGTAACAATGTTCTCTCTGTCGTGTCACGCAGAATGAAAATGCAGGAATAGAGTAGTTCGGAAGTAAGAATACAATATTGTGGCTGAATACTGTTTTCCCCCATTGTCTTGGAAGCTCTCCAATTTCACTTTCTACGGCAAGTTGCCCAACGCATTTGCACGAAACGCAAAAGGAACATCTCGTTGACATTTCCGTTTCTATTTTTCGCCTATGTTCCTCCTTGTTTCTTTTTCTTTTCTTTTTTTAGCTTAAAGCCCAGTGAAAGCCGACGAAACGTTTAGCCAGTTGTAAATGTCTGACTTTCGCTTTCTTCAAAGAATGTGGCCACGAGCAAATAGCTGTAGTCACGAAAACTCGAGGCGTACAAGGCGCTTTGTGGTACTCTCATCGTATCTATACAGGCCAGGCTACAACTGCAGTGTCGCTCGAAATAAGTCGGAATGATGCAACGAATTCTTCACAATTTAAGGGCACACCCTTTATTAGTGTGTATATTACCTAACGTTACTTGCACGGGCGCTACAATTTATCATTTGTTAAAGAAAACATTGACATCGTTGGGTATGTCGAACGATATATGCATCGACTTATGCTTTTATTAGCTCTAATACTTCATTCAAACAACGAATAGACGCGTGTTACGCGTTCAAGCTACAGATCTTTGAGCGATTTGTTTGTTATCGTGAATTGCTGATAACCATACGAATTATCAAAGATTACTGAAAAATTCCTGACTGAATTTACAGGGATTTCGTATTTCCAACCAAGCACTGAATAAGAAGCTTATAAAACAATTGTATCTGACGTTTCCAGGGAAAGTTCGCGCGTTCGCAATGCAATTATTCCAATCGGTAATATAGTTTTTCACGCAGAAAATCTGTAGCAAAATATACTAAATTAAGTATCTACTCTTCAGACACAACGTTTTATTTGAAAAAAAAAAAAAAAAAAAAAAATGTATTCTACCAGTTTTTAGTCTAAAATCAGCCCGTTTCTGTCGTATCGCGAATTTCGACTCACCCTGTACGAGTCTTGCCACTTGTCCACGATATATCTACAGAACCTCGTTTCGTCATTGTGCCTGAAGATTAATTTTCAAGCAGCCGGTACTCATTGAACGGATAGGTATCCTTGTTTCAACACCTTATTGCATGTCCTGTGTACGAACTACGTGTACGTATATGTATACGTGCACTAAAAGCGATGTGTGCAAAATTACAACAGTATTCGAATATATTTTGAAAATATTTGCCTTGTTTTCAAACGAATGAATATACGTACATCTATCAAATTCTTTTTGACTTTGATCGATACGAAACGGATTAAATTACTTTAATTAATAATAATATTCGTAGAATTATGTATCTCGAGAGAAGAGAGAGAGATTATATTAAAGTTACGAGAAACGGTTAGATAATAGTTGATTATAATTACGACATCTTACCAATCGTATTGGAGTTGATAGTATTAATTGAAGTAAACGTAGTGATGTAATAACTAATCTCTCGTAAAATTAATTGCGCGATACTACACGTGCGATACTGCGTGGAAACATTACACAATATTATTGTATTATTTTATCCTTAATAAATTTGCCACACACCGTTGCTTGAGATTGATTTTATGCATGCAACGAGTAAACTGCAAATGATAAATCAACATCATTGTTACATATGGAACACGGATTTTCACTTTCAGATAAAGCAAAGATACGGACGCTTACAGTTTACAGTAACAAAAGGATAAATATAGTAGAACAGAATCGTTGCTAGATTCGTGCTAACGCCTAGGCGCACCGACACTTACTGGCCACAGCACCTTCGAATTCCCTTCTGCCTTCTACGCGTACCTTTTTTCACTCGGCAGCAAAGAAAGTGCTATTTCTGCTGTGGGGAAAACCACTTCCCCGGGAGATATGCAAGGGAATGGTAATGGAAGCTCGAAGAAGTCGTACGACGTTACAAGAATCGTCGAATTTCCGGTCGCCGGAAATAGAAGAAATAACTAGGTGAATCGAAAGCCAACATGTACAAGATTTATCTGAAGTTCACGTAATTCTACGAATTAACGAAGCGTCAATTGATTTCGCTATAACGTTCTTTTTAGTATGTCTATGATGCTGAAATGTAATTTATCTAGTAGCTGTTTGAGTGTGCATATTAATAATATTGAGTTGTACATTAAAAATGAATACTTTGTGTTGATATGTTTAATCAATTAATAATGAGAGAGGTGATAATACTTTCAAGCATACCAGTGTCAGACAGTCCAGAGTAATAACATTCTTTTTAGTATGTCTATGATGCTAAAATGTAATTTATTTAGTAGCTATTTGAGTATGCATATTAATAATATTGAGTTGTACATTAAAAATAAATACTTTGTGTTGATATGTTTAATCAATTAATAATGAGAGAGGTAATAATACTTTCAAGCATACTTTAAAATAACTCCATTGTTTATTTTATATAGATTGCATATGTATATCAGTGTCAGACAGTCCAGAGTAATAACATTCTTTATAGTATGTCTATGATGCTAAAATGTAATTTATTTAGTAGCTGTTTGAGTATGCATATTAATAATATTGAGTTGTAAATTAAAAATGAATACTTTGTGTTGATAAGTTTAATCATTTAATAATGAAAGAGGTAATAATACTTTCAAGCATATCAGTGTCAGACAGTCCAGAGTAATAACATTCTTTTTAGTATGTCTATGATGCTAAAATGTAATTTATTTAGTAGCTGTTTGAGTATGCATATTAATAATATTGAGTTGTACATTAAAAATGAATACTTTGTGTTGATATGTTTAATCAATTAATAATGAGAGAGGTAATAATACTTTCAAGTACACTTTAAAATAACTCCATTGTTTATTTTATATAGATTGTATATGTATATCAGTGTCAGACAGTCTAGAATATTAATTATTCGTATTCATGTCACAGAATAACTTATCTGTATTTCATAAGAAATGCTTTTTGTTGTAATAAATAAAGCATTAGACTAGAAACGACTAACCAAGTATTTCTAGACTGCTTACACTAAAATTCTGCATTTTTAATATTAAATGTAAGTTCACGTGGGATAAAACTGTTGCTCTACAGAAATCAAATACCATTTTTATGATAGAAAAGTAATTTGCTATCTAGGTTGAAGAATAAACAGCGATGAAAGAAGATTTAATAAATCCTTGGAATTTCATTTTATAATCACAGTGTTGAAAAATAGAATTGAGTAACGTTAATCAACTGTCGTGTTAACGCAACGTTGGTTCTTAATAGACTAAAGATTAAAAAAAGCCATCGTCGCTTCCTAGAAAATTTTCGCAAAATTAATTTAAAGAAAGAGAAAAAGAGAAGAAAAAAGAGAATGAAAAAGAAAAACGTATCGAATATAATACACGTACATCACAGTATCGATTACTTATTTCCACTAGTCTATACTATCATTATTTCCCTAAGGATTCAAAAAGTTGTTCCTTTGGTGTTTATGTGATTCCAGGAAGAATACAGGAATTATCGAGCTCGAGAACAATTCAACGGGTAATTCCATTGTACGAAGAACGTAAATATGCTCTTGGACAGTATCTTATCCATCGAGGCCACGAAAAGATTTTGACAAAATACATAACACGACGAAAAATCAGGACAATTTGAATCAATCGATGTAAGCATATGATAATGAATACAATAGGTGAAAATAGATGGTTTGGTAATTATCAAGATCAAGCTTTTCAATTCACTTTGATGTTGCATACGCGAGCAATGTAATTATGCTGATGTCTGTAATAATATTAGCATAATTGACCCTAACTTGGCTAGTCGCATAAACAACTGTACCTAAATTTAAATCAACGTTCGCTGCTGGGGATTGAATTAATTACGGCGGAGCTTAATAAAAGATGAAAATGAAATGTAAATCCCGACGTATATTAGCAAACAAAAAATATTATATAGAAGAATGCGAAAAATGAGACGCCTGTCTTTTCAACTGTGAATTATATTTTTAATTAAAAACTTTAATAATTCCTTATTAATTAAAGGATGAATCAATCGCGTTTTACAAAAATGTTGCAACGCTTGAAATGTATATTTCATTAAAAAAACAAAGAATCGTTGAAACATGCTTTTTCTTATCTTTACCAAGTTCTTCTGTAATAAATACCTAAAACTCGTTCGTCCTTATCTAAACACTAGTCGTTACTATAATCTGAAAAATTTCTATGACCAATACGAAGCCTTGCAATCGATTCGAGAGGATGCATTTGATACTCGTCAAGAACCCGTTAATTTTGTCCAAAGTTTTGGCGATAAACGCAAATTTTAGTGACTTGAAAAATGTCTTTATCGACTGAGAATAAAACGACAAATAAAAGTGTAACAAGGGTCGTGCGCGAAAGCCACATAAAAGCTTCTGCTGTTTGTGTTGTAGATATAGGTACACAGATTATGGCACCATTTAAAGCGCCCAGTACATTTAATCCATTTTTCATCCCTTTATATCGCTCGACAACTGCTTGTTATACCTACAAAGCACAGGTCGCATTCTATTCGTCTCAGAGGCGAAATTCAGATTAGCGAAGGAAGAGTAAATTAGCCATAAAGTCGTTTCTCAATAAAATTGCTTTAGTAGCACGAAATATTCTTTTCGTTCATTATTCCCTTTATTTCGCCCTTTATTCGTGACACAGTATCTCGTGCAACTAAGAACTCTTCTATCCGAGCTACTGGTCGAATCACAATATTCATGGGTAGTTAATGATGGTGGGCTCTTTGAACCATAAATTTCCAAGTTTCTTTTGTATTACGGAGAAAAATTCTCTTTTTACTTTCGAGTTATTAAACTTCGTTATCAGTTAATAGCCTGTTGCCTATCCCGTACGTACAAATAACCTTTGTCTTTGTACGAAGAAAAGAAATTAATATCGCATAAATAAATATTGTGAGAATTTCCTTCCGCAAGATTTATAGAAATCTTCTTTCGCACATTTATTAACTAAAACTACGAGAAGTGAGGAGGGGAAGTTGTAATAGTTTGAGAAATAAAAGGACGATCATTTTGCTGCGAGCTCGGCTTAGTCTGAATTTCGGGGAAGAGGGAAATAAATGATAATTGAGAGGTGACGAGACAGATGGTGATTGCACACGTTTTTTCTACCTATGAATTTTTGTGAAAGAAGAAAACGCCTATAGCTGTGACCAGAATCCGTGCGAAGGAAAGTACCTGCCTCTAGGGAGAAGAAGTTGAAATGACTAGAGGAAGAAAGAGAGAGATAGAACGGGAAGCTAGTCCGAGATCGAGCTTCGGTTGAATCTGTGGAAACTATAAAATATAAGAGTGTCGCCTTTAATCCACCTAGGAGTCGTTTGCGGCTTGTATTTTGGTTCTTTCCGCTTGAACATGTCGATAAGACCGACTTCTTCCTGGAAAAGGATTCCGTATCGGTCGAAGTTTAAGATCGCTTGTTAAATTCTACGAAAATTGGATATTACGGTAAACTTTGTACTGCTGCATAGCTGATATATTCTTTTGTACGGGTAACTATAACTTACCAATTAATAATATTATAAACATTTGTTTCGGAAGTTTAGAATTTCTCTTCGAATAGGACAATTCGATAACTTATGAAACGCGTATTAAAAAGGATAAAATATCGTAAAAGGGAATTCTGGCCACGATAAAATGTCAATTGAAAAAGACGGACATAGGAAAATGTGAGTTCTCGGTAAAAGATTTTCTATCCAACATTATCTTTACAACAATATTAAAACGATTAATTATTGGACACTCGAAGTAAAAGAGATGAATGAATTACGAATAGGCTTCCACAATACGGATTATTACTTGTTCAAATGGTCAATGATATTGATTGGGGTAAGAAAATGAGCGCAAGCACCGTAGTCACTAATGTGCCGCACTGGTTCGTACTTACATATGTAGCATTGAAAGTACACGGCTTCGCGTACCCCTAAGCGATTACGTTGGATAACGTGTGCCACACGACAACTAGGCCGATGCTACGTCAGATTGGCATTAAAATGTTCCGAGTAAAGTAGAAACGAGACTGCAACGATTTCTATTCCATCAAACTATCAAACCATCAAACCATCTTATATATTTGCCCCTTTTAAATATATTGCCCTTTGATATTTCGTGATATATTATCTTACAAATTATGTCCAAATATATTAAAAGGATCGAGTAATCGATTATTCGATTATTACTATAGGCTTCTAGGCTAAATATTAAAATCTGTTGCAAATCACGAGACAAGGCAATTTTATAATTAAACAAAATGCTAATTCTGTGATTAATCCAATCCAGTTTCATTTAATATATACGGGGCTTTCATTTAAATTGGATTGCTCGGTATAAGAAGGATTAAAGAGGATTTTAAGGGGAAAGAAATTATATTACAACGACATGGAAATTCAAATTAGATACGTAACGAATTTTCTTTTTCAAAGTGATTAACTTCGATCTCTGGTTTTATCCAATATTTATTGATCTTAGTAACTAAATCTCACAGACTCGATCAACTATCTAAATTTGTACACCTGCGCACCTCGCAAGATTATAGATATAAAATTTAATAGTCTATTATCTGAATATATACATTTAGATTGCTCGGACATTAAGCTATTAACATGAGCTTTATAAAGTATTTATCTTTATTATTAGTTTCTGCCATAGTGGATGATGGAGATCACTTCAAATGGTACTTTTGCGAGGGTAAAGTTGATTGGATTTCGGAACGCTATCGAATTTCTGTAAGATTCAACTTACCTTCTGAAGCTTATAAAAATCCAATCTCGATTTCATATTGATTTTCTGACGCGATATTTTTATCTGAAATGCTTTGATACAAAAGAAAAGAAAGAAAACTATGTATACCTCGCACAGCTTTATGTTGCGGGGCACAAAAATGTTTAACCGTGATATTCTCCTCGAGTCTATATGGCCCGAAAAAATTCTAGACGAATGCTCTTTCATTGGGTTATAGGTTAAGAGCGAGATTGATAAGCGTATCTTCCATAAGAATATTTGAAATGAGGTTATTGAAAGTAGTTAATGACAATAACGGTACGAGGTATTATAATGCTTGAAATGAAATTGGGACTTATTTTCTATAATTATTCACTTCGTATAAATAAGAGAAGTAAGAAATGTCGATAAACAGGAATCTACTTGATCTAATTGCAAGTGACAAGCAAAAGCCAAGTCGAAAGAAGATAGCCACTTCGTTATTTCGAAGAGACAAGGGTGGATTACAATATTGGTTTTCCAACAATAGAAAAACCAATACAAATACATAAAATACATCCTTATATACTTGAACACACGACAACCTTCATTTACTATAGAGTGTAATCAATGATGCACGAAAAGTATCGAATGCAAGCCTAATAAAAACTACTATGTGCAATATACTTGAGTTGGCGAAGAAAGATAAAACTGAACATTCTGTTCTTATACTCCTTATTATTCAGATATAACCCCTATCGTATAATACGTTGCACACGAGACTTTGCACCCTATTCAAAGAGGGATTCAAAGAGGGGATTTGAGACCTGTACGTATGTGAGTAGGCTTTGAAACGTTGGAAAGACAAAGGCTGCTTCGTTTAAAAATGGCACACAAAAATGTTCCTACATCATTTTGCACATGAAAATTTTTTTCGCTTTAGATTCACTGTTTATGATTGTCAACGATAAATTAAAAAAATGTTAAAAACGTGATAAATTTTCATTCATTAACTAATGTAGCTTTGTTCTATATTGAATCGGTAAAATCGCATATAACAAAAATAGTAATGAGATCAAGTGACCTCCGAAATTCTATGACAAGAAAACGAATCGCATGACAGAGCCATCTTGCACAATGAATATTATTAGCGAAATGCATATTACAAGTTACTAGTACTAATTAATCGTTTTATGTAAGAGTAACAAGTTTGATAATAAAAGAAGTCTTATATTAGATTTTGAATTATAACCCAATTGATAATATCTTTTATCATAAAATTGTAAAATATTGTAAAATTATGAGAAAATTTTGTACTTTTCTATCGAAATCTGTGAAATTCTTTGCATATAACCTACAACTTGTCACTTGATAATTCACTAATATTATTAATTATAAATTATTGTGCAAGAAGATGATTTGTGTGCCATTAAATACGGCGTTATTATGTATCTTTTTATACAAATCTTATAAACAATTCCTACTGACCTCGTTCATTATCCTCAATTTTTAAGAAAGCCATTTTCTTTCACAAGTCAGCAGACTGAATCACTTGCTCATCCTTATATCGAGTTTGTGATATCCATGTTTAAAATTCACGTATTTATTTCTTTGAATGTAATATGATAAGTGATCACTGCTGAAAACACTTCAAACAACTCGCGGCCTTTCCAAGAATTCACGGCTTTGTGTTTAGATGGTTCGAATATACACTCGACTTGCCGCTAGGCAAAACATTGTCACCAATACGAAATTTGAGGACATAACGGTGGCGTGGAATACCATTCGATTGTCGAAAATTGAAGCGTTGAAACATGTCAACTCACTTCAGGTACGTAACCTATATATTAACTGCGTATCGTGTCCATTACTTTTTTCCCTATATAATATTAGATCTTAGGTTCGTTTGATTACTAATTTATTTGTCAATTTATAAATATTATTATAGTAATGTTAAATAGCCTTTCTTTAAGATTTTTTGTACTTTTCTCTTCGATCGTGTATTTAGCTATTAGAATTGTCGATAGTTTGTAAGTAAGTGCACAACATTAGTTGCTTTTGAAACAGATTTTGAATTCGATTATTGTTTCATCTAAATATAATTGGTAGAACATTATATCTTATCTTATACATTTTATATATGTATATTATCTTATACAGTCTTCAATTCCTGGTTTCCTTTTGTGCAGATTATTAGTTAATGGCGAGAAAAGAATAGGAGTTCAAATATGAACAATTTGCCAATGAACAATCAATTTGATGGCCTTTTATGGAAATCAGGTAATGTTTAATTTATCTTAACGAAAGCAGTCTTGCGTTTTACCATTGGATCTACTAAATTTTCTACTTATGGAATAAATAACATGCTTCAGAAGTCACTAAATTTCCATTTTTTAAATTTCTATATTAGAATCCAAATTTTTATTATTATTATTATTATTATTCCAATTTTCATTATTGTTATTAGAATTATATATCTAACAGAGATTAATCTTCCATTATTTCAAACTTTTCAAATAGTCAACAGTAGTTTACATTTTGTTACAGATTTTTCATAGCTTCCATTTCGCCAATGGAATTCGATTTGGAATTCGATGGTTCTTCCGTGATAACGACCCTCGTCTAAGAAAATGCGAATTCTTACACTCGTGATAACTTGAGATTTTCTAGGCTATTACAACATCGATGGCAACATCCTCCGCATCTAACCGTGAGTTACATGCATTTTTGTTCCTTTGGTCACTCACTCAATCATGTCGTACGGTGAAAAATCCCAATCGACACGAGTGACTGGTTGTATTACATAGAACTTTTACGAATATAATGCTCACCATATATATTTATCATACCCGGGAGTAGTAACATTTCCTTTTTCTGTCTCTTATTTATTATTGTCTTATTGGAGATATATTAATATCATGACAAAGTTTTGTTTAAAGTATAATTTTTTTATTTCATTTTTTTATTTCATTATGATATTATTATATAATATAATATTCATTATTTATCACATTATAATATTATACATGATTAAATTATTTGATATTCATACATATTATATGCGGAAAAATAATTAAAAGTGTGAAAGAATTGAAGTTTAGTTGTTTCTATATAAAAATATTCCGTATTAAATTTCACGTGCAAGTAGAAAGTCAGATTTCGGAATCAAAGCCGCATGTTTTGAACACTGTTTTCATATATTCGAAAATATGTTTTGACAAAGGAATCGCGTGAGGCTATTTTCATTAATATTTAATTTGGAACCAATTATTATATTGCGTTGTGTTTTTCCATTGAAATTCTTTTTTTAATACACTTCTGAATTCTCAATAATAGAATAGCTTTTCTAATTCAAAGTAAAACGAGAAAATGCAAACTGAAATATTATTAGCTCGTTAGATAAAAGATAGATACGCTAATTATTTTTAGTTTAGGGTTTTCACATTTAACACTTTGTACGTCCATTATCAGTTTCCCAATCACGTGTCCAGGAGCTGCATGGGTAAAGGAAAGGCAATGGGCACGATGACCGTAGTTCAGAAGTTTATAATAATATCTGAGCGACTGTAGCTATGCGTTAATTTATCGCGCACGATGTATTTCCCACATTGTGTGTATGTGGATAGATTGTGGAATTGAGTCACGTCGTTTCGTTCCTTGTTCTCTCTAAATATCATTATTTCTTTACAAGACATATGCAGTCTTCCAATCGTAAAATTGTTTCTAATTAAAATTCAGATTATACATACTTTTATCGCGCATTGCTTTTACACGATGATCACTAGTCATCGCCAACTGATTTTGGAAGAATGCTACGTAAATTAGAGTGTGAAAGCAGTGCGTAAAACTCGGGCGTTGGAGGCGTTCCAGCACATCCTCTCTCGTGTTGGTGTATTTGTTTTTTGCCATTTCTTAAATATAGGGTTAGATATGTATCTATGTATGTATACATATGTATGTATGATTATAGATGTGTATGTATGTTATAATACAGAAAATATATAATATAATACGTATGTTAGATAGATACGATGTGCGTGTTAATTAGAAGTAGGATCAGGGCAGATTGGTACAGTCCCTGATCGGATAAGCGTATTTTCACACGAAGAATGAACCTCTGAAATTATTATTTCAAAAATAGATGTTGAAACTGGCACGAATGGGGAACGATAATCGTCTAGTTTCGTCTATCGATTTCTCAAATTTCACGATTTTTTCACGCCATCGCGATCGTAATCGCCAAATGGGTCTCGAAACGCTCGTGTATCATTCGAGGGTTTGTATACACACGTGCTCATGTATATACAATCATTGTTCGTATATTTGGGCATTTAGGTTTCGTGATTTATCTTTAAAGATAATTTTTTGTTTGCGATCTCCAGCCTAGATTTAAGTTTCAGCATCGTGCCCAAAGAAAAAAAGAGTCCTTATAAGCTGGAGAGACTCTATGGCAATTTGCCATAGGAGAGAGTAACTACTAATGGCTTTCCATCCAGAGGATGAAGAGTCATTATTGTTATTACTTCGTCACTATGTTCGCTCTTAGAATTTTAGTTGTAGTAGTAATATTTATAGTGGTAGTAGTGGTCTATTTCTTGGCCAACGTAGATATTGGTTCACCCTTATATATTGGGCAGATGGCGTCTTTTTTTGTACTGCCAGTAATTAATTACTGTTGCGACTGAATGTCAATCTCAGTTTCGATTAGAGTTACGATGGAGTGATCGTGATTGCTTCGATGTTGCCAATTGTAAGATATCGCGATTGTTTTTAATACGTTCTATCATGAATTGTTAGAATTTCTAACGTTTTAGTTTATCTAATTAATTATTTATTATTTAGAATTAGAAAAACCGTGGCTTTTAATTAATTTTGTGGCGTTGCATTTTTTATGTTGCTATCGCAAATATTTTTCCGTGCAATAATGCAGGAAATATTTCGCTTATTATTTCTACAATAACTACTGTTCAGCAATAGTTTCCATTTGTGATTACTACTTCTTACTACTACATAAAGTTTCAGTTTCTGGTTTAATAATACTTTCAAAGTTGCTACATTTCATTTTTCTTAAAGAATAACACACAAACGAAAATTCGATTTCTTGGATCATTTATTTTGATGAATATAAACTTAATAAAACAGCTTTGAAACTACAAGAATACCGAGTCTTCATAAAACTGAAATCTACGAACTTTTACAATCACAAGAGAAGCGTGTATCGATTAAAACAGTCCTTAAATTTGATTAAAAATTTTCAGTTTTTAACAAAAGTTATACCATCGATATTTATCTGGGAACGATATTTGTTATATAGAAATCCAATTGACAATTGTTTAGGAAACGTAAATATAAATGAAAATCCTTGATGAGGTGCAATGTTGTTTAATTTCGCCACCCGTTTCATAATTTTGTCGTGAAATGTTGTCTCATGTGTAGCTGACAAAAATCGATTGGCTATTTTGGTTCAGCGGGGATCGCAAATGAAGATACTACACCGTTTTATGTTTAAATTACGTAAACAATGTGCGACGTATGTGTCGTTCACGCGGGATGATTCATGATTGCTATCTGCAAGCTTAAATATCTTTTCAGAAATCGTAATAAAGTCATAGCATTTCTCATTCCAATAATAACAGTTGTAATTCCTTTTATTCCAGCAATAAAGTCTGTTGTCGAAAACATTTAAGAGAAATATCACGGTTAGCTTTGCAGCTTTGCAGCCGATACATCGGCTATAATTATAGGTAGTATGCTTTTATACGCTTGTTTATATTGCGAGCAATTTTAATCAAAGAGGTGCAATAATGGTCGATAATTTTTTATTACAAACATCATCCACTGCAGCAAAAAGTTTGAAAAACACGTAATATTCTTGCTCTCTTATGCCTGTTTAATCACACATAAATACTTTATGTCGATAGTCGTAGAACTTAATTTAATCTCAAACTGCAATTTTCAACTTTGCACGATCTCCTTCGCATAAAAATCCGCTTAATACTTTTATATTGTTCTTCTCACAATCAGTTCAGTAGAAGTAACTTTATTTTCCATGTCCATATATATATATATATATATATATATATCCATATATATATGTCTCTTCTCCGAATACGAAACTTATATATATATATATATATATATATATATATATATGGATGTATGGATGTATATATTTCTATCTCTACTCTAAAATAAATAGATCGGTGCATTAATAAAATGAAAAAATCAAGTTTGTATAATTTATGAAAACTTGATTGCACGTCAAGGTAACTCGACTTTCATTTAAAACATTCAAGACAAAAGAAATGTAGGCTAACAATAAGCACGGATAGAGAAAGTTCTTCCTTTATTTAAGAAAACTTACCGGTGACGAGTCGTAATCAATGAAGACAAATCCCTCTTCTCGTGGAATGCTTCTTGTGGAGATTCGAAACAACGATAGGAGTCAGGAGAAACGAAAACTGATGTGTAAGTAGGTATAGTGTGGATTTTCTATCGAATCGTTCTTCCACGTATATAATTTTTCTATCATTAGAAACTGTTTCGTAGAACTTATTTCATAACGGTGCGATGGTATCAGTTTTCAATACGGACAGTGATAAATCTGAGCCGTCGAAGTTTTCAAAATCTAACAAGCACTAGAATTAAACGAAATTTTGATAAATTGCTCTTATAGAGATAAATAGAGACAATGATGATACAATATAGCGCAAAAAAGAAATCTATAGCGATACAACACAAGAAACCGAGAACAAAAAACGAGATACAAAATAGGAGATCTCTTTTTATATTCAGGCGTGTACGTATCTACCTTTTGAGCGTTCGAAAAAAAGTAAAAGCGCTTAGCCATGGATGCATATGAAACTCTTTAACGCTTGAATGCACATATTCGCTCGCATTTAAATAAAATCAATCGTACGCGTAAAACATTTACACGGAAATCAACAAAATCTTTTCATCTGGAAATGACGAAATATTGCTGTAGAAACGATAATGAAAAGTTTCAATGATTATCGAAATTTTCTGTGACGAAAGTCGCAGCTGATCTTCGCGAATTAACGAATTCATAACTTTACGCGCTTCCGAAGCACAAGCAGTCTGCAATCGACGTTGTCGATTGTATTGTTAAACGAAGCAATTGCGTGGCAATCGAAATGCATAAAATTTCAAATCGAACGAAAACAACGAAGTTGGAGAAACAATGAGTAAAAAGCAAAAGAGGCAAAAATCGAGTCGTGTCCTTTTCTTCGATCCAGTGCATCATCGAGTATTTTAACACGGTACGTACGTGACAATGTTACGGATCGTACGCAGTGGTGAAATTTAATCGCGCAATGTCACAACGAGAAGAAGCTAAAGGTCAGTTTTCACGATGAAGGGAAATTAATCGGTCACTTATAGATAATTGGAGTCACGTATAAAGATGATAGGCACCAAGAATAGCATGAATCCCGGAGCACACCTCTTTAACAACATTTTTACATCGAACGCGATAAAATATCTCACGAGATTCAGGGTTTGTGTCGGGAATTATAACTTACGTCGCAAGTGTCTCGTCTCCGAATACGAAACTTATATACGGAACAAACTGTCGATTCACAGTGACACAGTACGGATGACCGCGGAATCAGAAAAAACACACGGAATCGTATAGAAACGGACGAACATCCAATTCACGGAACAAGTTGCATAGTTACCGTGGATGGTGAAAAGATTTCGACTATCGGTTTTCGATTCGGCCAACAGAATTGTCGACAGTTCGAGACAAAAGACAGTATGACAGACTCGATGACACTTTCCGCGAGATAGAAAAGTATACACGAAGAATCTCGGACGGAATGTAATGGTACGCGCGCGTAACGCCTGCTACGAAGGAAGCGGTACCACTGAACGCGAGGGGTTGCCGCTTCATAGGCGTCCTCGACTCGCTAGGGGCTGCTAACCGTGAGGCTAGCCAGGGTTGTCGGTAGTGGTGGTGGTGTGGTAGTAACGTCGGTGGTGGTGGAAACGAGTATCGAAGAATCACACTGCACGGAGCCACCTGTCGAGGCGTAAAATGTACCAAAGTTTCGCCTGTCGAATCGTTATCTGTTTACAGACGAAATATCGCAGTAGTAAATTGCTTGAAAAATACCGATTATCTCGTTTTAAAAGAAACGATAGACGCTTATATATTGGATGTTAGATGTCGTTGTTTTGTTTTGGCATAGGATTAGTGTCTATATTATAAGATTTATTAACATCTGTGAAATTGTATCGATGTGTTGTACTTTTAACGATTAACCCTTTCATGGTGTAGTTAAATGACGAAGAATTCAGAATGAACGATTTAGAAAATAAGTGTTTATTTGCCGTCAACGTCGTTTGGTGTCAGATACAAAGTATTTTCAATTCCCTATTCTTTCCTTCGCTCTCGCGATTCATATCTCACAAGCGTACGTGTGATATCAGATCGCACGAGTGCGAACAGTTTCCGATGCTTCCCAATTTTCCATTCCTGCTACTTTCTCCGGTCCTGTCTTTCTCCATCTCAACTTTTGTCCTTCCTTTTCTAGTACTATTTCATGCCTGGAATTGTTCCATTACGAATCAGTAATTGCATCGGCACTAGAATCTTCCATTCTTCTGAATCTACGCCAGACTATTCCTTGATTTTTCTACTACGTCACTCTATTTGTTACGTGTACTTGGTTCATTACTACCGATCATTATACAATTACGGTATGTGCAGAAGTTGGACGTTATTAAAGACGGTGAACACGTTAAACGTTCCACTCTTTTAATCGTGTTTACATGATAACAAATAATATATTGAAATATCAATCGATTGGATGAACCTTATCCAGATTAGGTTAACACTCGCTGATCAGATTACACTCTTAAAGCATCAAATACATCTGTGTATAAGATCTTACATCAAAGTGTTTCTTTTCATCAAAATGGGCAACGTTCAAGGGTGAATTTGAAAGGCTAAAAATGGAAAATTACAAAAATAATTGTTGATAATTGTCTATTGTCTTTGACGACAAT
This sequence comes from Bombus waltoni, assembly GCA_014737395.1. Lineage (NCBI taxonomy): Eukaryota > Metazoa > Arthropoda > Insecta > Hymenoptera > Apidae > Bombus > Bombus waltoni. The sequence goes on from JACXII010000037.1 coordinate 1,617,587, forward strand.
ATATGTTTAGTAAATAATTATTTATAAGATTCCAAATAGTTTTTCGCTTTTCCTGAAAACTTATTCAAGTCGTGTCGCTTTTGAAATATATGCGCGACATATCTAGCCACACGCGTATTTATATTCTAGTCACGCGTACATTTATATTTCTAAATTTTAATAAATGCATTTAGAAAAATGGCCTTATGATCGATATTCTGTATAAATTGTTAGCCAACATCAAAGTCCCTTTGGCGCAGAGGATAGCGCGTTGGACTTCTAATCCAAAGGTCGCGGGTTCGATCCCCGCAAGGGATGATGTGTTTTGCATTCAGTAATAGAAAATTATCTTTCTGAATTGCTAAGCACACACTATATGTTTTTGAAAATATAATGGAAAACAGTTTCAACTTACCCGTTGTAAATACATTCGTTCGTACAGCGCGCGGTAAATTTTATTTAACCCCGCCGCGACCGTTGAATTTTTTATGTCTCAATCGATAAAATTACTCTTTGAAAACACTTTGAGCGTAAAATTGAAACGAAAATTCACGCACATCGATAACGATTCCCTTATATTTCCCTCAAACTTCGGAAGTTTTCCGACAGTTTATGCGTTTCTCCCCCAAAAAGGGCAGACGATATTCATCGAAGAGCCGAAGAATATTCTATTATACGAAAATTGAACCGGGGATTAGCATAAGCGGCAAACAATTTTCAGCTCGATTTCCGAAACATAGCTGCCACGTAGGAGAATTCGTATTTTATCTTCGGAACTGAATTTAGAACAAAGTTCAGAGCACAATTTCCTACCTTTTCGCGTCCTTTATACGATGTCAGTGAGTGTAATCGAAAGGGAAAATGTGTGGGTGAAAGAACTGGAGTAGAGGTTTTCAGGTCAGGTTAAGAAGCACTCGTTATTGGAGCGAAATATATAAACGTATCAGGAAAGAATCAGATCTCATTCTGCCCAATAGCTACAAGGATCATTGTCAAATAAAGGGCTAAGTATCTGTTCCATATAAACGGTATCTCGCTTAAATCGAACATCTAAATTACTTCTGCTGGTGTTGAAGATAAGAACAAGCAAGTTGTAACGAGTTGAATAATTGTATTTATTTAGTTCTTGGGATATCGTGTAATCGTCGATATTTTTTAAGCGACGATTAACGATGAAACGCTCTAAGCGAGATCGTAAGTGTGACTATTAACGTTATTTAACGTTATTTAACGTTACTTAAATCGTCCATAAATGCGTTCGAATCTTCGCTCTAATAATTGACGATTAATGAAGCGCGAGAAGCTGTACGCTGGCAGAGAAAGTAAATCGCAAAAGTGAACATTTTAATCGTTTTTAATCCCGTTTCTCTGACAAATGGCATGAAGAGAGAGTAGGTGGATTTCATCGGTTCGCAACGGTTCTAACGCGACCATTTAATTTTCTCTCGGCAGGATGAAAAACGTGCACGTAACGTTGTCGATACGAAGTAGAAAATTTCATTTGGAACGGCGAGAAGTAACGCAATCGCAAGCGTACGCGCCTCCAGGTTCGAAGGTAGGGTCGTAGGAACTTACCTGGTGGGTTCCGCGTGAGCCTATCAGAGGGATGGGTTTAAAGAGGCCGCGCAGCATAGCTTCGGCTAGCGTGTGCCTTGACGCGGAAAGCCGGTTAGTCGGTCTCAATCCTGTGTGTCGCTCGCATATACCGAAACGTTCCACTCCGCTTCGAAAGTCTATCCGTGCCTTCTCCAAACTTTCGCCAAATTTTCCTTCGACTCGACCGGTGAAAATTTGTACCAAGGAAACTTCTCTTCCATTAGAAGAGAAACCAGCGCCGTTGGTTTTGTTTTTCGTTAGTCGATCAATTTGTCTAGCTAGTCGCGAACAGATTCCTGTGAATTTTTCTGCGATCCAAGGTGCACGTGGATAGGATTTATAACGATTGTCTTCGAATTGGCGCATCAGAGGGTACGTTGATTTTCTTTCTATGCTAATCCTAGAATAGCGCAAGCGCCTGTTCAACAGCGTATTAAGCGATTCGGTTCGCTTTTGTAAACAATCATCACGTGTGAACGACGCAGCTTGCGTATAAATAATTGCTTCTGAACTAGATCGGCACTTTGCTTTGCAGTTTCTTTTCTCTGTTCTTGCAATCGATTCTTGTCGCGCAGCTTATTGCCCGCATAGAAGTTAAACATTGTTTTCCATATACGTATGAGATGTATATCGTACACGTATGAAATTAATCGAACGTATTTACGAGAGATATCGATTATGAAATATCGATTAAATGATAAATAATTTGCATTCTTGCGAAATATTAGAGTGCACGCAGTAATAAAATACAAGCGTGCAAAATAAATACGACGCAAGTGTAACGTAACTCTGGATTATGTTATCTTTCACGCTTTCGAGAACGTCCTGTATGTCTTATATGTGATACATGTGCGTACATTTCATTAAAGACGCGTAATTTAAGATTAATAACAAGCCAGTATCCACTTTCGAAAGTTTATTTCAAAGTATTATTACATTGTGCGAAATTCGAATTCAGCCTTCTGTTTGGTATCGTTCAACAATAGGTGTTTCGAACAATTACACGGACACGTTACATCTCATGGGGTTTGAAAGAGCAGCTGTTTTCTGGGAACAAGTAAGCCGTAATTGCGAAACATATATATCAAAGTCAGTAACCAGATATTGCGCGAGTTAGATCTCACACCTTTTCACAATAGCTATGCGATAAGTAGATTGTGTATACTCGATTATTTTTCCAAACTGAAAACCTTTTTTGTTGATGCTATCGGATCTACGTATTCGCAATTGATCCCTAAGTGACTATCTGACAATGCTAGATTCTAATAACAATAACCGTAATGATACAATTATGATTCGTCAAAACATCTTACAGGAAAGTGTTTTCAACCGTGTTAGCCTTATACTAGAGGCCTAATTACTTTAATTATTAGCCGTTGAATTTGTGGAAACATTCGGCAAGATATAGCAATCTTATTATATATGACGTTCTTGCAAAGAAGACTTTTTACATACTCGTGCCTTTCATACTTTTGCTTTGCTTCGCCAGAGAGGCATATCAGAGTATGAAAAGTTACAACAATAGAAAATTAAGAAAGATGAAATTAATTGCACACGTGAGCTGCAACAATCAAACATCCTACGCGTACTTTTTCCCACCCTGTACGGAATATACACTAACAATAGCAAGCTTGTTTCCTTTACATCTTCGGAGTTTTTACACTTACGATCCATTAGTATCGAGGCGATAACGTTATGCAGGATTGAATTCGTTTGTATCCAACGCTAAACATCGATTTTTGTAGCCAGAATCATTCGTCGTCTTTTTTCTTCCTCTAATAAATATTAATCAAATAGTGTGAGATATACTCTGTTGAAAGTCGATACAAAATATGGACAATTCACGCGTGTATTAATCGTTGTGATTGGGCATGAAATAGCTGAATCGCGTGAGTAAATTTGGAGTGACCTAAATTGGCGTGCGAAGATTCCCAAAGAGTAATCAAGTCCCGCAAGAAAAAGCGAATTGAATGTACCGTTGATCCGCCATTAATTTTATTCCAAGTACTGTGTTACATCGTATGCAAATGCAACGTTTCGTGTGACTATTGAGATTTGCGCATCGTGAATCATTTTTTGTTGCAGAGTTCACTAGCTGTTACACACTGTGCAACGTGTAACATGTACGTTGTACAATGATAAATCGATCGACGTGTTAATTAATCACTGTACAACTCAATCAATGGGGAAAGCGTTTCGAAGAATTGTGATTAATCGATACGAGTAACCTTGTAAAAATTCTATTTTCTAAAATACAATAGTCAGAGTTAGTCAAGCGTAATTGTAAGGAGATCTGGATCAGGTTTGTTTGTTAAAGTAACCGTGGAAATATCTTGTTGAGAAATTTCCAAACAGTTGATATCCTCGTAAAGTAACGTCGAAGGGCGAAAGCTCGACGAGCCAGCCATGGAGAAGGGATCAAAGAAAGAAGAGACGCAACAAGATACGACGAAAGTAAGAGATTATATCGCCAAGCTACGACGAAGTAGTCGCAATCGAGAATCGTACGACGAGATCGCAGAACTCGAAGCCGAGTTGCGCAGGGCGTACATTACGAAGGAGCTGCAAGCGCAAATCCTAGAAAGGGAGACAGAACGTTACATCGACAATGTACGGAAACAACGAGCCGCAGAATTGATGCGATTGGAACAGCAGGCGGTCCTCGAGGATGATCTTCGCCAAAGATTCGAGAGCCTCGAGAAGTCGGAAGATTACAGGAAACAACTGACTATTCAGATGAAACGGAAAGAAGAAGAGAAGAGTTTGATGATGGAGGAAGCTCGCCAGGAGAGAGAAGTCTTAACAGAAATGGATAGAATAAGAGAACAGCACGAAGAACTTGAAACGCTTGAGAGGAAGAATAAACTGGCGGAGACCTTAAGGCGAGAACGTTTAATTTTTCAAGAAATTAAGCAGATTCGCGAAGAGGAGGAGAGGGCTGCTGATGCAGAGAAACTTTACAAGGACGAAGAATATTTAAAGGAAATCGATGAAAGGGTCAAAAGGCTGAGAAACCTTTATGAAGAACAATTAAAACGAAGGGAACGAACAATTAGCAAGATCGCCAGCATACTGATAAACGCAGAAGCTAGAAAGCAGGAGAGAGATATCTTGATAGAGGAATTGATGGTTGAGGATGTAAAGTATGAGTCGTTGCTCAAAGAGGAAGCAGAAAATATTAAAAGGAGGAGGATGAGAGAGGAATTGGCGGCTAATTTGAAGGAACAAATTGTTTTCACAGAACGGTGTAAGTTACGATTTGTTGAGCAAGATAGAATGTTCGCAGAAGAAATTATGAGAAAAATTATAGAGGATGAGAAAACTGCCAGACTGACTGCGGCCGCTAGACGTAGAATGCAGCTACAGTATCGAGATGATTTGGCTCGATTGATCGAAACCCGACGTAAGATTCGAGAAGAAGAGATTTTCAATACGCAGGAAACTGCTAAAGAAGAAAAGAGGCGCGAACAAGTTCATCTAGAACGTATTAGAGAAGATAGGAAACGATTGTTGGAAAAGCACGCGTCCAATGTTGCTGACTTTATTAATAAAAGCGCTCTTTCCGAAGAGGAGCAAAAGATTATCGAACAATTTACATAATTTGACGAGTTTTTAACTCGTAAGCTTTAACCGCTAATCCTCGATTGCCGATTGATTAATAACGATTCGCACAAATCGACGATCGTCCATAAATTAAACGATATTATAGTCAGAAGAGCTTAGTTCTACGGTTTAAAAACGCTCGAATGTTTAATAGAAGATAGAACAAATCTACATCCCGGCACCTGTCGACAGGTGTTACTAATTATTAAAATGTTTCACTTCCTTTGTGAAAGTTCGCCTGAGAAATCCAGAAGAGGCCAGATGCTTAGTTACGTTGAATTTAGGACTCTATCTACGAATATTTGATTCGCGTGATTTATCAAATTAACATTGGAAAATTAACGTTCCATTCGAAATCCATTAAAATGACGAGTGTGCATTTATTATGCAACAGAATAACAAGGAATGCAGTGTTCCGTTCTTTAAAAGGAAAGATAAAAAGAGCTCATATGTACCTACATATTGTCACAGAAAAAAAGATCGCCTTATGAAAAGTTGAGAAGTGTAGTTTATGAATCTGTTAAGTTAAGCTATTGTAAGTTCACTACGTATGTTGTTACATAAGCAAGACTTGCTAGCTGAGATTTATAGTTATACGACCTACCACAAAATAGAGATCTTAAATTCCAGCATCAAGCAGCGACATAGATTAATAACACGACATCCAGGGTCACGCGTAGAATTTTATGCTTTTCAATAGAACTGGACAAAAGTTGAGCTATATATTTTATGTGGTCTGACTGGCCCAGATTTCAAATCCTTACCCTCTTAGATTCCTGTCAATTCGCATATCCACGTATCGCCTTCAGACTATCTAGGTAAATTTTGACATCTGACCAACTTTACGATTTTCCCTTATCGCGAAGACTATTATAAACATTATACTTAAAAGTGCCTGGTATACACACATAGAAATAAACGAGGACATTGCGAGATATAATGTTCAGTGTAGTTTATCATTTTATCTTTACATCTTACTTAACCAGTTAACTGCGTTCGACGTGTTTACACGTCAATCCGAAACTTTATTTCGTCACGGTTGACGAGTATACTCGTCGTGTGAAATACAGAATTACCATTTACTATAAAAATTCAAAATTTTAGTAAAAAGTGTAATATAAACGACATTTAATCGCATGTTTCCTTTATACTTTCAGTAAACCTGTTATGCATTTTATTAAAAAAAAAAGAAGTTTGATTTTTATCGACTATTCCCCAAACTGTGTTGCGTTTTATATCAGCTACACCATCAAAAGCAAATCCACTTCGAAGATGTGCCGCCTGCTCAAAAAATGGATTCCGTAAGGAGTCGCGTTACTCGTGCTCAATACCAAACCGAGATCAACCGAATCTCTTAAATTGTTTTTCTTTAATTTTTCTCGTTTATGAATTTTACTGTTTTTTGGCGATTTTTAAGTTTCTGACAACAATACCTTTTTCAACAATGAACGGACAACTTTTGATCGAATGAAAAAAATGTAGTCCTTGCTCGTTCTGCTTAATTCTTCTCGCAAAATTTATAATAGGAGCATTTGCCCGGCGTTCGACGTGCATACTCGTCATTGCTTGATTTTAACTACGCAGCACCCCGTAAGGGACTTTTGAAACTAAATTCCGCGATTAACAGATTAAAATTTGGAAAATTCGGGGCAATGAAATATCACGAATAATTTTTCTGATTCCTTAAATTTTATTATTATTATTAGCCCTGATAATTACGAACGGGGGTGTACGTCCGGTTGAAGCAAACGCAGAGAGTTATTTAGAAGATTTCTGATTTGATTAACAAGATTAACGTCGCTCCGTGTTCGATGCGTAACCAGCGGAATGCAACAGTTTAAGTAACGACAGATGCCGATCATCAAACGTAGACTGTTACGCTCTGCGTCTTCCGATTAATGCACTCGATAAATCTTAAACACGACTGCAACTAAATGAAACTAGCTAGAGAACAAGCCGGTTTAAAGGTGATAGCAACGTCGATCGATTGCACATTTTAGCAGCTCAATCGATACCAAACGAGAGCGTGTGTTTCCTTTAAATTGGAACTTAACGTTGGAAAAGTCGATCAAAGTCTTATCGAATAGACTTTCAAATTTTGCCAAACTTAAGAACGTCGAAGGAAATTTCTTTCCACGAAATAATAGAAACCGAGGAGAGTGTTAAGGAAATGTGACTTTACGAATAAGCAGATTTTGTAAAACTTGGAAGCAGAGGAAATATTTTTCAATTATCCTACGTGTAAAAGGGAAATGAAACACTTTCAATGCTAAATCAAAGAGTGATTATTTGATGCTTTCTCGTAATGGTACACCGTTATTTCAATTTATTGCACGTTAGGTGTACCTTCGTTTTCTTCTTGCTTGGAGTGGAAGAATCAAGTTTCTTGATCGTTAAAAGGAATGGTAGATGTCTCGTTAACGCCTTTTTTTCGCAACGTTAAATTATATAAGTTTGCAAACTGCAAGTATTCCTTTGTTTGTTTAAACTGTTTAGAAATCTAACTACAAGCAGAAAAATTTTTTACCCTAAAAATAGATATGTTTACCCAAATAGTGAAACAAGAGATGCGTGGGAAAGATACAACTTTGACGAAACATATTTCTGGCTTTAATGCGGTTAGTCTGTACACACTGGGACGTGTAACGTCATAATCATTCAGAAGAGAAAATTATGCACGAAACTGTATAACGTAAGTTAATTGTTTAAGAAATTTGTTAAAAGTATCAAGATATATATTTTAGATTATCCCAACGAATCTACATATGGGTATAGAAGCCTAACCAGTTCGTAAATATCACCTTAAACTAGTTTCAAGCTGTGATATTTATATATGCAGAATGTAGAAACATTTAATCCTCTACTTTTCCGTTGAACGAACCCTATTACGATTTTTAGAAAAATTGTAGTACGATTAATACTTTCATAAAAAAATTATTACCTTGCCACATCCTATGCTTTCAATGTTTCAAGATGTTTCTGTTTGCATACTCGCCATTGTACATGTGCAAGCGATTCTTCCTTTTTTTTTTAAATTATCATATAATGTTTTTTCAAACAGTAAATAAAGTAAGAAATACGCGCATGAAGCATAGAAATACGCGAATGACGCGTGCAAGAAATACGTAATGGAGTACTGTTTCCATCTTCTTAGTAACGTGTACTCTCTTATGAAAAATTATCCTTTTTTTTTATCTTTTTCTTTTATCAATTGACGATCGCGTGACAACCACAAACTCAACACATTTCTAACAATTGGCTGTTTTATGGTCTTGTATCGAGTATACTCGTCGTTGTAACGCTGCTCTTTCTTGTGCTGAGTAACTTCGTTTAGTTCTCCGGAAATAAATTGCCTTGGAAGCAGAATGCAAGAAGCGAGAAGTCAGAAGTGCTCGTTTTTTCGCACTATGTAACTGTTTCTCCGAGTAAAACGATAGAAAAATCGGAGACGTTTTTCGAATCGTAGAACTCCAATTATCGCTTGTATTCAAGTTGTACACGGAAGAACAAAACGTTTAATCGTAAAATAAATATTGAAAATTTTCAGTATTTGTCTAACTCATCGATGTTTTCACACTTGATATTGCGATATACGACGTTGTGCTGTAATAAGTTATTACGTTAGAGCAGGAAATGATTTATACTATTTTCAGTTTGTACAATAGCTTTTTCGACGGTGACGTTTAGAAAAGTGTGTATATATACGTATACATATATATGACGGCTAGAAAGAAACCATTCGAAGGGTGTCTATGCAACACGTTGTGCGACGTACCGTGTAGCGGAGAACTTAATCGGATAAGCCGAACAAGCAAAAAGAGGCGGCGCTTGCTTCTTAAACTCGTAATCTTCAATAGTACAAATTTTACGCACTTTGAGATAAGAATATTTGAGAGATATACGCTTCCATAACCGGGCAATTGACTCTGCATAGACATATATTATTTTCTGCTATACGTAAGTTTCCGATTTTTAATCTTGCAGTATAGAAATTATATCTTAGATGTCGTTACGTTACCTTTCATATATGATAAAGTACATTAATATGCAAAATACGTAAAATAATCATCGAAACTAGCGAAAGTAGTATTACAAAATTAATGCGACTACTATTTTTAATTATTATTTAAAGTAATAGAAGAATCACAACGAGACATACAATTCATAAAGATGGAATTTGAAGTATACGAACAAGTGCAAATATTTAAATCTTGGAGAAAAAGCTTTTATTATGGATTCCTTCTTTACCAATTTCTACATAAAACTACTAAATAAATTGCCTGTCTCCTGTAATTTGTAAATCCAGTTACATAGCAAACAATTACAAGTCGGTTATTTAACTTGCCAACATGAATTTGTTAAATAAATTATAAAAAAATTCGGAGAAAGAAACAAGTTGCAAATTACAAACAATTACCAACTTCAGTTTAAACATTGAACTTTCAACCAGGAAACGAGCCAGAACGAAGAAATTAATCGTCAGGTATGCTCATTGGCGTGATTTATGAAACGATCACGATTTTCGAGGTCAAGGATTTCTTTTTATTGCCTACATATATCAACACTCCATCACGGCAAAGGCAATTAGTATGGCTTAGGTAGTTTTTAGAAATTCGTGTCTCGTCCTCGGTGACTTAAGGATATGTCGTAAATGAGGACTCTTTCCAAAGAGTAAGTTTGGTTGTAACGGTTCGATGACCGAAGAGTCAGACCTGGAGGAAGTTCCACACCGTTGCCAAACTTCACCTACCGCTCACTATAGGGACCGTCTTCCTCCCTTTCTGAAAAGGGCTCTAAAAGTACTTGAAAAGGGAACAGACAAAACTCTTTAGACGTAATCGGTAATTACGATTCTTTAAACACAGAGTAATCATCATGCTATTGTATACGCACAATTGATTGATACTAATAATGTTACAAATTAGAAGATATAGGTTAGGTGCTACTAATAAATTCTCTCACGCGGCGCAAACGGCATAAAACTCGTTGGTATAAGTTCATTTTTATTGGTTGGTATACATTCGCTTTAATTAACCAGATGAATAGTTTTTGTTTCGATATTTAGTATTCTTTCGAAGATTTCAACTCTCACAAAGAGACGAAACATTTTCATCGATACATTTAAAAGGAAAATGCTTTTATACGGACAAATTAGTTTCGTGCCATATAGCGATTCGGAAAGAATTACACTCTGTTCGCTCGTGCCTCGTTGTATATCGTGTACGTTGTTATCTATTCAATCGCACGGTGACAAATAATATGGTGACAGGGCTCATCCATCGTAACGTTACAATCTTATTGTGCCCCATTGTGTCGAAGCTATAGAATACCAAGAACTGCTACTATAAGCTACATAGTTATTCGGCCGCTTATTCGGTCCGCTTTTACAGAAGATGGCTTTGTAATACCGTAAGCTACTGTTATACATATCGTTGGTTTGATAGGAGAGTGACATGCGAGAATGACACGTAAGATGAGGTTTGCACGATAACGCTCGCCCACGCGTTTCGCAAGTGATATTAAAAAAGTTGCATGCGTTAAAACACGGAGTTCTACGCTGTTTAGTATATTTACCTAACCTCTCTGCTAATGGTTATTATTACTAGACTATGAAGGTTTATGTAAATACATATTTTTGAAGAATGAAATCTACATAGCTTATTGTGTGATTAGAAGGTTATAAAAATGTATTCTTTATATTGCATTTTCTACATAATGATAAAGACGTACGTGCCATATGTTACAAACGAATGGATATACATAGAGTGAAAGTATTCGAAACGATAACAGGCGTTTATACTTCATTTCTGATGGAATCAATAGAATCCCAGTGCACACCTGACAACCAGCTGTGCTCGTCACGGTATCGTCATAACCTTTCCTCGCATATAACTCATGTTCCCCATCATTCTCCGGGACACTGTATCGCGTACCAAGCCATGCATATCCTCGTAAATATTCTGCTTCCTAACTTCTATAGAGGTCAAAATAGAACTGACGGTTAAACGGTTATACACTCTTGAAACTTCAAAGTGTAACATCTGTGGCACATCATAATAGTATAAAATTTTATTGATGACTTCGTACGTTGTGAAAATCAAGAGATCTTTGCGAGTGAAATACGTATAAATTCTTATATTTATAAGTTATTGTTATTGTGTAAAACTGGCGAAACCTTTTCAGCTACCTAATAGTACACGGTATCTATGAACACAATCGTAACGCCACGTATGATTAATTATTTTTGTTTTACACTGTTTCTTAAACACGAATCACATTGCACTCACGAAACGCTATTTGCATTCATGTACTACATCGTATATCTAATTATGCGACGTCTACCATCTTAGCAATTTATACAGACACTCACACTCTCCTGGCTTCGTCTAGACCTCTCCAGATATATGTGTATTGTTCGTAGTTGTCGCAGTGGGCGAAGGAATGAACTTTCTCGTGCATAACATATGCAGATCAACCGACCATTATGGAAGGTTACTTAATGCATTTACGAATATTACTCATAACGTTTCTTGATCGATTGTGACGCGTGGGTTTACTCACTGAAACCGCCCTGGCGCCTCTCTGTAAACGCAAGCCGACGATCGATTCCAATTACTTTTAATTGTAAGCGAACTATAGCTCCAGCAGTACAATCTATCTTCTATCGCCTATCACCGTTTCTTTTTGAATAATGGCTATAGACATTCAAACACGCTTTACTACGCTTCGCACGCTCAATTATCGATGCTTTGTGATCGTGATATATGAAATCGTGATAAACTGAAAATCTTTATGCATTTATAATATGTAAAAGCAAATGAAATAAATTTCAATCCAAGTTTTATTCCTTTAATATTAATATAAAAGTACCAATATATGTGACTCTTAATATAAAATTGAATCCCGCATCAAGGTTTCGTGGTGTAGTGGTTATCACGTCTGCTTTACACGCAGAAGATCGCTGGTTCGATTCCAGTCGGAACCATTCTTTTTTCCTCTTTCATGTATACATATTCTGTTTATGTGCGCATATCATATCTCAAACATACTTTTTGATAATGTTGCGATAGATAATTCTAATTGAAAAGAGCATAAGCGTGTAACGCGTACTTTAAAGGTTGCATTAACAGAGACTGCGAAATAAGAAAGACAAATGAAGGAAAGCTTTAAAAATACTAGCATCATATTTTATTTCATTATTTCAGATGTCAACGCGGTGAACAAATTAACGTAGGTTGAAATGTTGCTGTTGTTGCTGTTGTCGCTATGAACGAGAGCCGGTGCTACATCGATTCGCCCGTGCTCGCTGAACATCAGCTATTCAACCGGAATGGGAAGGCACTCAGGTGTGATTATCATAAACGCAGCCTATACTACCGTATTATATTACGGGTTCGCGTTTAATTGCTCGCGACAAGAAGGGCGTCGACTATATGCCGTACATTGATTTATCGTTCGTAATTGAAGAGTAGAAATCTGGAACACTTTTCTCATCCCTGTCACGGGGCAGCCGATTCATTTTTAGTTCATTATTATTCGTCAATTTTCTTCGTAGCTTAGCATGCTTTCAAATGTATTCTTAAATGTGATTTCTACCAGTTTTATCGCTGTTAATTGCCGCTTCGAATAAATAATACATTTCATACATGTAACAACGACAATGAACTTTCATGGGCTGGTTACTCCTCCAGGTTGTTCAACAAATATGCAATGCTCTGTTTATATGTTTGAAAAAATTCGAGATTACATTACGTAACTTTTTAATTGTTTTTCCCTATAATCACGCAAACACGAGGTTTGATCTAGCTAGATAAAGCAGTAATACTCGGATTAGAATATCCCCCTGATACGTTTAGTCATGTTAATAGAAGAATCCGATTTATAAGTTTATATGTTAATAATCGTTAACAATTTTTTAAAAAAACAGGGTCCTATACGACTGAACTAATTTTTAAGTTTTGTTTGTCAAAATGGTTATAATTTTTGTAAAATTCTATATGTTGTAGGGGCTTTATTGATTCTGTGATTAAAATTGACAGAATTAAAGTTCTTTCAATCTGTTTCAAACAGAGAATTTTCGAGGAATTAAGGGATTAGAGTTAAGTAGAATTATATGTGTATGAAAAAATATAAAAATAAACTGCGCAGACATTTTTTGAAATTTTAGAATTAAACTTTAACATTGAGATGAAAAGTTCAAATGCGTAGAATATAGCAAATATTTATTTAAAACGAGAACCGCGGAATTTGTCTGGAAAAATTTGCAACATCCTATACATTTACACAATTATTACTTTACGATAACATTATCGTAAGAAAGAAAGTAGTTAAACGCGATGAAACGTCTAAAGGATAAGCAAACAGATCATTTATATCGTAACTGGATAAATTACAGCTTTCTAACATGCAATTACAACACGTCCAATTGAACAGGGAGAAATGCAGCAATCGTTTTAGTCGTTATATACATGGTGCATTAAACAGCTTTGATTTCAGGGGATCGAAAAAAAGTGTGCTATTTTATACAACCGACTGCGGTGACGGAAAAGAAGATCTGGGACTCAAGCTTCAGCAACGATCAGTTTCACTGGTAAGTTTAGTAACGTTTGTAAACTAATTACTATTGTGCCTTCCTTACGAACAGGTAAGAAACAAGATAAAAATATGAAATCAATCCCGAGAAATTGTTTATCTAACTATCTCAGAATTTTAGATCGACAATAATAGAAACACGAAAGAGACATTCGATTAGCTCGTTCGATAAGAATATCCAGAAATAAATTGTTGCTCGTGGGTAGTTGCCAGCTAATCCTAGATTAGGAATTGGCGTATCTAGTATCTCTTGTAAGTCGCCTTCCGGGTCTACGAGGCTAGTAGAAGCTTCCATCCCTGGCAATGATTATATGTTTCTCGACTCATGATACTCCTTCTTCCCGAGCACACCCACGATCTTCGATGATTAACGAACGCGAAGACGACCCGTGGCGAACTAAGGCTGCTTTTAATTGCTTCAATTAACTACGTTGAAGCAGCACGATCCGCCAGTAGGAAGTATCGTAGTGCACTATCCCGACGTCACAAAGTACTGGCCTTCGCCAGTTATAACTTGACATTCTTTGTTCGTCGATACCTCGAGGGATATGTAAGATACAGCGAGCGTCGATAACGCTTTCTGTTCTATTTGCTGCATTTATGATTCAAAGTGTCGTCAAATACGTATCTCATTTGCATTGTATCGAATGACAAATCAGTCGTGCTTTGAGGGAGATGACCGCAATTATGATAGGATTGGCTATATATTGCCAGAGAATCAACTATGGCTCATCTCGTAGCAATGATCCAGATAAATCAGTGAGAACGAACTAGGTTTCAGAAGTTTCATGGAAGCGAAAAATGAATTATTAGTGCATAATTTGCAACGATTAAATTAATTTCACAGATGCTTGGCTTTTATTAGTCGCGTGTATGGGAAGATTACATCGCTGCGCGCGATATCGGTAATCGGTAATTATTGTCTGTTACCGACGATTATTCGAAATATCTCAAACATTATTCACTTATATAATTTTCGATATAAACAAATATACAAACGTAAGATTGATAACGTGTATCAAGACGGAACTAATTTCCATAAGTATGTAATATGTGTAAACCTACTAATATATAATACATCTACTCGAAGCATCCTAAGCAACCTAAACCAAACCTAACCTCAACCTATTTCTAATAATAGAATGAAAAATGTCCCATTAATGTGATGGATCTCGTTCGTACATTGTTCATCGTATTGAGATGGATCGCCGAGTCAAACGGATTTCGTAATAAAGCTTCACAATCGGTCTGGGCTTGAACGCTTTAAGAGGGTCGATGTACTCGCGCATTATACGATCATCATGCGTACATATACATATGTGAAGTGTCTCCCTCACACGCCTGATACGCGTATAGTCGTGAGAATCCTTGAGCAAGTCAAGAAATCGTAATTCTCACGAGCCCTACAATCGGGCCTTTCGCGTAATTTCTCGGCTTGGGTTGCAGTCACACGCCATTTGCCTGAAGCAACTAGAACAGAAGACACGCATCTTTCTAAAGTTGTATTTAGAATCGCTTCGTTCCTCTTCTCGACATTGAATACGCATTAACCACGCTTTCATAACTTTCTATTGTACAACGTTTATTCAAGCCGACATAACTTACATAGTGCACATATACATTGACGTTGTAAACAAGCGAAGTCTTTAAAATGATCAACAGAGAATCGCAAATTTTTACTTTCCATTTCCTATAGGCAATAATTGGCATGATTTGTAACAATTTGTATAATCAATTGAAAATATCGTTAACACGGTATGCTTATGTTCTAGAGTTTTAGAAATAATAATTTGCGAGCTTCTGAAGCAAGAAATTGTATTTTAGTTTCTTCATAATCATACAAGTGGAGGTTTTTTTGGCAGGACATTGTCGAAAAAATAATTATTTTATTACGATCGTAACGCACGTGATTATTCTCAGTGTTGAGATCTCATCACCTGTAAAAAATCTTCCAAGCGTCACGAGTATTATCTTACTGCGAAGACTCACGAAGGACGTTGATCGTAACAGGAAAACCACGACCCATCGTGTGACATGAAATGTGTGGTCAAAAAATGATTCCACGAAACTGACACTTGGTTTTTACAGCTCTGAATATTCGCAAACGAAGTGCAATTTATACGTGTGATAAAGTTTATGACCCACATACATATTTAAAAGTCTCGGCTTATCTAAACTGTAAACACGTAAACTGAAAGAAACTGAATTCATATCGCTGATGTAAATTTAACTTTTTTCATTTCAGACTGCTCTACATACAGGAAGTGGAACGCAACAGCAATATCTGGAACCAAGAATGGCGCAATTAGAAACCTTGGAAGCAAAGGTAATAAAATAAAAAAGATTTATAGCGTTTAGTATATAAAGCGAAAATAGATTTTTTAAATTAAAAACACATACATAATACATATCTTATAATTTTGTCGATAACAATACACGGCGAGTGCACAAAACAGAAACCTTCAAAGTACGAAGAACAAGATCGTAGCAAGAAATTGCATTTACAATGGCCCCCTTGCACAATAATCTACCAACTAATAACACATTAGTGAATTTATAAATTACAAGTTATAGATTATAGACCTTTCTTTTGTCATTTTAACGTTTCACTTACTTCTTTATGCAAAGGAATCTATTAATACCGTCCATGTTACTTAAAAAATTTTGTTTCGCTATTCTAAAATATGAAATTCTTGCTACGCCCAGACTCATTCTTTTCTACATTCTTTTTTTTTTTTTGTAAGTCTCGCGCAAAAAGGTAGGTATATGGAAGTCGTTTTTAACCGTAACATCCCGTCGGAAGAAACCGAAGGCGATGTTTCGCGGTTATTGGCGGGTCCGCAATAGCCCCCAGCTTTTTAAGGCTGTCCAACCAGTGATTTATATGCAGATGCATGGACCAAACTGTGTTTCGTTCGGGGCCCTTCACTCGAGTTTCGGACTGAGGGACCGTGTGCGCGCGGGTGCCATTAAAACTGCCCCGAGTCCGCACACAGATACCCAATAGCGCAGCATCTTCAAAAATTCTTTTTTTTTTTTCATTCCACTTACGTCGATAAAATCGTAGGGTTTTGTTCCATTATTAAATTCTTCTTTCTTTAATCTTTCGCACCTATAAATAATTTAGCGGAAAATTAAAAATGAGACAGGGCAGTAAAAAGATAAATTTCTTAAAACTCCTAAATATATTAAAAATACGTCTTAGCAAAGCTTGCACGTTACCTTTGATTAGACTTATATTTTTTGTTTTCCTACGACATAGGAACATAGAAATAAATATGTTACATACTATGACTGTCTGCTTAATTTTGATTTACTAAGACGTATCTGTTAGAAGGAAAAATCATGTACCCATCCGTCATCATACACGAAACAACTATGATCTTTTATCTCACCGTTCGGCGTTAGCAAGCATATTTTCTTAACTTTCTTAAGACGCGATTAATGTACGTTGTCAGATTCGTTGACTTCTTCGAGCACGCTACAAAAATCCATTCCGATGTTTACGCCCGAGCAGACCAGCGCGAAGTCATGTTTTGCCATCTCAGAGGAAAAAAGCAAAAGCAAAAGAAAGAATGGACGAAAGAGTAAAAGAAAGAGAAAACAGAAGGAGCGTGCTGTGCACAGGGGGCTCGATATGAATAATGAAGAAGAACGTCGACTTGAAAAGGTTGCATCGACGTCGATAGGATATCTTCTTACCACAAGCGAAAAATGTTTTTCAGATACATAATGATCTTTGCCGATGGAAAGATGATTTTCGCATTGCTTTCTAACAATTTTTGGAACTTTCTCCACAGAGCTTGAAGTTTGCGACGAATGTCCTTTCGTGAAAGAAACCAGTGACTCGAAGACGGCGAAGTAAATGTTTCTGCGTAATTTATAAATCCGCAAATAACAATCGAAGTTTTTAAAGTTGGTAATAACGACAATAAACGTGGTCAAGTGGTACGTGTAGTCTTTGTACTTTACTACTAAATTTGTTGCTCGCTACAGATTAAAGATCATTAAAAAAAAAAAAAAAAAAGTACAAAATGACAAAGAAAATTTGTTTTCACGAGAATGACAGAAAACAAATTAAAATATTGTTTCGTTGTTTCAAGTTATCGCTGAACATAGTTTATTTGTAAATGTGCTAATCTACTGGTCAAAGGTAGGCTTTAGTACGTCCTTGGGTTGAAAGACTCAGACAGATCTAGTCAGCCAGATTGCAGATCCTGGAGTCAGTGCCCTTTACTGTCTGAACAGCAATGCGCTAAGCAAGATTTCGTCTTCTTAACACGTTGAAAACATTGCACTTCACAAATTTCGCGCTCGAATAACTGCTTTCAGAGATAATAATTTAACTTCATTGGAAAGAAGAGAACTTTGCAACACTTTGATGAATCGCTACGTAGAAATAGACACGTATAATATTCGTCGTTATAACGGATTTTATTCGACCTGTTAAATTTTATCTCTATGCTATCATTCGCTATAATCAAAAGAATATTCGGTATTATATATGGACGTGTGTAATGAAAATATTCTACACTGTGGAAAGCTGCAATTATACAAGGTGATTCGTGTGATTTCAGAATTATGTCAGGAATTTTATTGTTTGCGATATATTTCAGGGAATTTGTTGATGGTATCAGAACACATGGAAAACATAAAGTAAACGCGAACACGGCCGCTATGCCCTGGGCGCAACTATTGTATCGTACAGTTGCAGAAGAGGGTGGCAGGATTATCTCGGAAATGCGGATCTTCCCCATGCAAATTCCGCAATAAATTTCCGCTTCCTCCATGCACACCGCGACTATCATCCTCCTGCAATGTAACGTGTACAGCGCGCTTGCACGCGGGAAAAAAATTCACGGAATGTTCGTACCGAGATCACCGTCCATCCGTTCCCACTTTTACTTCTCTACGGGGGAGAGGAAAGTCTTAGAAATGATACAACTCCTTGCTGCGTGTCTCTATTACCTCATTACTTCAAAAATGTTACGTGGCGTTATTTCTTTTGACGTTATGAGTCACCGCATAGTATACTTTCCCTCTCGGTTAAAACGTCTCATCCGTCGTTTGGAATTTTCGAAGAAGCTCCGTGCCACTTTTGTTTCTCTTTATCCAATTAAAGATATTTAGTTGTTATCTCGTAACATTATCCGTATAACTTTGTCTAAAAGGATGAAAAGCACGGGGAATTTTATTATACTCGGATATATCTTGAAAAATGAAAAAATAGTAGATAGGACGTATAACATAGAAGATCGTACGTTCAGTAATTCATAGAGTCAGATATAAAAGCGTACAACGCTAGGAAAGAAATAGTACATACGTACGAGTTGGCTGATTTATTTCATCGATATCGACTGTTTGACATTGGAATATCATGTTTATGGAAAGCAAGTACTTTACGGCTTGCACCCAAAGCCTTGAACTCGGATTGCCTTTTGTTTTCTACCACATAAAATACAAGGTGCGTGGTTGCTTTGTGCGATTCTGTTAACCTTCGCCAAAGACTACAAAAACGAAGCAACTGGAAACGATGATAATAACATTTTCATATCTTTACGCAGGTTTGGGCATTATCTGAATAAAATATTTGAAACAATTGATTATTTACAAAAAAAAAAAAAAAAAAAAATAGTATTACAACACCGCGCACGTTAAAACTTTGAAAGAAAAGAAGCTTTTTAAGTATAATTTTCTGAGATAGGAATACCGAACGTAAAGGTCCAAGTTTCATAACAGCAGTCTTATGTATAATCAGCCGTCTACAGTTCCTTTTCCAAGAAAATAATTTCCGGTCTTGAAATAATACCATTCTTAGAAACAGTATAACGCTACGAATGAGAATACTGGCATTCTGTTTGTCAAAACTTTCTTACGTAATAATCTTATTTCCACCGAGTTTCTGAAAAGTTTCTAACTCTACATCGCATTTATAATTTTTTAAAACCGGACGAATGTGCAAATACGAACACCAGACGGTACGTTTACTACTTTTCACTACGTTAGAATTATTTTACGTTCTTTTCTTTATTTCTTTCTTTTTCCTTTTTCTTTTTTTCGAGGCATTAACATATAATCCTCCGACTTGAAACGAAATAGGATCGCATGGAAAGTTTTATCCTATAACCGTGAATCTTTATGCCGTAAATCTTAGTTGGAGATAATCTCATGAGCGGACGTCGAGTAGTCGGTGCGAAAAAGGCCCAAGCGAACGAAGAACGTGCGAAGCGAAAGGTGACGGTTAGAAACCGTTTATCTTACCTGTGGATGAAAATAAATGCGCCTAGACTTAACAGAGTCTAAATTAACTTATTCGGTAACTTTATTACGCAAACGAAATTCTATAATAATCTTGCGATGCTTTATATCTAAACGTAGAAACGACACGAGCTAAATATGACGCATTAAGTACCAGATTTAATTCGAAAAATGTCGATGCTTTGGTAAGAAGCTAGAATACAAGCAGAGCGCAAAGAATGTTTGGCAATGGCTACGGAGGATATCCGGTTAGTTGAATATTTTCTGCAAGCAAATCTAGTTGGTGGTCTCGTGTGGGACACACTGGGCGTGCAAGGTCTCGTATCGCATCCTTCTTTCTGGTTGCTGCGCAGTCAAGGCCGGCATTGACCTTCTCCGTGTTGTATGCCAGCAGGAGAGACCAAGTGCTGCTTTCTCAAGGACCATCGGCGTGCAGTACCGACGTGGAACTCCATTAAGATCGAGACATCCCGTTTCCACTATCGTCACAAATCATAGATTTAGTAGAGCGATAAATTTATATTTACACCGTGGCTGTTTTACACCCCGAGCTTCAACCACGCTCAAATCACATCCTTAAGCTAAAGAAATATTGATTCTACCATATCGTGAGTTTAGCTTCCGACTGTTGGAACGAATTGTTATTCGAAAGATGGCAAGATTCGACGAGACTCGGTTTTGTTACGAGTCGCGCGATTATTAGTTTTATCCAGGACCTTTGGAAATTTGTAACTGGTTATACACGTGCGCGTAAAATACAGTATCAAGATTGTAACTGGGAATATCTGTTTGTTCTCAGATGGCCAGTATCGAAGTGTCTTTGTCGACTACGCCAAGGAGGAAGAAAGGCGGAAGCATTTCCGGTGGAGTAATATCGCCAGCTGGTCATCGAAATAGAGATCATTACAAGGAACTGGACGCTCTCCGAATTGCACTACGCGATAAGGAAAATATCATTCAAACGTAAGAAACGTTTCATGAATATATGATATAATGGTATAGTACCGAACAAATGTTTTCGAACAATCGCTTTATACTGTAGCGTTCTGATTGTTTGTATCATTTGTAAGAAAAGTTTCGATCGACTGGCTTTCGTCACCCTCGATCCGAAGAAGAGAAAGCGAAGACACTCGAGGGTGCGATAAATTAAGCCCGCCGCGTACTGAATCGTGGGCTGGCGAGCTCCAAGGAATTTGCCACTGCCACGCTTACGATGTTCTTTCATTCCTTGCGCAATCGTCAGTTATTTAAATCTATGAAAAATATCGAATAACGCTTCAAATATTTCGGCTTCGTTTCGAGGGTTAAGTTTCGTTTTGTCTTACAGACTGAAAGGGCAACTGTGCAACACACTGAGCAACAGATTAGCTTTACGTAATGGCGCTCCACCTCTAACCGAGGCCGACAGAAAAGCAGCCGAAGAACGACTTCAAAGGTTGCGACGCGACGCGGATAATAAGCGGCTAGCGATAAAAAATTTGAAATTAGCGCTCGAACGACTAGATATTACAGAGTAAGTAGAGAACTCCAATGAGTCTTGTGTTGTCAGTCATCGATTACACGAGATAAATATATTTAGAAATGCGTCAATTAGTGGAAGATCGAATCGAAACAAAATTTATATTGGAATAAGCGAGTAAATAGAAATGGTAAATAAATGGTGAAACGATCGTATCGTATATAAAACCCCGTGTGGTCTAGTGGCTAGGGTACCTGTCTTTCGTCCTAGAAGGCTCGGGTTCGATCACCCGTATGAGAAAAATTGTTTTTCTTCGTTTATATATATATTATATTCTTTTCGTTTATTTTATATGCAATTTGCGTATACCTTGTGAATAATTGATCATTTATTATACTTGATTGTAATCATTTTTATTCCAGTAATATCGATGTTCGGATTCAACAAGCTGAATTGGAATACAGACTGGGACGCGAAGAGCTGGAACTTTTAACTCTTCGCGAGGAAAGCAGAGCTTTGCAGGCTGCTTTGGAATTGGCAGAGACCCAGGAGAAACAGAAAAATGATACAATATTTAGGTATCTGTCTTGAAGTAATAGAAACCCTGAGAATGACAACTCGATAAAGATAAAGACATTATATTGAATTTGTACGTTATAACTACGTAAAATATGTTTAATCGCATCTTAAATATTATCTTTGACTTTGTTACCATAGCGAAACTTTAGGCCACAATGATCATGAAATACGATAGAATAAAGTATCTTTGATATTTTATTTATAGTTGTATTTCTGGTTCTACGCAAGTTACGATCCATGCAGTGGAAGTTAGCGCAGATCCAAAAAGTCCCCGTTTTGGTGCTGGACCAAGAGAAGACACACCTGGCTTGTATGTCGATTGGGCAGTTGAAGATTCTGGATTATGCAAGGGAGACAGGTTTCGTACAGTACAACATTCCACATTTTATTCAATAACTATACTATACATTTAAACATAAATAATTACCAAACTGCGGTTATCTATGTAAATTCATATGTTTACAAACACAACTAAAAAGAACAAACTAGACTCTGGCTAGAGATTTGTTTTATTTATTAAATATATATCATATAACTAGTATCGTATTTTGAATATTTTATATATTTTTGCATATAACGTGCAGCGATGCTGAAGTTTATAAAAACAATTTAATAAATAATCCAATAAAAAGTCACAAAATGACTCATTATCCGTGTAACGGTATATTATTGTAAACGGGATTCTTTTTCCTTTATCTTTAGTCCGGATACTGACGACTGGCGGTGAACACAGTTATAAAGTATGTTTTCTACGCCTAGTAATTAGCACGTAAACGGAAAAACGATTATTTCTTCTCGCTGAATGGAAAGATGGCGAAGAATAGATCATTTGCTTTCATTTATAATCTTCGTGACAGAACCATCTATCGTTTGTAACAAGTTGTAACATTTGTGCAAGAGAAAGCAAGCAAAACTGAGACAATAAAATTACGATTTGTGATCGAAGAACAACGAGGAAGAAGATAGACAACGAAGAAAGTAAATAAAAAATAAGGAATAGGAAGAAACGTGTAGGTTGTTAAAAAAGGAAGCACATCAATACATATAAATATAACACATAACACCGACTGCTCACACTACGTAACCCAGCTATCATTGTCGAACAATAGTGCAATCTTGGCATTTGGTTCCCAACGGGTCACTGTAGCGTGAAGCAGCACCGGAAGTTCGCCGAGTGCCCTCGCTAATTGCACCTGCGGCTTCACATGACCCTATCTGTTATCCTCCCTCCCGTTTACATGTAGATTTTTTTTAGCAGAATTTGTTACAACTCACACCGCTGTATTCTACGTTCAGCCTTTTATGACTTAAATGTATAGTAGAAAATAGTATAAATATTGACAATTGTTTTAGGTTTGATACCTTTCACGAATGATTTGCTTCGCTTTACCTTGTTCTTGATTAGAATTGTACAATCATATAGGAATCATATAAATTCTCTCAAAGAGAATAAATTACTCCTTTCGCCAAGTCTCGGTATAGTAAGTCGGCCCTTGCTTCGAAAGGTGAACAATTTCACCTAATTAAACGCGACCACGCTCATGAAACTCGTACTTATCGGTCAACATTGTCTTCAGAATCTTGGAAGTGAATGGAAAACTTGTGGTGGGAGCAGGCAGAAGCGATTTGGCTAGGCTGTTGGCCGTTGCACCAGATGCAGCTCAAATCGTGGTCCTTCGAAAAGGCGAATCCCTGGCAGCACTGCGTACTCTTCGATCTGATAATCTTAGGCTGACTCACAGGATCGGATATCTTGAGGAGCAAGTTAGGGATCTTCTCGCACCAAGTAGAGCCGAGGTTCCTGCTGACCCTCCACCGACCCGTCAAGAACAAGTTCAGGTAGACGAGACGGCGACAAATACATTATTCTTCTTAGGTGAAAGCATTGTACAAAAAAATATAATACATTATTCTGTACATTAGTCTATAGATGTTTGTCATTTCTTCACAGGCCTATTATACAGGGTGGAGAATTTCAATGTAAATGCCTGTACAGTAGCTCAAAAACTGTTTGAATATTCTTTTGGAACAGTAAAAAATATTTGTAAATTCAAAGGCAGCCAATTTATTGACGCAACAACTAGAATTTAATCTTTATTACTTTCTTCTTGTAGGTTTTTCAAAAAGGACCGCAGGTAACTGCGTTAGTTGCAAATCTTCCTGGCCTTAATGTAAGGAATTCGATGGAATTACGGCAGAGTTTACCAACAGTAAGAAGCAGGCACAATGACCATTCAAAACGTTCGCTGGACGTAAAAATCTCGAACGAATTCGACTCGTCATCGGCTAGCATTTTCAATGGTCATCACAAATCACGAAGTAAACAAAAACATCAAGCATTTCCATTAACCAGGTCAACCGCAAGCTTGGACTGCAAACAAACGCAAATACAGTCGCAACTACAACGTAGAAGACCACCGCGCGTTGAATCAGCTCTGGAACATTTATCTAAGAATCGTAAAAATTCGTCACAAGTACAACCGTTAGACTTCGATTCCGAACCAACCTATTATCGATTACAGGTATTTTGTTAAATTTGAAATTACGATTGAAATAACTAAACGAATGGATGAAATTTTCTTTCGCCAACGTCTTATAATGATTGTTTGAAAGAAACGAAAGTCTGGTAGACCGGTGATCAGTTATTCGTGAAATTAGAATTAAAATCTCCGTAGCTTAGGATTCTTTCTTATTTCAGGAGACTCAGTCGCGAGCGTCGGAAAATTCGGATATATCAGTAGTCTATAGTTCCCAAGAATCGAAATCTCGCCCAGCACCGCCGAAAAAGCCACTTCGATTGTCTCTACATCGAGCAGCCAGTCTTCAATCCGTAGAAAGTGCACCGCCATCTGCACACCATGAAATGGCTAAAAAACCGATAAAGAGAAGTCATAAAGGTGATCCACCGGAAAAAGGTATTCGAACGGAAACAAATGGAGAAACGAATAACCAAATGCAAGAATCGCATTCTAATCCACCTCAACCTCCACCGAGGACACCTTCCAGAGCAGAATCTTGTCAGAGTGCGTTACGATGGCCTTCCCCTAAGCCACGACCTCATCTAGCATCTGTAACGATGGAAAAATGGTGCTGAACAAAAAGAATGCAAGGCAACAAAGAACCATCATGATACGAATGATATTTCAAATATCGACAAACACTGCATATTATACATATCTTTATGTATTTTCTGTTCAGTGTAACATGAATATTCGAGTAGTATTGACAACGAATCTTTTAAGATCTCTGTTATCATAGAAAAAAAAGCTGGGGAACTTACGAAGATTTTTATACGACGCATTTGTAAATACAACATGATATTTTTATGCTTTTTACGTGTACTTTAAGAAGACTGAATTGTTCTGGATCTATTCGTACGTTATTTTTATATCTGTTTCTAAATTTTATGTTTAACTGTATTGCCTGATAATGTTTCGTTGTATACATTCATTTCATGTACTATGGAGAATATAAACGTTCAAAGTAATCGATTAAATAAGAAAATTTCGCTTTAAAAGTTAAACAAATATTTCGTACAAAGTACGTGAAACGTACACTTATACTCTCTAATTTATAAGTGTTATTTCTAGAAATATGAATCTTTTTTTATTTTTATGTGATTAAGATAGCTTTATATATATACATATATATATATGTATATATATATATATATATATATATATATATATGTATGTATGTATGTATATCATTACGTGAACATCAAATCCAATTTTTTTTCAATTGCTAGTCGAAGTATATGTAGTATTAATTAAAATATTAAAATAATCATTTTTTGGAAAAAATAAAAATATTATGTAATAAAAATACACAAATAGTTTTATTTTCTTAAATTACATGTTATTATTGTAGAATTTATTCTTATTTCTGCATGCTTCTTTGACAAAGTCTGGCAAGGAGACTGTTCATTTGTAGTAAGCTATTCATTCCATCCACTATTCCTAGATGAGTTATTCCAATCTCCTAAAACGATAGTTCCAAATTTGTATTTTTATATCTATGTTGATATAAAATATTCATTATACATTCGTGAACAACGTAAATATATTTTAACTTACTTTTACAAAATCTAATTTTAGTGATTCTTCAATGGATAGATTTGTACAAACTCTGAATATATTACTGATCAAATCTTCTGCGGAATATCCCATTTTCCATAAATGTTCCATTATCTATAAACATTATAACAGAGAAAATGCATTTTATATTCTTATGACATGCTAAATAGAAGTTTTTAAAATAGCGTAATATCTTACCATATATGCTTTGGAAATTTTACCCTGTGCACATAATTCCAACATTTCTTTAACGAGTAACGGATGTGGTTCATCGCAGACTTTAAAAACATTTTCACTGTTTACATGACCAAAACCGTTATAAGTTGATTGTAAATTATTTAGGGCTTGCCTCATATCACCTTGTGCAGTAAACACTATTGATTCTAGGCCATCATCTGTATGTGAAACCTGGTTAATTCATTATATATATGTATATAGTGTTATTACAATACATTTTCATTCAGATATTCAAATAAGAATATAACAATTTGTTAAAGATTGACCGTACATTTTCTTTCCTACAAACTTCAATAACTTTTGCTAAAATTTGTGCATCTGATAGTTTTCCGTATCTTAACATGGCACAGCGTGACTGTATTGGCTCGATAATTTTTTCGCTTGTATTACAAGCTAGTGCAAACCTAGTTGTATTGCTATATATTTCCATTGTCCTACGTAATGCTTGTTGTGCACCATCAGTCATGCTATCAGCTTCGTCCAAAATTATTATTTTGTGCTTTCCTTTTGCCAAATTTACCTAAGTAAACATGAAATAAATGTTTGACAAAGAAGATTTAAGAGGGATGTAAGAATATGGTATCAAACATAGAAAAAAATACTTACCCTCTTTTGAGCAAACATTTTAATTTTATTTCTGACGACATCTATTCCTCTCTCATTGGACGCATTTAATTCTAATACTGCTTCCTTAAACGCTGGTCCTAATAGAATACGTGCCAAACATAATATAGTCGTAGTTTTACCAACACCCGGTGGACCAGCAATGATAATATTAGGACAGTTCCCATGCTCAGCAAATACCAATAATCTGGACACTGTGTCTTCATTACCAACAATGTCAGAAAATATTTGTGGTCGATACTTTTCAATCCTAAACAATAAACGATCTTCATTTATTAAACTACTTTGTTTACATTTTAACTTTCTTTTCTATTACTCTATAAATATATAAATCAGTCATGGTATACAAGCATAACCTCAAAACATTTATAGTAACATACCATGGCAAATTGCCTGATTTCTTTTCTTTTTCTTTATTTTTTATATTATAACCACTCGTCGATGGCACAACTTCAACGTGCATAGGTTCTTCGACACCGTTCTCAATTTCCATCTTTAAACTTCAAGTTAAAATCGCGGGAAAAATCGACCAGTTCGTTCAAACATGGATAAAATAGGAACATAAAGTAAGAAGTTTTGATAATTTTTGGGACAGTGCAAACAGGAAAGTTGCATTATCGATTAGTAATGATTTTTTATAATAAAGGGAAAATACACCTCTATGAGAGGACGTACTAGGTTCTTAAAAATGTATATTCAAAATATTTTAATTTACAGAAAGTAAATATTATCTAAAAATACTATAAGAGAATGATAGAAGAAAATACATATAGTAGAAGGAAAGAAACATACATAATGCAATCTTGCGATAATATTGACGGCGTAATAGAATACCACGCTACGCCATAAGAGGTCGCGAGTATCGATCGAATTTTGCGCATCTAGTAAATTTTACGCGATCGTCTCTCTTTCACTATCATTTTGTCGATGGCTTACGGAATGAGATTTCAATATGGCAGCCGTCGTGATATCTGCACGAGTCAGTATCGCGGAAATGTTTTGAACTCGTTGAGTAATCGCGACAACCGGTTGACGTACAACTCATAGGTTAGTAGGACGAAATGACATTTTGTTCTTGTATCAGCTTTCTTCATGGAATCGATCAGTTTGTGTCAGGAAACCGGGTTTTTGTGAAAATCGTTTTTCTCGTACAATTGGGCCGCTAAAGTATATAGTTCGGCCGCAGTATCGTTCCAATGCAGGCATAGGTTACCTCGGTTTTTTCATTCCTTGAATCAAATTCAAACGCATATCACCTTAAATGGGAATCCGACGCTCGTTTCGTTTAACCTGACGATGTATGTGCATGTAACATCATGTATGTTTTGCGATTGTATGCTTGATGTGTGTACGTTTTTCCCAGCGAGGCTATATGTGTGCGTGTACGTGCCAGGTGTGTGGATGCTGTTGTCGATGCGTGTATATTCATGAAATGTTTAGAATTGTCGCTTATCTTTTCTTTTCGAACGGGACATTGGTTGAGTGTCGCGCGTGTTTAAACGTCAAGAAAGAAGACTCGTCGTGTGTGTTTTTGACACATCTCGCCATGCTGAGTGGACAGCATGGTGTTACGGCCCGCTACGTACCGAACAATTCACTTGGGAACGGCGTTTGGTAAGTTAATACGCTTTTTTCTGTGCCATTTTTCCCCTACCATCGTTCTGTCATCGAAATTTTTATGACAAGTGTTTTCTATTGTATTGTTCGTCGATATCATTTAACATGCCACTGTATTTTGAATGTCAGCGCCATGAAACTTCTTCATTATTTTATTTAGTAACTAGCGTCATTCTTAATTATCTATATTGAAAATTAAGTAATTCTACGATCTACCTGTTAATACAAATACGTAGTGTACTACCTTTATTTCGGCATACTCGGATAATCGCTTCCGGTTCTTCTTGATATTCGAGATATTTAATCGTGGAAAGGCCATGATTCATTAAATTTTGCCCAGTTTGCGTCCTGCTAAATGCGATTCTATTTTTATCTATTTAACATTTTTTAATTTTATACACTTGCGACAGTTTACATAATTGACGATAATAGAAATTAAATTGTTATTGGTTTATTCAAAATCGACCGTTTTATTTATCGCATGTTATTAAATTGTTACATATTCATAGATAAAATCTGAGTATCTATATTTATAGATATTGGACATCTATTGCTTATTGCGTAATTCGTTCCTAATTTATTTTACATTCAAGTAATATCATGTGCATAAATCAAACAATGTAATATCCATTGTACCGCGATATAGATTTCATCATCTTACTTGTTAGCATAAAATCTATCGTACGAATTTTATATGTATATATATAAAGTAATAAATTACAATTTCCTCGCACACCACGTTTGAGAAAAATTTGTCGTGCTTACGTTGTCCATTTTAATATACTCACTCATACAGTAATTTTAGAATTAGTTTTAATTAACTGGATAACCACGTTCAGGAACATTGATGAATATTGATTTGAAAAAAGCAGACATATATGCATACACGTAGATAATAAAGCGCAGCTTCAGCATGTAAACTATGCAAGCATACACAATTACTTGAATGTATAACGCGTGTTATAAGTTTACATTAACACGTGTTATTGAATTCGATTATTTCCCACGATTGAAAGAGCATATTTATTATCTTTTGGCGATTCATTCTTACGCTAAATTCATAACTATATTAAATAAACCTTAATTCGTTACAATAATTACACTGCGGATGTTTATGCATTTTTTTAATAATTTAACGATATTTAACCCGATTCAATGGAAACTCAAATGTGCAATTCCCGATACGAACTAATATCCTTCAACATTGTTTTTTTTTTTTACAATTATACCTTTAAATCTAAAATTCTATTTTTAAATCCGCTGTCTAAATATTAGGACAAAACGGTGTTACATTATTAGCATTAGATTCTACCGGTTATTTAAATTCTAAATTTGAACAGCTATCAATTAATTGAAACCCGTAAATTCTCTTAATCGAACAGGCTACCGTTTTCTTGTCGCACTTCCCGTAGTCCATCAGTATAATTATGGTTGATTCTATACATATATGTCGCTAGAATGCCGCCTAGATTATACGTATGTATATATACCTTTCAAGTACCTATTTTCTGCTTTTCGGCCCTGACATATTCGGTCGACGCATTCTCTAGATTACATCGAATAATTAGAGAATTCATACTGGTATCACAGTCGTGGTGAGTCGAGGGCTGTTTTTGGCCCGATCATTTATACTCTTTCTGAACGTGCGAAACGTTGAAGAACTGTTACAGCGTAAGAAATGTTACGCGTTAAATCTTCGATACCGACTTTTCGTTTCAGTTGACCAATCGAATCTGCGAATATCAAATTATCCGATTCGTCTACGGTATATCCGGTTTAAGTATCTACCGCGCAATTAGAAAAGATTACGTTAGTGCTGGAACTTCGGTATAAATATCATTAAAAAAAAAAAAAAAAGAAAGAAAAATTTAAACGTTTCAGTAAGTTTCTCGTATTAAATAAGTAATAATAAGTAAAAATAAGTAGTAATCGTAATAATAACTTCGGCGTATAGCATTTTTTTTATATATTTGTATATATTTATTTACTTTTCGGCTTCGCAGCCCGGAAACGACTCGGTTTACGCATTTCCAACACTCGTTCATTCCCATACAACTCTTACAGTACTCGCCCTATACGAAAACCTATGCTCGTCCACACTGCCGTCTCAAACACACGCGTGTCTCTTCTCGTATCTAATACCAAGAACGTAACATTGTTTGTATTTTCAATAGTCGCATTCTAAACCTGCTGTGTCTTTTTTCTTTTTTCTTTGACACTATAAAACGCTATCGAGGAATTAGTTTATCACTCGCGGCAGCATTTTTCAAATTGCACTGTTTGTTATCGTTGGAATTGTCGAAAAGCGATACGGCGTATCTCTGTTATGTTTTCGGGTGCTTAGATTACCGGACTGTTGATATCAGTTCGTAGAATTGAATTCGAGCCTTGCTGAATACGCTTGGGAGAACATTTCTTAACTCGTGTTTGCGCTTATAGACGGGGCTGCTGTAAATCTTCAAACAGTGCCAATGTTGCAGCAGTAATAAAGTAGCTTCGAAGAGATATGAAACCTGACTAATTAGTACTGCATACACGAACTGCAAAGTACTTGGAAAAATTATCTTAAAAAAAAAAGAAAAGAAAAATTGTAAAATCACTTCAGAGCGTTATTCACCGTAACAAATTGCTTCTTGAATATTCTTAATTCAAGCGTACTCCTAAGCGTAGTCTCTCCGGTGTGTTTCTGTAAAGCTTTTAAGCGACAAAGTCGCGCTGTTGTAAGACGGTGTAATTATAAAGATATATATTAATAATAATACATTTACTGGCCATTACATGTAAGGAACGTCCAGCCACAGTCCCTTGCATTTGCTGGTTTTTTCTTTTGTACAAAAAACTTATCATAACTATACTTGTTAAAGTTAATAAAGCAAGGTGGATTGCGTCTCTTTTAAGAACGTTATTCAGTAATGTGTTGCTTCTTGCGCATAGTTCTCCCGCGGTCTATTTATTATGCTAACGTGTAGAGATTCGCTGACGATTTAGTCGCATAACTAATTTTGGAAACTGAACGCATTAAACAATAAAAATTTGCACATGACTCACGCAGAACAGTCGAGATGGAATATTGACGTGTAGGCGTATCGTTGCATATTTTTTTTTCATTTGTATCCAAATTTACCCACGTGTGAGATCATCATAGATATCATCAATTGAGAAACGAACAGAGCTTGAAATAGACATCTTTATTAAGTATATTTATTAATCCAACGACAGGCATGATTCCGTTAACGCAACATTTCATTCGCGACCTTTTTCTCCTTCAATTTACAAGATCGTTCAATTCTATTTTCTAACATTATGGTTATGAAAGGAAGTCTCAAGGACCTGCCTCGTATAACTTTGTTATCGCGTCTTTATTGGACGTTAAAATTGTGTCAAAAGATGCGTTAGAACAGTCACGGAAACGAAGAATTTCTTTGCTCTATAAATAACAATTTATTGCGATTGCACTGTCTTTAGAGTGTCTAGGCCTGTATCTAAAAGAGGAACCACGTGCTGTACGGTGTTCCAAGAAGGGAGAATACTTAATAAATTTGGACCTCATTGTGCGCTAATTTTGCGAATCGAATATACATGCATTCACTCCTGCAACTGACGCGAAAGATATCAGAGTTCTATCATTTTATAGTACTAACTACTTTCTCTTTCTCTCATAACGTTTCATTGGATTTCATAACTATTTGATTGTAATGTATTCCAAATAAGAAGCTGCAACTACGAATTGACAAGTTGGGATAAATTATTGCAGAGTTTAACGAAATTAAAGGCGCCCATACTGGTTGACAAAAGAGTTTATGCACCTTACACGTTGTTTTTATCTTGATGCTTTTAATCAAAAGTCTCTTCCGAGGAAGAAAATTATTTTCGCCGCTGAAATGTTTCGTCGTATTGGAAATTTTGCTATGTATCTGTCTTAATTCACAAACATTAGTGGAGATTATAAAAGAAGTATTTATTTTTTTTTTTGCGAGAAGGCTAACTATGTCGCTGCTTTTCGCTATTAGATTCTCGAAAAGTAAAGTTATTCGCGAACAGGCTACGGACGTGTATGCGTCTGTGAGAAATTTTAATAAAACAAACGCAATAGACAAAAAATCGTATAAAATAGGAAATGCAAGGTATCGCGTGAAATATGTAAAGTTGCGGTGTCTTATCGTTATTACGTTTAACAAGTGGAACAAATGTCCGCGTTTTATATTTATCAAAATATAAAAATACAAATTTGCGTAAACATCCGCGGTCTATTTATAAAACGACGCGCGATTAAAAATATCGCATCTGCGACAAGCGCAGTCTCGCACAAAAACGATTGTAATTATCGCGGGAAACTTTGAAGAATCGCTTCGCCGCATCTCGCGCATTTTAAAAGAGCAAGCAATGAAAAGATGGTAACGAGCCAAGTGACGATATATTGTGCGATTGCTGGTTGCACAATCCTCTCCACCGAATCTATAGATCAACCATCTTGGCACTATTTCGCACGGTACGTGCCCTACCTACCTAGACCTTATTTTCATTGTTGTTCCCATTGAAAGTTTATACTTTTTAATCTTTCATGTAGTATTCTTTATGATTATTGTCCACAGCGACCCGCGAAAGTATTTCAATACGCGATAACTTCAACAGTATTATCCAAGTTGAAACATGTTTTATACGCTCGTACGTGGCTCACAAAAGTATTTAAATACTTCTAGGAATCTTTTTCAAATATTTCATATTCTGTTTTATGAACTACTTTCATTTCTCTGGTTCCACGTAGCAGACGAGGAAACGGCACTTTATATATATACGTATACATTTGCACTTTAAACTTAAGTTTTTGCAATTTAATGAAGCACAGCTTGCCTCAAGAGCACACGTGTTAGGTCATTTTGAAACTTTTGTCGTTTACACTGCTTCTCTTCCATTTCCATAACGAATTTCAAAAAAAGAAAAAAAAAAAGAAAAAGTGAGTTAGTTAAGATATCTACCAACAGTATCAAAGATAACGAAACTTAAGTTTGTAATTTAATAAAGTCACCAAAGCAAAGCTTGCCTCAAGGATACGCGTATTAGGTTATTTTGAAACTTTTGTCGTTTACACTGCTTCTCTTCCATATCCATAACAATAAAAAGAAAAGAAAAAAGAAAGAAAGTGAGATAGTTAGGATATCTAACGACAGTATCAAAGATAACGAAACTTCAGTTTGTAATTTAATAAAGTCACCAAAGCAAAGCTTGTCTCAAGGATACGCGTATTAGGTCATTTTGAAACTTTTGTCGTTTACACTGCTTCTCTTCCATATCCATAACGAATTTCAAAAAAAAAAAAAAAAAAAAAAAAGAAAAAGTGAGTTAGTTAAGATATCTAACGACAGTATCAAAGATAACGAAACTTCAGTTTGTAATTTAATAAAGTCACCAAAGCAAAGCTTGCCTCAAGGATACGCGTACTAGGTCATTTTGAAACTTCAGTCGTTTACACTGCTTCTCTTCCATATCCATAACGAATTTCAAAAAAAGAAA